>JAYESA010000008.1:142794556-143070675 GCA_036927795.1 Iris macrosiphon
CAAAGGATATCCAGACTTGTCCCTACAGGAATCCGGCTTGGACTTTCAGAGGCTCGCTCAGACGTATCGCTCTACCGAGACGAATCATCGCTAAGGTGGGTGGCTACGGTGAACTTGTCTTTGCTTAGCTAGCACACATAAAATCTGGAATATTCATGCTAGTCGCTAGGTGATTCACCTCCTGCATGCTAATAAATCCAACGCACCTAGCTAAGGAAATAATCCCAACTTGTATTGCTTGCTAGAACATGGAAATGAAATACTGCTTATATGTTCAGACCCTCGCATGCTAAGTCCCTTAACGGTTTCATCTCTCGGACTACCTTCGGGCCCGAGCAAACGTACTGATTATGTCCCTTAGAAACGCGTGCTTGTCTGCTTGAATGTTACCGTATTTTCATCCAAACCCCGAAAGACTACTACGTAGTCGTTCCGTGTCTGAATGTTCCTGCAAGTATCCGGGACTGCTAGGTCACCCAAGGCATCCCCGAACCAGGGGAATGCATCAAGACAAGTAATCACTGTACAGAATCATGATTCAAACATCTCCGGTAATACTGTACCACTGTACTACTGTTCTACTGTACCACTGTACCACTGTACTCCTGTTCTACAGTACTCGAGTATCTAGTGAAGGGGAAACTGACCCTGATCCTGACCTGCATGTCGCGGACAACTCGGAAACGAGGCATAGTTCCACGGACGGTCTCCGGGGCACTGGGGCCGCTCCGATCCGGATGGAACTCTACTGTTTCAGCCAACTGTACTGGACGAGATAGTGTGTAGCACCTACCGTTCTTTCGCTGCATACCATCCGCTCCATGGCTGAACTTACTGTATAGTCTACTGTACTAAACGAGATGGCTTGTAGCACCCACTGTACTTTCGTTGCAAACTATTCTCGTTTAAGACTAGTGTCCATAATGGCTTTGCCAGCGACCGTGTTCATATAGATAAGTCATCCTCGCTTAGCGGCTATCCGCGTGCGAGTCACTGCATCACATAAATGAACAACTAAACACCTAAACGATCATGTTAAACGACCCTCCTGTTTGTATATGCTATGCCTCCTGAATGTTATACTTGCCCGTGCTTGAATTAACGATGTTTGCCACAATGTTTGCCTTGGACAGGGAAGGAGATGGTAAGTTGGTAAGTCTCGCCGTGTTTCCTCTAACATCGCATGACGCACTGCCCGACACGTTAGGCTATTCAATATTTGCATGAAACTGATCCTAAGGCAACTAGAAAGACAACTTAATAGTTGTGCACGGAACCTGTATTACGTGTTTGGATTTGTCGAGCGGGCGAGTAGCTTCCCCACCAGTACATTCAATGTACTGATAATCCACCAGTTCGTATGCAGGGTACGGGAGAACCTCGTTCGGTGCGGACGCCTCCAACGTGCGTGCTAAGGCCAGGAGTTCCCTCTGAAGCCTTGCAATGGTGCGTCCGGGACTGAAGCACATATACAAGACATAAGTTGTGAACATCGCCTGGCCATCGCCTGAACATCGCCTGTAAAATTATTCCACAGTTGTAGCCACTTGGCACGCTTTTACTGTTTCAGAGAGAGAGGCTTGAGCGACTTGTAATCTCGGCTATACGCCGCCTGTAACACAAGTTCATATCAATAAAGAGATTACTTTACTTGTTTCGATGCTTCCGCTATATTGTCGACTCAGTGAACCTGTTACCGATCGCCTATGCGTTCATGACTCCGCTGCACTCGGACAATTTGTGCGACTCTGTGGCTTAGAACTCTTGCCGCCAGCCAATGAACCATGGCCTTGCACGGGCGTGGCTCACGCTCGTGCGGCATCACGTCCGGATGGGTTAAGCGATCATTCCACGGGAGCGCTGGCGAGGGTGATTCCCGCCTAGCGGGAACGGCCGATTGCCTGCGGGAGATCGGGGCGTGACAGGGGTGGCCGTAGGGGCTGAGGCCAGGGGTCGGGTAGTGGTGGTGAGGGGTGAGGGTGTTGATGTGAGGGTTTTGGGGATTTTAGGGTTTCTCTTGGTATTTGGGTTTTTGGTGTAGTTTCTAGGTGATGTGACATGTAGTATTTGTATGTGAGAGAGAAGGGGGGCTGCCTTGGGATTAGGGCCGACTGGGTGTTATTTTTGGGGAGTTGGGGAGGCTTCATCATGATGAGGGGAGGGCTAGGATTGAGGGGTTCAAAATGTAAGGTGGAGATATGTCCCCAAAAAGTAATGTAGGTACATAAAAAGGGGGGGGGGAATTTATGATGGACCGGTCAAGGGAAGGGGGTCTCATTCTTCATGTGGTTGGACCAATGAGAGGGGGCACGTCACTGCAAATTTGCATAAAAGCTCCTGAACAACTAAGAAATTGCACAAAAGCTGAAATTGAGGATTTGATGTGACAAAATACCATGTTTGATATTTTGTATTGGACTAGAATGGTGTATGGTATTTTGTATGAGGCTTGTGGATTTGTGTGTGAGTGTGGGTTGGAGTTGGGTCTAATTTGAATGAGGTTGGGTCACTACATTAATTTAATTAAAATTAATGCGCTAGGTGTTATTTAATTAATTAAAAATAATTGGAGGGTCAAAATTGGGTGGCTCAAGCGTCATGGGCGTGGTAGGCTTAGAGTATAATAATATCATAATCGAGGTTGGTCAAAACGGGTTAAGGTTGGGTCTCAATCTCGATTGGAACGGACAACGAACGTAAATATGTAATTAATTAAATTTACGTACGGACGTTTGTAACAACTTTTGTGCGACTAAAATCAGACACACAAATGAGTATCTGTGAGTTACACAAAGGTCATTATGGTAGGTTGGTATGTCTAGGCAAAGTGTATGGAATTTGTTTCAGGGTAACAACTAGTGTAGTGTCCTAAATATCGGGACAACGGTAAGGTGTCCTAAGTAATAAAAGCATTGCACATATATTTAATACTCTGTATAATAAATTCTAATTGGGACCAAAATAATCCTAATCTTTCTATATAAGTTAATTAAAAATAAATTTTTGGTCGAGGGGGTTTACAGTATGACATGTTAAGAAAAACTGTAAAGCAGGTTTAACATGCAAGCATTCAACTCAAGCAAAATATACAAACAGATATATATCAACTCAAAAGAAAACTAGCATGCAAACCATCCTACTCAAACCCAAGCAACGCGTGAACCTATCGAACCATAATCCAAGCCTCAATATCCATCCTCAAACAAAGCCATAATCCAAGCCTTATTAATCTAATCATCGATATACACACTCTTGCCGATGTAAGGTTGCTGCCGCTTACACGAAAAGCACAAACCAAAATAAAGCAAAGCAAACAAACTCTTATCTATATGAAGTCACTGGCCAAGCCATAAAGGACTGATCAACTGCAGTTCTACCGATCCAGCGCTGAGTAGCTAGCCCGCCTGGTCGTATCGAACTGCCGGCACCGCGCCTAAGGCACATTACCATTTGTCTCCTCTATGGCCAAACGGTCCCGGTGTCCCGGAGTATATCCCGTTCGAGGAGACGAAACTCTGTGTGCAACAGGTTGTCCGTGACCAATGCAGATACCAAGTAGGTATGACGAAAGAATCGGGCATTTTCGCTCCACCAAACGATCCTAGACTCATCCAGCCAACTATCCATAACCATTCTCCAACTTATAACCCAAGGCACCATCTTAAATTATTCCCATAGGCACTATGCTGCTTCGACACGATGCTCCAATTGGTGCAACACCCCTCATTTAGAAAACTCCATGGCACAATGCCCCAACAGTGGCACAATGCCCTCACCAATGCAGTTGTCCAATTTTGAACCACAACTGCACGCTTTGTATGACAAAGCGTCCAACTGATACTTGTGGAAGGATGCACGCTCGATCATCCACCCGAATTGCCTCGATGTTCCAACCAAGATGATCCACTCAAGATCCAACTGCCTACTCAAGCTCCAACTGCCCAACGCAAAAACCAACTCAAGCCATAAATCATATCCAACCAAATGACGCACACTCTATGCACGCCACGATATAGTAATTTCTAAGTTCCAGTCCAAGTGTTCAAGCCATTTCTTGTGTCCCATATTATTAGGCATAAAGGAGTAGAGGAGAAGGGACAGAGCCCACTCACCAAGTCTGATTCTGTTAAGCACCATGCCTTGCCGATACGGCCTATCCCTTGAACTCGTGGTCCGATGCAAAGCACGATCTACTCAATTGGTATAACCAGGAAGTGCTCTTCAAATTATCCGACCGACCAGACTAAGGAAGACGATATTATTGCTCCAATCCTGCTATCCTAGTACTTCTCTGAACGAACATCTGATTCCATTGAACTCCGTTTGTGATCTGCATATGAAATCAACTCAAATCAATACTTGTTCCCAAATCCAACAAATTAAAATGTAACCAGCTATTGCCTCATTCAATCTGACTCAGCGTAATATACCATACGGTTGTGGGGCAATATAGTACATGTAGCTCCTTCACAAGGCCTTGCGTTGTGAGTGAGTGAATGCTTAGATCTCCTACCTAACCTGAATCTCGCGAATATGTAAATGTTTACTCTAATTAGATAAAAAGTCAAATATGGTGTTCATTAATGTATATATATTGCTCCCGGTGAGGAGTGGACGGACTACTAATGTCATGCCACGATCCCGTAAGGGCCGATGGTCCTCGCTTGGTCCTTATGAAACCGATTATCCTCGCTTGGGCGCGATGCTGTGCAAGCATAAGTTGCGCTTGCACTAGGCATAGTACATGCACAAGACACAAGTTAGACAAAAATATATATATATACAAGCACGGAATATAAAAATACAGAGAATCAAAATTTAACACATTTGATAGGAACACAAAATACTTTCTTTATTGAATACTTGAAGATTGGATTATAAAGTACTTGCTTGGCTGATACAAAATATGACATAGATTTCTTACAACTCTTTTTACAAACCCAAAACTAGCCACAACGCCCAAGCATCATATCCTTTTAGTAGGACCAAAATCAAAACACCTAGCAGATAAAGAACTTGCACACTGGAGAGGAAAGCCTTGGGGAAGCAGCATAAGCATTGTTCCGCTTGAAGGGATGCGCTCCTAAAGCTTCAAAATGCTTATCAAACTTTCGCTACAAGAACCTGAAGATTTGCCTACAAACGTGGGTCAGTACTACAACATGTACTAGTGAGCGACCGTGACCAAACTCACCTTGAAATCCACCCTAAGTATACAAGTGAAGCTAGCATTACTATTTTGTGATCTTTCTAGTTGTCTAGTTTCTTTTTAACAATTTATGCAAGAAACATAAACGATAGAATGAACCATGTATATGATAATTTTTTACCCACGGCCGAACGGTTATCCCTGTAGCAGACACACAAGTTAGCAATAATTTGCATATATGTGTCAACCTATGAATCAAACTTGGCATTAAATATTAGGTATGCAAGAAGGTAAACCTAGCATACGACCTAACTACATGATGGTCCATGGGTTGTTCGATGATTAGCAAGGGTGACTCAAGGTTCATCTTCGCACTAGTACACGCGTGTATCAGCAGCTGTGACTCAAGGTTCAGCTCTGTACCAACACACACGAATACTAGCAGCTGAGACATCATGGTTTCGCTCTTCACTAATAGACACATCACCCCACTAGATCACAAGGACCATACCTCAGGGTGAAACAAAAATCTCTTTCGGACCGACCAATTTTCAGTTCCCCAGGAACCGTTCGAGAGACAAAACCTTGTGCACAAGTTGTCCGAGACCAATGCATGACATAAAACATCTACCAGATAAGATACTACAATGCACAATTTTAAACAATAAGCACACGATTCCATCTTCTTGTTCTTATCCCATAAATTATATTCAAAATATAAGGACTTGTTATATATCAGGTTGTGCAGCATAGGAACGAGGGACATGTAACATAAATTGATAGAAAAGCAAAATTCTAATACTTCAAGCATGCAGTTCATTTCTTTTTAGCTTATCTTGTTAGTGAAGTATCATTTTAAACATAGGAACATGCAACTAAAGTGAACTGGAGATTGTTTTATTAGTCGTGTAGACTAAGGATTCATCGAAGGGCCTAAGCCACTTACCGAACGAATGAACGAGATGATAGAAAAGCCTTATGCAACGATCACTCCTTGGTTATGCGTCCTTAAATTGCTACAATACTTAGTTAGCATCCTTCGATCTCTTTCTCTTACAATTCAAAATGAATGTCAAGCAAGAAAAGCGAATCATGAAAACCAAGTCATCGAAAGCAAGACAAAATATAAAGCAACACAAAACTAAGCAGCAAAACAACCAACAAAAACTCTTGGACTCATTTCAATGGAAGCCGTTCCATCAGTTTAAAGGATTCATTGGATTCCGTCTGTGACTGATTTGGCGGTAAGATTTCTGTCACGCCCCAGTTCCTAAAATACCAAGGGACTAGCCACGTGGCAATGGCCAACAGCACAACTCCAATGGACAAACCCAATTTAATGGACCCGTTAGAGTGTACTTAAGCTGTAATACATAAAAATGGTCTACGAATACCTGTCACAGTTTATATATCTAATCTCATTCACAATAAGTAACGAAATCACAAAGAGACAAGTCCAGTCACAGTAATAGAAAATGATCTGTCCAACCAAAGCAATATAAATAATGTCACGGGGAACAACCCGTTATTAAAATGGTAAGAAAAATAAATTCAAGTACAATATCCAGAAGTCACTACAACATCAAATATCCAAGAACACTAAGCATAAATAATGAATGGTAAGAATATTGTGTACTCAAGAGAAGTCCTCCGGAACAACCTCATCCTCTGCAACCTGTACGTCTCCAATAGTAGTACCTACCCCATAAACCTTGGAATAGCTTTTCTCATCTACACCTGGGGACATAATCCGGATCCAGGTCCTCAGGGGACATAACAAGGTACAATAAACACTCAAGCCAAATAAAATACAATAAGTAAATATAAACAGATCCTCAGGGCAAGCTATGTAACCAGCTAAGTAAAATATAAAATAAGAGCATCATTATTACTCAGGCTGAGACCACTATAGGCTTTATGTCGGAGAGCACATAGCAGCAAGTAGTTTCATGACTCCAGTATATGTGCCAAAGATCTGAGACAGATTCTAAGGCACCTCCAGTAGTATATATATATATAAATAATCAGCTGTAGCCTGTGTGTCTCTCCATACCCCAATGTAACCTCATGTCTCATGTCCACGATGTCACATGTCCATAACACGCAAGATCATGACATCTAGCTAGTACAACGAGTCATACTAATATTCATGTAATATGCAAGTCTCATATCACGAATCCTATAAGCCTATACAGAATCACCATAAATAACTCAAGAAAGATTCTGTCACATGAAATAGTGTTATACGGTATGGCGTACTTGGTAAAACAAGCACGTAAAAATAGGATCGTGGAATCAACTCTCTAGGTGACGTTGCACGACTCCGCGTACGGCGTCGACACCCGAATCTCGTTCAGACGCTAAGCAACGTCTCACAGTCCTAGGTTGAACAGGTACAACACAGAATAAATATAAAAACAAAAAAAATACAAGCAGATAATATAACAGGATCTTTGCAGGTTTGGTAAGGTACACTTACCTGGGTTCTGAACTCCGTCAACTACTCCTGGAAAAGTAAAATATGTACGTACACCTCCGGATGCTAAAACAAATATCACTATTATTTTTAGAATAGTTGAAATAGCTAGGATTGATTACCCATAAGTCCAATTTGGACACAGGGGCAAAATTGATAGTTTTGGGTCAAAACGGGATCCACATGTGGCCCACTTCGCACCAAAAATGTGTCAGAGACAAAGTTCTTCATATTCGTCAAAGTTAGTATTTACGAGTCCAAAACGATGATACGAACCCAACGAAACGTCCAAAACTAGGTTCTGTCATGAAATCGCCCGTCTTGTGGAACCATGGGGCCCACAAAATGGTATTTCGTCAACTTTCTCTGATTTGAACCAAACTTGGGTTACAAGAATAGCATAGCGCTGTGAATCCAATGGCACAAGTTTTGTTACGAATCGACGAGTACACACGAAGTTATGGCGAGTGTCAGAACAGACCGATACGGTACTTTTTGTCAGATACACGTTGATTCCGGTGTGCACGCATATCCAAATCAAGTTCTGCGAAAGCTCACACATCACCGTTTATGTTACGCATCTTTTGGTATAAATTGCACATGACAAAGATGCCTCGTTTGGCGGAACGTACCCCCGTATCGCAAGATTTTGGGTATTTTTAAAACAAGTTTTTTGTCGTTTTGGTACCAGAATAATTTAACCATTATAGCAAACTAATAAAAACTAAAAGAATAGAAAAAATCTTGGTTATATTGTGAAGAATTCCCTTCAATTATATTTTGAAAATAATTAACGAGTTGGTAGAAAATTGGTCATGAACATGGGTACTTGGACTGATTTTTTGAACTGTTGTTGAACAGTTTTTCGGCCAACTTCTGGTCGATTTTTCGATCAAACCCGGGTGCCTAAATTCGTTTAACTTGAAGAAAATTCTAGAGGGTTAGGTTGTGAACATACCAGCGAAGACGAGGCGTGAAACGGATGAGCGAGGAGGGCGAAATCTCTGCGCGAAGGGGGCCGCACGGCTGTGCACGGCTGCTGCTGCTGTTGCTTCTCACGCGTGGCGGTGCTGCGGGCGGCGGTCATCGGGGCTGCGGCGGTCGGCGGCTCCGACAGGTGATGTAGGTGGTGTAGGCGTGGGTGATGGTGGAGGTGGTGTAGGTGTGGGTTAGAATTTTTTGGTTGTAATGTATACAAATATATATAGGAGATATATATAGGGGGGTTCCTGTACGCTGGTTGGATAGTTTAGAGTTTAGGTTTGGGTTTAATTTCTATTTCTATTTCTTTTTCTTTTCTTTTGTTTTATTTATTCAGTAATTAAATACAAAAAAATTTATATTTCCTCCAATAAATAATTACAACCAAATTTATATTAATTAAAATATATTTACTAAATATTAATGAATATTAAAATAATTAAATAAATCCATAAATTTTATTTTTTATTTAATATTATATTGGGAGCATGCAGGGGGTTCAAATAACGCAACTCGAAGGTCATGTGCGTAATAGGACCAGTTAGGCTCATAACATGGATTTAGTTGGGATCAATGGGTTGGTGTGGCGTGTTAAAATCATACGCCACGACAAAAGGGTTAATTAATCATCGTTTTCTCGTAATTGTGTCGCGAAAGTTGTACGACCAAAATAAGACATGGAATTGAGAATTTATGAGGGACAGTCATGGCAGAAGCCTAATTTGACTCGTCTAAGTCGAGCATGCTAGGTTGGTTGGAAGGGAAAAGGCTAATGTTGCACTCAAGATCTTAAAACCATGGTGGTTGGTTTTCAAAGTTCAATTAGATTATCGAATAAATATTAAAATAAAATAATTAATTATTAATTACCGAACTAACCCTATAAAAAAATCAGGGTGCTCACAGTTTTCCTGAGACTCGATTCTCAACCGATTCAAAGTAACAAGTGTTCCATAAGTAAACTGCTAGAAGTGGGACATTACATAATACCCCACTGAGAAGAAGTTTCGTCCTCGAAACTTAAGAGATCAAAGAGTCGAGGATCAAGGCATCAAGAGGTCAAAGGAATCAGACTCACCAATATCGTGTCCGCTCGCATCATGTTCAATATTTAGCTGATACACTCTAGCCCTTCTAGTCTGATCAGTTTGTCCATTAGCTTGAGCTGGAGCTGACACGAGATTCTGATTCTCATTCTAACCCATATTGTCGTTACGGTACGGTGCCGAAGCCCTAATGATTAGACAATCTCGGATCACATGACCTTGTTGTCCAAATCTGAAGCACCCCTTATTAAAGTGACGACAAAATTCTTTAGTGTGACCCGGACGGCCGCAGAAGCTGCACTCTTCCCACGGTACTCATCTGTATCAACCTTCTTCTTCAGTATCGGCCTTCTTCTCACCGTTGTGGTATCTTTTAGCAGAAGGATTTTGAGGAGCCGATGCCTTTTCTGGAGCACTTCGTGGTATGAACTGCTCATTCTGCACCACTGCCTCAAAATCTTGTATGTACGATTTATACTCTCGGTTCATAACATCATTTTTTAGGTTGTCATTCAGGTCTCTTATGAACCGATGTGTACGGGCACCCTCATTAGGAATCATTGAGCTAGCGAACTTAGCAAGACTGGAGAATTCTGACTCATAATCTTCGACGGACATGCTCCATTGCTTAAGTTCGGTAAACTCATCTTCTTTTCTCTGCCTGACAGCTGGCGGAAGATATTGTGCAAGGAATGCATCCTTGAACATTCCCCAAGTGATCTTACCATCATGATGCTTTGTGGCGAGATCTAGCTTCTTGATTTGCCACCAGTCGTGTATACGTAACCGCAGCTGCATGACTGCACACTCCACCCTCTTGTTTGCAAGTATTAAAGCAAACTCAAACAAGTCCTCCAACTTGTCTACCCAATCCATCACCTTATCAGGCGTGGCCCTGCCTTTAAACTCTGGAGGGTTCAACTTTAGAAACTCGGCACCCCTAAAGGTAGATTTTTTGGCCGTCTGTCAAGGCTCATCAGTTTCTGCTAAGCTTGCTCCCCAAGGCGGAGTCGCGGCTGTTACAGGTGTCACGGCAGTCCCTGATGCACCATTATTGGCTACCAGTATTGTTACTATTTGAGTCAAAGAGTCAAGATGTTGTTGTTGTGCCAAGGCTCTAGCATCAGCCCATTGCTGCTGAGCTTCGAACCGTTCCTGTTGGGCTTTATGTCGATCATTCTGATTTTCGAACATAGCTATCAACTTATCGACTTGGTCATCGCTCACACTTGCTGAGCGCGATGTCCCTTGGTTACGTGTTTTAGCCATCCTGCTAACAAAAGGGAGTAGCTTGCATTAGTCTCATAACGTATTATGGACTTATTGCATGGGACGTTAGATTTTCATACTTTTCAAGATCAGGACATTTAATATCTTTGATTTACTTATATATATTCGCAACCATTTTTGAAATCCAGGACTTTTGAAATCGCTTGAAAACTTATATTATTTTTTAAAATAATATTTGAAGAGGTCAAGGACGTAAAGTCGTGCTCTGATACCACATATCACGTTTCGATCCTGTAAGGACCGATCGTCCTCGCTTGGTCCTTACGGAACTGATCGTCCTCGCTTGGGGGCGATGCCATGCAAGCCTAAGTTGCACTTGCACTAGGCATAGTACCTGCACAAGACACAAGTTAGACAAAAATATACATATATACAAGCACATAATGTAAAAATACAGAGGACCAAAGTTGAACACATTTGATAGGAACACAAAATACTTTCTTTATTGAATACTTGAAGATTGGATTACAAAGTACTTGCTTGACTGATACAAAATATGCTATATATGGCTTACAACTCTTTTTACAAACCAAAAAATAGTCACAACGCCCAAGCATCATATCCTTTTAGTAGGACCAAAATCAAAACACCTAGCAGATGAAGAGCTTGCACACTGGAGAGGAAAGCCTTGGGGAAGTAGCACGAGCACGGTTCCATTTGAAGGGATGCGCTCCTAAAGCTTCAAAATGCTTGCCAAACACTCGCTACCAGAACCTGGATATTTTTCCACAAACGTGGGTCAGTACTACAACATGTACTGGTGAGCGACCGTGGCCAAACTCACCTTGAAATCCACACTAAGTATACAAGTGAAGCTAGCATTACTTTTTTGTGATCTTTCTAGTTGTCTAGTTTCTTTTTAACAATTCATGCAAGAAACATAAACGATAGAATGAACCATGCATATGATAATTTCTTACCCACGGTCGAACGGTTATCCTTGCAGCAGACACACAAGTTAGCAACAATTTGCATATATGTGTCTAACCTATGAATCAAACTTGGCATTAAATATTAGGTATGCAAGAAGGTAAACCTAGCATACGACCTAACTACATAATGGTCCATGGGTTGTCCCATGATTAGCAGGGGTGACTCAAGGTTCAGCTCTGTACTAGTACACACGTGTATCAGCAGCTGTGACTCAAGGTTAAGCTCTGCACCAACACACACGAATACTAGCAGTTGTGACATCATGGTTCCGCTCTTCACTAATAGACACATCACCCTACTAGATCACAAGGACTGTATCTCAGGGTGAAACAAAAATATCTTCCGGACCGACCGATTCCCAGTGCCCCAGGAACCACTCGAGAGACAAAACCTTGTGCACAAGTTGTCCGAGACTAATACATGACATGAAACATCTATCAGATAAGACACTACTACGCACGGTTCTGAACAATAAGCACACGATTCCATCTTCTTGTTCTTATTCCACAGATCATATTCAAAACATAAGGACTTGTTATAGATCGGGTTGCGCAGCATAGGAATGAGGGACATGCAACATAAATTGATAGTGAAGCAAAATTCTAATACTTCAAGCATGCGGTTCATTTCTTTTTAGCTTATCTTGTTAGTGAAGTATCATTTGAAACATAGGAACATGCAACTAAAGTGAACTAGAGATCATTTTATTAGACGTGCAGACTAAGGATTCATCGAAGGGCCGAAGCCACTCATCGAACGAATCAACGAGAGGATGAGGAAGCCTTATGAAACGATCACTCCTTGGTTATGCGTCCTTAAATTGTAACAACACTTGATTAGCATCCTTCGATCTCTTTCTCTTACGATTTGAAATGAATGCGCAAGCTAGAAAAGCGAATCATGAAAATCAAGTCATCAAAAGCAAGACAAAACACAAAGTAACACAAAACCAAGCAGCAAAATAACCAACGACAACTCTTGGACTCATTTCAATAGAAGTCGTTCCATCAGTTTGAAGGGTTCATTGCCTTTCATCCGTGATTGATTTGGCGGTAAGGTTTTTCCGAGACTCGATTCTCAACCGAGTCAAAGTAACAAGTGTTCCATAAGTAAACCGCTAGAAGCGGGACATTACAACTATGCACCGTTCCTACCAGTCATAACCTGATTTCTGGTAACGGAATTATTGTCGAGATAATGGAACGAGGTCCAAATGCTGTTCTCCAAATTTTTATCATCATATAGGAGAAATTGTGTTATGATTGTTTAGTGATTTCTAGGAAATATGAAATAGTTT
Source organism: Iris macrosiphon (assembly GCA_036927795.1). NCBI lineage: Eukaryota > Viridiplantae > Streptophyta > Magnoliopsida > Asparagales > Iridaceae > Iris > Iris macrosiphon. The sequence continues at coordinate 142,807,729 of JAYESA010000008.1, forward strand.
GGACACAGATAAATTATTAGACTTAAGATCACCATATATTACTGTTTAATCAATATTATACCTTGTACTTGGAGCTTATTCTAAATCTATTTCTTCTTTGAACTAGTTCTTAATTTTCAATAATCATACTATCTTATTTATTTTACCTTTCTTGAACCGAGGACTTGCATGTCTTTGATGGCCTAGTTTTTGTCCACTAGATGAAGGCTTGGCTGAGGATGACGTACTCCCCTTATATAATGTGGCTGAGACCGAAGAATAGAGAACGTTGAGGGTGGAACAAGAAGTTTTATTTTGTGTTAATGTATAATTTTTGTATAATTAATCTCCATGGGAGACAGACATACGGTTGTATAATTAGTTAGTAGCCTACACATTATCTTTTGGAAGACAAAACTTGGATTTATGTGATTGTAAATTACAGATGGTTCAGATGTTGTGTTCGTAATTACTTCTTACTTGTCAATGATTTAGTATTGCCTATACTCTTATCCTAGAACTGTACAGGCGAAAATCATATTTTAAATATATGTACCTCATTTAGCACGTAGCCTGGTATGTTAGTTACGCTCTCGACTTACCTCATTTTGGGAGCGGGACGTGACGATATTATACTACATATCTTGAATTGTCAAAAAAATAAAATTTTAGCACTCCCAAATTTATAAGGACTGTCAAAATTTTGGCAGTCATATCCTGATATGAAGAGGACCAGGGCTGACACAAAAATTTAAAAGAGGGATTCAACTTCAAATGTAAAGAAAATCCTAAATTTTGTTAAATAAAGTTCGCTTAATCAAATTTTTTTTTTGTTCCTTGCAGCATCTATCGAGTAGTTAACGACACTGTACAATCTGGTTGTTCCTTGCAGCACCCATCGAGTATCTATATTTTGTTAAATAAAATTTGCTACATAATTTTTTTTTTTTTTGGTTAATAATATTCATCATCAAATAGCTACTTTCGAAGAAGATAAAATTGGAATTAATTTCTCTAAGTCCTTAGCTATTCATCACTAAATTACTTAAGTACAAACATCATAATTGTAAGTTTGGATAAGCATAAACATCATAATTGTAAGCATAAACATCATAAACAACATAATTACTTAAAGCATAAGTAACATAAACACCAATCCCCGATAGGGGCGAGTTCATACTGTGATGGTCGGCACAAAAAGAACCAAGTACAGTCAGCACCTCTTACAATTTTTTTTTTTTTTTTCCAGACTTGACCCCAAGTGTCTGCCTCTGAAAAGGATTGTCAAAATTTTATCGACAAATTTTTGACAATTTTAGAACTGTTCCTAACAATTTTTTAGTGTCCTTACCATTTGCTTTGCAAAAATGATGGAATAATAGGGGTTGTAAATGAAAATTAGGAGCTCCTGTAAAATAATACACGGTGTGCCCGTTGATACTATTTGTGGAAGAAGGAAACATCTTCCGCTCACAGCGCCATCGCTTCGGCCACCGACCTCCGTCATCCGCCTTAGCTCCGGTGAGTTTTCTCCCCATCCCCCTCTCCTTCTCCGATCGAATCCCCAAAGAACTACAATCCCTAAAATGTGCGAATAACTTTTCGAATTTGAGAAAGAGATGGTAATAAGAAATTTCCCAATGTGTACTATAGTTCGGGAAGATTTTTTTGCATGCCAGATCTTGGTACGGACGCCAATTCGGGAATGCCTGTTCCGTTTTCTTTGACATTGACACCTATTGATCGTTTTGAACAAGATGGGGGGGGGGGGGGGGGGGGGGGGGGGGGGGGGGAGGGGATGTTTGCTGGCAACATTTTGATGTGAAGAACCTGGGGGTTGAATTTGAATTTGATTATGACCCTTTTTTTTTTTAATCCTCTCTATTTAAACATTGAATGGAGAAGCAACTTCTGCACACTATTATTTACCTGTTAGAAAACTAGTCTGCTGCACTGGCCTACATTGTATAATGAAAAAACTGTTCCGCGTCTAGTGGAGAAGTAGTGGCTTTAGATCTCTTCTTAATAACCAGTTTTGTATTTGGTAATAGGAAATCTCTTGTGCTATATCGCTTCCATTATGCAAAATGTATATTAAGTAGTACATTTTACGATACCTACCCTGAAAAATTACATTAAAAGATTGGATAAGAAATGAGTATATTCGTCGGAAGCCCGGAAGTGGCGCCAATTGAGGACGAGATGAGAGGAAGTCGTCTTATGTGGTTTGGACATGCACAACCAGTAGATGCACCAGTAAGTAGCAGTAACCGATAAGATGATAGTTAAAATGAGCTGCAATGACTAGGGGTAGGGGTAGGCCTAAACCAACATGGATGGAAGCTGCAAAGAAGGATATGTTTTTTGTTAGTGTTATATATGACATGGCTTTTAACTGAGTGGAATGGAAGAAAATAATTCAAGCTGCCGACCCAAATTTTTTGGGACAACGGCATTGTTGTTGTTATTGTGTTTCCGAATATTACCCCTTTTACACTTCGATTTGGCTGATCCCATTTGTTAAATAGCCTAGATAGCTTCACATGTACCTTCATAATCAGGTTCCCATGCACATCAAAATCATTGGTAGTTAGGTATACGTTTCAATTCCTTAATGTAGTTCATCATGTCCCAGTAGTTTTTTGTGCAATATCATTTTAGACATTGGCATTTCACGGATTAAAGTAGGTTTGAAGGTTTTCGTGAACAACATTTGCATTCACATAAAAGTTATATTGATGAAGAATATTTTTTTTGTAAGTGTAGGTTTAATTAATGGTTGTGGGAGGTGTTTTCATCAGCACATAGAGATCGACTATCTACAGTTCCAAAATGAGGTACCTATTGCTACATGCATATAAATTGGCAGGATTTTTCTCATATAATTCTTATTTTAATTGATTTTGAATATACCAGTTAATAGTAATATCCTAATGTTTAACTTGCATTTTTTATTGGACTGATACAAAATTTGCTGGCAACGATCCTCACCACTTACTGATTAGTTGAAGATGATTGCTGAAATCTACTGTAGGACATAAATATCTGTGGTTAACATGCAGGAGTGCTAATAGGATGTAGAAGCCTGTAATGTTTATGATAATTATGTACTGGTCTTAAATGACCTAATTTTTTTAATGATTGGTGAAAAATACAACTATATGTGAATAAATTCACGTTACTCTAGGCCAAAGGTTACTGCACATTATCATTATGTTCTTCTGGATCTTACTACAATTCTCTTGGTTGTGGAGAGAGTATTTCTTCACAATTGAAAGAGTATTTGGCTCTTCGGTAAAGTTTCATAATCTTACTTCTGTAACAAGAATCCTTGCATGAGTGATTTGGGTAACTGGTTCTTTGTGGTAGTTTAGATTTGTACGTCGTGATGCTCGATCCTCTTATCTACGAGTTAGTTGCCACATCTATGTTCCTGGCTTTTTGCCCTTTCTGTTGTTGTGGTGATGAAGCTCCATATTCCCAATAGAAGCTGAATAGGATATGTATTGTGTATGCTTTGCTGGCTGGAGTGTCTCCATACGTATGATTCCTTAACCTATGGTTTGTTGCACTTCACTATACAACCTACATATGGAAGCTCTCCAACCCCTTCCCTCATTCACACTGCTACCAAAAACAACAAAGATATGATCAAGGCTTGGAGTTGGAGACATTTGTTTGACAAACCAATGGTACCAACCTAACTTCCTACTGTAAAATTTCCTAGGGCAAAGGCCACAAAACATGCGTGAACTAAATTTCGCTTTAGTTGTTTGGGTTGCCTCATGAAAAGGCTGATTGAGCCATGGGCTTGTTTGCTGGATTAAACCCTTGGACTTTTATCTTAGTGTTTGTATAATACCAGACTGTTGATGAATTTTCTTTCTTCTGATTAACTGGATATAAATGTCACGTGAGCTTATCATTATCATACTTACATGAAAATAATTTTTATACCTTGATGTGATTAGAAGATCATCTCCAGCTCTCTTCTCTCTTCTTTTCCTGATATCTAACAGTCTTAAGGCTTAAGATTTTGATTCTTTATATCCTTAATGCTATAGTATTGAGTTGAGGCAGTAGTAACTGGCCTGAGATAAGTAAATGCAGCCCTTATCGATCTTCTGTATATTATTTTATGAGCACCTCTTAGAATTGAGCATAGTTTCTATGTATCCAGAAACAATCAACCTTGAGGTCTCTACCATTTTCCTTGAGAGACTCTTCTATATGCTACTGATCATTCCATCCATTGTACAATAGAAACATGGATTACTTCAATGGCTTTGCCTCTATTATTCTTCCTATGCTTTTTGTTGGCTTTGGCATCTGCAATTGGCAAGTAATGAGTAGAAATGACATGCCTCTGCTTACTCTCAGATCATTGCTGGATCTGATATTTCGATTAAATGCTTTCGAAGTGACAATGGTCGTGAGTATCTATCTCGCGAGTTCAATACTCATCTGTCCCGCAATGACATCATCACCAAAACTTCCTGTCCTTACATATACCTGGAAATTCGTTCAGTTTGCTTTCGATTAGTCAAATTACTCGCGACTTGCATTGCTCGGCAACGTTTTTTTCATGATGGTGTTCGATCTGTCCAGATGACGGCAGAGTCATATACATATTTTCTTGACATCCAAGCTCTGATACCATGTAGAGTTGAATGATTGATTAGTTTATTATTGAAGAGAGAGTTACATATATATAGGAGAGACTAACCCCTCTCTCTATTGTTCTATCTGATGTGCGACTAAAGCCTTACTACTAATACTTAAACAAAGGCTATTTGTCACTTGGTCATGTCTGATAAGATTGGTAATAGCAGTTTTTGCTATATTTACTATTTACTTGCGAGGTCTCCTTAGTTCCTTATAAATATTCACATTGTTCAACTATACAAAAAAAAAAAAAAAAAATTGAATCTGTAAAGAGATTTTGTAAGGAAGGAAATTGATAAAGGGAATATACAAAGTTGAGGTATCAATGTTGGTACAATAAGAGCATGTTTTTGCTACATTTTATTTTCCAATTTGTTTAGTTTCTAAGCATCACAGACTGCATTGCCCGTAGTCATCATGAGTGTTGACTGTGTAAGTGTGTGGATACACATGGATGGATGGGTGCTTGGCTTGGGTGTGGGGTTACATGTAGATATTGTCTTCTGTTTTATATTTTAAATTCTTACCATCATTCATTGATTCAGGATATGGATCTTCCTCTGACAGCTTGAGATATGTTGCTTATCATACAATGATACAGCTGCCTAAGGAACCTTAGTTACATCTCAGTTTGAGTTAGATACATACCACTGAAGGCTAATTATCCTAATGGCATCCCAACTATAGCGTTCGGGTGTTTTGGCACCTTAATTTTCTACTGCTCGATTTTGACACCCTAACTTTATAAATTGTTCTTTTGAAGCACATTTCGTCAATTTTGAAGCACACCGAGACCACTTCAAAAGCATAGTTTTAGTACAAAAGTGCAATTTAAATACTTGTATTGCCATATATTCTTTTGAAGTGGTTCCAATGTGCTTCAAAATTGACAAAAAGTGCTTCATAAAAACAATTTAAAATTTTGGAGTGTCAAAATCGAGCTGTAGAAAATTAAGGTGCCAAAAATGTCCTTGCACTATAGTTGGGGTGCCATTAGGATAATTTAGCCTACCACCGAATAGTGATTTCACAATGAAAATAGTTTTTCTGACTACCACTCTACCAGTGTTTCTAAATTGCTAGGTACTGCCTAACACGAGGATGGATTTCCTTCTGTTATCATTCTTCCCTTTTTGTCTCACTTTACGTCTATATGTTTGTGCTCATGTACCGGATAAATGAAAACTTTAGATTCCTTTGTTACAGATACTTATATTGAACATGCATCATTACTTACATTTTAAAATATGTGAGCACAAGATATATAATATCTAAAGGAATTAATAAGCTGGACAAGCCCTTTCCTCTATTCCGTCTGAAATGAAACTGCTGTTGATTGCTAATCATCTCTAGAATGCCAAAATATTCCTTTAGCTGGTCTCACCTTTATCTCTAGACAACTTTTATTACAATAGATGAGTTGTATAAGTTGTACCTCTATGAGGAATTATGTTCTTCTCATTCTTGGAAGAGGAAATAACCAGCTGTGCTTTGTTATGTTCTTTCCTAGTAAGGGTCGTGTGAGGTGGAATGAAGCAAACTTGGATGAGATTGAATCCAACAAACCAGTGAGGCAGAAAATTAATGAGCCCAAGACACCCTATCACCCCATGATTGATGATGATGATGGTATGACTTTGCATCTGAGTTATTATTATTTGCTTTCATTTGTAGACAAAGCTCTACAGAACAATCAGCTTTTATTTATTCTACACTTTTTTTTCTGTAGGATCTTTGTCACCAAGACGTGCTTTTGATGAATGCATCGATGAATCTGCACACACTGAAGCTATTCTGACTGCCTTGAATGATGTAGCTTCTTCAAGCAGAAGCAGCTCCAGGAGTGAGGGTTGGGCATCATCTGAAGATGAAGCTGATGCCGTGGAAGAAGATGAAGGTTAGTGTCTCATGCTTATTCTGATAACTCTGACCTCTTAGTTACAGATCTGCATTGTTATTATGCCTTCCTATCATTCGTCTAGATATTTATGTATCTTTATCATTGTTTATTTGTCATTTGTTACCTTTAAGCATGCTAGATGAGGATTGAATTGGTGCATTCTACCATGAGCAGCAAAAGCAAGGGAATCCACCTTATATTGTTGAATGTAACCTTCAATAGGGGGGTTAATTTTGATAGGTTGGGATATGCCATGCATGCAGTAGTCACTTAATTGGAAACATGGTTTATGAAAAATATGTTGCGGGAGAAAGACATTGGACAGATGAAGTAGTACAGTCAAAGTTTGGAAAGACATGAGTGATTGAGTTAATTATTTTTCTCTTTGTTCAATTAGATCATAAAAGGGTAAGGAAAATGCCAATTGGTTGAAGTATTCAGATAATGGTTTCATTTATAAGAAAGGTTGACAACAGAGTAAGACCATCACTGATTCAAACTCTGCACATGATGAAATGATGGTAGACTCACATAAATTGGCCCAACCACAACTCAAATTGACCTGCATCTTAACCTAAATTAGCAACCATGGGACTACTGCTGGATCGTGCTGCTTCTCTCTCCCAAATTGGATGATGAAGGACAAGTTTGTATTCGTTGAGTTGGATCCACTTGAGCTGTTCTATTTAGTAGCTTTATTCTGAGATAGTTGAGTCTTGAGTTTTATTTAATTTTCAGTCATGTTTAGTCGATTTGTCCTAATTTGATTAGTAGTAGTTTTATTTGGAAGTTTATTTGCTGATTGCCTAGTCTTGTGGGCTATAAATAATGATGTACTGAGACCTAATAAGAGTTTTGGATAAATATGTTGCACATTTACCATTTGATGTGAGGCCTCCTAAACACCTAGACTTAATTATTGCCCTTTCTACCACGTATCGTCTTACCCTGCCATCCTTACTCCCCTTCTTGCCTTGCTTGCTGCCGAACCTAACACCAGAACCTCCTGACAAGGCTGCCGCCTCCCTGACCTTGTCCCCTCGCTCTTACCTTCAAATGCTGCTTGATGAGCTTTCTGCCGACTTGCAGGCTCGGCCAGCCGTCTGCCTTCCTCACCCCTCTGACAACCATCCATACAACTACAGCCTGTGACAGTCCTCTTCTTTGTTGCAAACTAGACCAGCCCCCTTCCTTTAGTTTTCCTGCAATTCCAACATCTCATCAAGCCATCTCGTCATATTATACACCAAAACCAATTCCTAAAATCATAAATTCCCAATCTTTACACCTCAAGAGAAAAACCCAAACATCCAAATCTTATTTCAATCTACGAAGTTCAATATCCTCACTTTGCAATCAAGATTGATCGTCTAATCATTGAACAAAGGCTTCGAAGAGGAGCCATCTTCCAGGGTTTGATTTGGGGGAGTTCAATTCCATGGACCTATTTCACAACCATTGAGTAATTCTTAATTTTCTATTGATTTTATTACAATTTCAAATACTTTCTAGGTTGTTTTTACTGATTTTTTTATTTTATTTTTATTTTTATTTTTTACTGATAGGTTCAGATCTTCATTGATTCATAGTTTGTTTTGTGCGGATCTCACTACTTGTCGTTGCTTTGAGCCATCTAGGTTCCCTTTAATCCTTGTCCTATGTCGATGGGGCATTGGATGTCTTTCCTCTTTTATTTCATATTGACACCAACCATCCATTCCTGTTCCAGCATATTTGGTCTGAGGAATTGGTGCTATTTTCTTTTGTTACCACCAAACCGTTTAAGGCTATATGAAACATAGAGAGTTGAGACAAAATGCTCAGAAATTTTGTATTCTTCTTTCTTGCGTCAACAATTTTCCTGCTTAACCATTTTTGGGTTGATGCCCCTGGTGTAAACTCCAAAGTCATTAATGGACGCCGAGCACTTCTCATGAAAGTGTATCCTGGTGCGAGAGTTCGAGAAGAGAAGTGGATTCTTCTCGTACAATCAACTTTTGTGGCACTATTGGGATAAATTATGTATTGTTCATGTCATTTTGTTTCGGCTTTAAAAGATCAGTCCCATCCAAGTCAAGTGTATAATCAACAACTTTGATATATTGGATACATTTTATTGGAAAATTATGTTTATTGATTATAAAATGATATGTTATATTCTTTGGGTCAAATGTTTCATAATTAAATGTTTGATTTCATGATTTGTTTCCACATAGAGATCCATAACTGATGAAATTAGAAGTTACATTTTTCATATTTTCGAAAGAAGTTTGAAGTTGGCAGTTGCCGCAGTTCAGTGGACTTATTGGCTAGATTATTGTTTTAGGTTTGAGAGGGGATAAGTTGATAGAGAAAATAGAATTCCATCATTTTAGGAGAGAAATGGTAGGGAAAATTCATTAGTTATTTCTCTCACTTTCCTTTTCCTTTTCATTCTCCCAAACCAAACAACATAAATACATTTTCTTTTTCTTGTCCTTTCCCTCAAACCAAACTCAGCCTTAGAGATCAATTCCATTGGGCTTCTCTTCCAAGGCCATTTTTGTGTCAGAAAGAAGATCCATTGTTTTTGTGGTTGCTAACTCATTTTTTTCACATTGCGTACTAGGGTTGCTAAATTAGAATTTAAGAATCTTTCATTCTTTTGTTGTGAAGTATTAAAATATATAGGATGCAACTATTCGGAATGGATAAGAGGGATCGGATGACAATATTCGAAAAACAACTACAGATGACAACTCATAAGTGGAGATGCTAAACCTAAGTGTAGCATCCTAGATGAAATGAAGTTAGTTCTCACGAATCCAGGATTGGCCGTTAGATGCCTCCATCTAGGCAAGGTTTCAGGAGGAAGAACAAGGCAGGGACCGGCTCCTTCATGGCACTGTCAGGATGTCGAAGTTGGAAAAGAGCAGGAAGGTGGATGGAGAGATGGAAAATGAAAAAGGAAGAATGAAAGAAGTATCATTATCGATTACCAATAACATCTTCGCTTCTCGTCATTGTCATCTTAACTGGTGTTGTGTAATGAAGGATGAGGTGAAAGGTGAAAGCTAGGAAGCACATATTCTCCAAAATTAATGCGATATCATATCGTCTCCGAATGTATATCCAGATGGATACATAACGAAAAAGTCCAAAATACACTAGGGTGTGCCAAAATCTTCATGACCACCTGTCAACTTGACACTAACCTTCTATGGCAGTGTTCAATTCCTAGCCTAGGTAACAATGAGAAGGAGATGGCTTTGCAGAAAAACCTTTGAGGGCTTTGCAGAAAAACCTTTGAGGCTAGTTGGGAGTAGGTAGACCTACCATCAATTAAGACTATGCAGCCAAGGAGCATCTTCTAAGTTCTCCTAGAGTAGAAAATAATCTAGATGAAATTAAGCACACTGTTGATTGTTCTGAATCAAGGTAAGTTCAAGCAAGTCTATAAGAGTTGAAAGGAATTATTGTATTCACTTCTTTAGCATTATTCTTTGGAAGTACATTAAAAAAATAAACTACTACTATAAAGGTGTAGGTAAGTAGCATATCAACTGTTTGCAAGATGTTTGTGCTCATCACACCTTATTTGTTTATTTCATAGAATTTCAGAATCTGACAACCTTCAGAGAGGGTTGTGTTTGTATATGCGTGCGGGTATTATAGTTTGGAATTCTGTTTTGTGTGTGTACGTGTGCGCACACGTGGAATTGGTGGTGACGTGTGTGCACATGTATTAGGCTCTCATGCTGCATCAGGTAACATAGAAAGTTTTATTAAAGTAACTTCCACGTCTGCAGTGTAATTTTGTATATGCCCATACTAAATTCTTTTAGGATCAAAACTGTCGTCTAAGATTATAAGTGAATTCCTTTTCTGATTCACCCTTTCTGATCTGGATCTATAAAATGGACCAGGAATGCCTGACCTTTTACAATATTTCAGTACTGACAAGTTAAATACAAGTTCTTTTCAGTTATAGATGTTTACTACCTTTCACTAGCGTTTAAGTCAGTTGGAGCTTTAGATGAATCTTCTATTGCTCTCCAATATTGTTTGAACATTATCCATGCCACTACTCTTAATAGAGAAAATGATTTCTAGTAGTAGCTGAAGTCATAGTTACCGGGATCCTTCTACCCCCTAGGTCCAGATCCCTTGACACCAGATCTGCAGGTTCTCCTTCCTGATCTATCTTAGATCTTACAATATGAAGTTTTGTAATATGTATGACGATGGAATCAGTTGTCAAATGAAGGATAGAATAGTAGTACTTTTCAAGTGCAGACATCTCTTCCAACACCGGATTTGCATACAAAATGGTGACATGCACCAATCATCATGATCTTCATGTTCTAAAACATGTGAATTGAATTTCATGAAATCTACAAAACTCCAACCCGTCTTGTCTTATTTTTTCCATCAAGGATCGATGAGTTAAATCACTTATCTTATACATGTTCTAGAATACGGAGATCATGATGGACAGTGCAGATTGGCTTTTTGTATACAAAATGCGCACTGGTCTACAAACCTCTCTGCATACACACACAAGAAAAAAGCCTTTATCCCAAATTCTGGGAGTTGGCTTTTTGACCCTTTTCTTCCATTAAGCTCTCTTAAAGGTCTGTCCTCTATAAAACTAACAAAAACCATCTCACTTTGTTTGTGTGTGTATATATGCACATATATTCGCGGCAAGGTAATTGTATTACAAACTATGTTCTAGGATAATAGATGGAGTTTATTACATCATCTCCCTCTCCCCAGCCTACTCGGGTTTGAATCTTTGCACGCCGATCGAGGAGGAAGAGGTACTGTAGGTGGGAGATGAAGATAGAATGGACAATGTGGGGGTCTAGGGGTGTAAGCAGAGAGAGAGAGAGGGGAGAGTATGGCCAAGGAAGAGAGATTTTTTTTCTCCATAGGTCATATATAAATCACCTGAATATTGAGTCAGTGTTGAGGAACAGAGGGTAGCAAAGTCTAACAACTTAGAAAGCTACACATGCGCGCACACAGCACACACAGAAAACACGGTATACGATTAATTAATAATGTAATTAATTAGTAAGTATTGGTTGAGCAGGTGCATTAATTGTATTAGATTATAAGTATTATTCTTGTTTTAACTTAACATCCGTTAGTGAAAGATGTAAAATTGGCACCCCTACTATATAAGATTTTGGTTCCACTAAAATAGTTTATCATTTGCAATTTAGGTTTTTCAGTTGATAGCGAAATTTGTTTATTATGCAACCTCCTATGTTTCTTTACCTCTCTCTGGTCTTCGACTTTCAAGTCTATCACATGACCTTATGAAAGGGTGTTAAATAGTTATTATGTTGTTTTGATGACTAGTCATGAATGCTCTAAATAATACATGAAATCAAGAATTAATCCTGTTTTTTATGTTGGCGTCCCGTGTTCCTCTGATTTCTTAACGTATCCTGAAGCAGATGGAGCAAGGTTAAGTTTCAAGGAGCACCGGAAAGTTCATTATGATGAATTCAGGAAGGTCAAAGAGCTTCTACGGACAGGATCGCTTGTAGATTTGGTGGGTGAAGAAGAAGAAGAAGATGGCAATGGGATTGAAGAAGGTGGAGAAGGAGGAGGCAGTTCTTCAACACCAGGCTCTGTTCAGGAATCCCAGTCCAACGATGAGCAGCAGCAGCAGCCTCCGAGCAGTGGCCATTGAAAGTTTGGTCGGACAAGAAACTCTCGGTTTGTTTCGAGTTAATTCTGATGTAGTTTGATTATTGCCAGCAGATGAGTGAATAGATATCGATGCCCTCCTCTTCGAGACTGTCGAAAGTATACATGCATGATCCGTTTGCTTCCCTTTGTATTTCGATGCTAGGTTCAGGGTTTTTCTTACTATCTAACCTTTGTATCCCTGCATGATTCGGGGTGGCAATTTTATTTTTTTGTTACATTTTTTTATTTTAGTTATTTGTTTTTTACATTGTGTATGGGTTTTCATTTCTGAAGTTCGTCTCGGGCCAGGGACGGCCCTGGCCTAGTGAATATTTAGCTAATTGAAAGTAAGTTAATGATATCCTACTTTGTGGTTTATTGCGTATGCGATTAACAGCTGAATAGGAGAATTAGTCCTGCAAAATCATTTAGTTTGCAGAACACCTGAAATGACCTGCAATACTGCAAGGGACCGTTTGGATTTGGATGCTTGTAATGCAGTGTAGATAATGTGTTGAAAATATGAAAGTGTCACTTTTAACATGTTGTAATGTAATGTATTCGTAATGAAAGTGTGAACGTTTTATTTTTCAAAATCTGTTTTGATACATATATTTTTTTTTCTGCGAGTGAGGAGTTTTAAACTATTTTGTTTGGGTGATAACATGAAAGTGTTGGTGATAATTAAAAAAGACAGGATAATTTGAGCTCTCGTGTTCTATCTAAAACATCTTTATTATACTATGTAATGTGCTTGAATATAGATAACTTGAGCTCCCGTTATTTTGTTTAGTAACTATCTATAGATTCAGTTATAATATACAATCAAGAACATATTTAGAGATTTTGATAAAGATATAGAATAATATCTTTAAAAAATACGAATAAATAAATTTAAGGTCACATTTTAAGATTCGTACAGGACCTTCAATTATTCAGGACCTGTCCTAAAACTAAGTATATGATATTATCTAACTAAATATATATTTAATATTCTAAAAACATATCTTTAACAAGTCATAATAAAAATATATTCAAAAAAATTTAATATAATTAAAAAATTAATCTAATTTTTTAAAATATTATATATATATATATATATATATATATATATATATATATATATATATAATACTAAGTTTACTATCAAATGCTTACAACCTTCTTACAACCCTCTCTTCCCCTGCTATGTGGATCACATCTGGCTCCACCTCTTTCTCCAATGAATGGCTGCCACGTGACATTCCTACCACGTGGCTGCCATCCGGACAGCCATCGGGTTCCACCTATTCCTCCTTCTCCAATGAACAACCACATTACGGTTGTAAGAGGATTAGTTATAGCATAGCCCATATATATATATATATATATATATATATATATATATATATATAATCCAGAAGAAAGTGCAAAGTCAGAACTTAATCTCCTTGGGAATTTATATTTGCCTGATGAAGCGAGCATACATACTACAGGCTGGCATGACAGTTGTTTTCGGAGTTAAATGAATTTTTATTCCATACATCATAAGTGGAAATTGTAGACTTTTTTGACCGAATTTTTTTTCTATATGTTTGATCATACCACATCAACCTGGTTACAATTACTGTCTGAATAATTTTTTTTTTGAGGGGGACCTAAAATTAGACTTATTCTAAAGTCACATCAACCTGGTTACAATTACTGTCGGATAAACATTTTGAGGGGGACGGGGACCTAAAATTAATGGAACATAATATAAAGAATATGTAGCAAAAAATTATAAATCAATTGTGACATATATATATATATATATATATATATATATATATATATATATATATATATCATAATCTACCTCCACTCTCCTCCCTCCGTGCTAGAGCCGAACCTGCTGCCACTCAACCTCGAGCCTTGTCCGCCCCCACCCCATGCACAAGGTGTACCACTACACCACAATATATATATATATATATATATATATATATATATATATATACACACACAAAATTAAAAGAACTATATTTTAACTTGACATCCTCAACTGTTCAAGTTTTCCAACTTAAAATTTTAATATTATAGAACTTAATACCATAACTTAAATAGTGTTAACAAAAAAAAATCTTAAATTGTTATAACGTGGGTTACTAAATGGTTGGATTTTCACTTTATTTTTAGTCCCACATTGGTCAGAAATTAGTATTACACCTTTATTGGGTTATATAAATAAGGCATTTGCCTCCCACTATGTGATTACATTAATAAGAGATCTTCTTTCATATTTTCTTCTTTCTTCTTCTACGTTTATTCTAACATATTATCAGCACGAAGCTCTAATGGGAGAAAATAAGCGAGAGTATCTCAGTGAAGCCGCTATTTACGGATTCTTCACTTCGGTAATAGGTATGGTTATTTATGTTTTTTTTCCTGCATATGCATACCCTAGGCACAGCCTGATGTTGATGTTTATACATCTCTTGGCATACCGCTAAGACAAAAAGAATAATTTTTATCCATTCATCTCACTTCTTTTAGTTAACCCTGATAGCACTCCGATGTTAATCGCATATAGATCTCTAGGAGAGAACGCTGGAGTTATTCTTTATTTATTTATTTATTTATTTATTTATTTATTTTATATATGTTAATACATTCAGATCAAAACCATCAGAGATCTGATGACCATGAACATGAATTGTTTGGTCTTTATATATAAGACTTCTGGAACATCATTGTTCGAAGCATACCATAATTCTATCTGGTAGGAAAAATTTTGAGAACCTGAAAATTATATCCTTGCTTTGAAAAATAATTAAAGGCTATCTTTGTTGCTCTTTTGTGCACGTGCAAAGTGTCATACGCGTACTAAAATTAAATAAATTCATAATATAAAGATTTTATGGTTTGAACCTAAACTCAAATTATATTAGAGAACAATCGATTATTCGGATTTTTCCGAAACGACTTTCTCTAAAAAAATTAAAAATTTTGGCAGAGTCTCCTTTTTATTTTGGATTACGAAAATTTCACAATTTAATAAAAGAGATCCGGAGAAACCCTCCGTAGAATTTTTGGGTACGCTGACCCCTTCAGTGGAGCAACTCTCAGTACCGGTATCGCACGCATTTAATAAAACACTAAAATATAACCCTTTTTTTTTATTAAAATCACATAGAGGTGTTCATGTATATATATACTAAACTATAATTTATAGACATATGGTTAAATCCATGAACAATGGTGTTTGCGTCGTTATTTAAACGGGAAAGAGAAAGGGGATGAAAGAGTGTATTTCAAACAACGGGGTTTATGAGAGACCCGTGCCCTTTCGGTTTACAAACAAACTTGTACAATTTGATCCTATGCTAGGATGTTGGAGTACAATTTATTTAATCTGGGTATAAATTGCTTTAGGTGTCTGATCTGCGGTCGATCACTTTAGCCCTTGGACTACACGATGTTTGAAGAAGTGCCGTGGAAGACTGGAAGCAACTTCGGAGGTTGCAAAGGAGGGTGGATGCGCGAGGCCGAAGTCGTCGATCCCTACTCTTTGCTTGAGCTCTGGGGCTTCCCCTCTCTCTCTCCCTCTCTCCCTCTCTCCCTCTCCTGACCTCTGGTTCGATCTTTCTTGGAAGCTCGACCTTGGTCTCGTATTGGTTTTCTTGACCGATCTTCCGACCTTGCTCGATCTTCCAGCTTTCAGTTTTTCGGCCTTGTTCGATTCTTCTTTCAAAGTCTCGACCTTTCGACCCCTTTTCCCCATTGCTAGGGGTCTCTATTTATAGAGTTTTGATGACAGTGACCACTCTGTTGGTGTAGCAACCGAGGAGTGGACAGTAGAGCACCCTTTTATACAACGGTTAAAGTAACCAATGCCTGCGTAATAATGACCTTTTGAGTGAGCAAGTGACGCGCGTCCAACTAAGGGGACAAAACGCGTATATCTGCTGCGAAGATCACGACGTAGAAGCCAGGTAGGTAGGTATCCCTTGTGTAGAAGAGGTTGGCGTAGGAGCCAAATGACTGTCACCTTGGCGTAGAAGCCAAATAGGCATAGAAGCCGAACAGGCGTAGAAGCCGAATAGGCATAGGAGCCGAACAGGCGTAGAAGCCGAATAGGCGTAGGAGCCGAACAGGCGTAGAAGCCGAATAGTCGTAGAGACTGAATGGGTATTTGAAGCCGAAAGGTCGTAGAGACTAAAATGGGCGTAGAAGCCGAGAGAGCACAAATCCTGAATGGGCGTAGAAGCCGCTGCGTACGGTGCCAGGGTGCTGATGTGGACGTCTTTAGCCGGAATTATGACTTTTGGAGATATAATCAAATCTTTGACAGAGATTTGCCATCATCCTGTGCATTAAATGCGGAGACGTGCTTTGAGGAGAAACTGTCACCGCTCTGTGCGCTTTGACGGAGGGACGTGCCTTGAGGGAAACCTGTCATCGCTCTGTGCGCTTTGACGTAGAGACGTGCCTTGAGGGAAAACTGTCACCGCTCTGTGCGTTTTGACGGAGGAACGTGCCTCGAGCCCTGTACGAAGCGCAGCTTTTGACGTAGCAGACAGTTTGTCTTTTGTGGAGCGTAAAACAGCCCATGTTTGCCTGTGTAAAACAAGGCAGCGTATTCCCTTTGTACGCGAAAGGGCGGTTTACGCCGGGGGATTTTAGTAAGCGCCGGTTTGGTGATATTTTAACCAAATCCTCTGCATTAAATGCCGAAATCCGCCATCATTACTGTGGGGCGTGTCCCGAGTGGTCTGCGATCGTTTCCAGCCGTCGTCTGGGTAGCCGTATAGCACTTTTTTGTCAGGAGTCAGAGGTCAAGTTCACTGCGTGACTTTGACAGTTTCTTTTTCGGGAAGACGAAGCGTTCCTCGTACGCTTTAATGCTGCTTTGAGAGCGGCTGGGTTTTACGCCATGGAGGCGATGAAGAACCCTGTTTTTACGCTGGATGGCTCTGAAGGCCTCTGTTTACGCTGCTCTGCACCAAGACGCTGCGTAGATCTTCCAAGCGTATTTTTCATGCTTCTACAAGACCCCCTTCAAAGCTTTTAAATTCCTCGAAATTTGAAACACTTTGAATGAAGCATGAATGGCCCCTCGTAACTCGAAATGTTTCTGAATGGAGCGTTGAAACGGTCGATGCTGACTTTATGGCGAATTTATTGGGGACCGCTGTGACCTCTCTTGCCTATAAAAGGCTGGGGGGTGAACCTGTTTTCACCATATTCCCATCACCATGCAGAGATGATCGCCGGAGTTCGTCGGATCGATCTGAGGAAGAAGGAGATCATGTTCTTCCAGCATGTAGGGAGCCGAAAAAGATGGCATCTTCGAGCAAGTGTCCACTGCAACGATGGATCGTGGAAGGATATCTTAGCCTCCTTTGCTCGGGATAATCAGCAACTTTGTATGGTGGTTCTTCCGGGAGAGGGGAAGGATCATATTTCACCATACGGCCGGCAAGCTGTGTATCTTCTCCTGAGATCCTCGCGGACGAGATTAGACAAACTGTAATCTATCGTCCCCAATCGGGTTGGGTTTAAGGAAACCTCAACTGGATTGGCCATGGCGAATGGAGGATCTTCTTGTTTATGACTGTGGTAGTCGATGAACAGTCCTCGAAGAAGAGGAAGATCTTCACCCATGTGAGAACCTGTCAGTACAGCTTCTGGGCGATCTTCGGACGATGATGGGGGGACTCCTTTTGTCGATGGGGTTCCCCTCAGATGTAACCATGAAAAACAGAGAAAAACCCTTTGTAGATTGGATTTCCCTCATATGTAATCATGATTTTAATCTTTTAATAAAATCGTCTTCTTCTTCACATGATCGTCTTGCCATATGTTGCTGTGAAGTCTGAATATGTGCAGCTTCGACACGTCTGAATCTTTACGCCGACTCTGATAGAAAGAGTATTAGGCCCTGTCTTTTACGTATAGCGAATAGTCCATAGAATGCTGCTGAGCATGTTGAACATTTTTTAGGACTGTCCTGTTGCTAGGACTGAGGGACGGCGTAGATTTCTGAACTGTTGCTTCTCTGATGAGTGGAATTTTTGTTCAGACTTCGTCTTCAAGAATGATCTCTCGAAACTCCCTTGGAAAAGGGTCGAGATTTTTGGCTGTCAAACTGAGTTGCCACTTTGATAGACGAGATGTTCAGACTGGAATCTGGATGAACCTCCAGTTTTTTTTTTATTGGACCCGAGAAGAGCAATTTCTTAATGTTTGAACTCTGTATGCTTCGGGTACATGGGATACTTTATGGTCAAGAACGAGTATCTTCTGTGGGAACTCATTGCACTTGACCGCTTTGGGGGACTGTTTGGATATGCGGAAAGTCATGGAGCGGGAAATCATGTCTGTAGCCTTTTGAGCGTAAACACCATCGAGCGTAAAATCGTAGACTTGTGGTTCCTGAGCGTGAAGTCGTAGGTTTGTTGCCTCTCGAGCATAGAATGCTACCGAGCACAAAGACATCCGGGCAAGAAAAACCATAGACTTGTAGTTGTCGAACGTAAAGCCGTTAGATTCGTAGCTGTCGAGCGTAGAAAAGCTCTTTTAGCGTAGGACTGTAGATCTGTAGCCTGTGAGCGTAAAACACCGTCGAGCGTGAAATCGTAGACCTGTGGTTCCTGAGCGTGAAGTCGTAGGTTTATTGTCTCTCGAGCATAGAATGCTACCGAGCACAAAGGCATCCGGGCAAGAAAAACCATAGACTTGTAGCTGTCGGACGTAAACCCGTTAGATTCGTAGCTGTCGAGCGTAGAGAGCTCCTTTAGCGTAGAACTGTTGATCTGTAGCTCCTGAAAAGAAAATTTTTCTGAGCGTGAAGTTTCGCAGATCTATTGCTTCTTGAGCGTAAACTGAGCGCCACCGAGCGTGAGATCATCGATTTGGTATCTGCTGAGCGTAAAGTCGTGGATTTGTGGCCTCTCGAGCATAGAAGCTATCGAGCACAAAGGCATCCGGGTGTAAAATCGTAGACTTGTAGCTTGCTAGCGTAAAACCGTAGATCCGTTGCTGTTGAGCGTAGAAAGCTCCTTTAGCGTAGAACCCGCTGAACCGTCTTGCACGAAGAAACTTTTCGAATTCGCTGACTGTCCGTCTTTCGAGGGTAGTGGTGTGACGTAGCATCCAATCATAACCAACTATTAATTACGAGATTTGGTTAGGGTCTCGAGGAGTTCGTTCGAGGATTCGAGGAGTCGACCCGGACTATATATATATCCCAAGCCTCTTGAGAGAAAAACTTTTTATCTGTCTTCTGCGAAAGAGAGCTTTCGGCTGTTCGAGTTTTTCTTCGTTCCTTCTCCGAGCACTTCGAGTCTTCAAAAATGGCGCCGAAACAAACCCCCTCCGCTAAGGAAAGAGCATAGGTTCTTCTTCACATTCTTCTATCCTAGCGAGGGAATCTCCGGTCGGGCTGGGTGAACTTCCTTCTGAGAGGAGTATCCCGTCGATGAGCAGTGCACCCGATTTTAGAGGTAGAACTCTTTGGGATGACACAAACGACGAAAAATCCTTCGCACACGTTGAACGTGACCGCGCTAGGTCATCTTCTGTGCTGATAGCCTCTTTTGAGGAAGATGATGCACGGAGGCGTTTTCATCTTTTACGCCCACATTTCTAATGTGCCAGCGTAAAGACTCCATATTTTCGTAGTTCTGAGCGTAACAGCTCGGGCTACCGAAAATTGGCGTATTTCATAAAATTTGAATTTTACGCTTGTGGAGGAGACTTCCGGCGTAAAGTGACCAAATTTGTACAATCTTGGCGTAAAGCACAGACTGTCATTTCTTTGGTCCGTATGCTTGTGCCAGACTTGTAATGACATATCTTCCTTGCATTTTTGCAGTTGATCTGGGTGAGTCTCCATTGGCTGAGGTGATGGACTCCGCTGCCGGGATGCTGCATTCGAACTACCTGGAGGATCTGTCCCATGTGGCATTTTCTATCTCCGGACCCCAGTATCCTGAGGGAAGGGAGTTTCTTCTATCGGCTCAGGGTGAGCGGATGTTGCTGAGCATGATCAGTGGCGAGCCCTTGACACATGTAGATGGGGAGCAGTACATAAAATCGGCCTTCCTCTTCGGGGACATGATTGATAGACAGTCCCAGACGAAGCCCAAGAGGGAGCCCTGGGTTTTCCCTGCCGGGAATTTGGTTTTGTACCTGCCGACGATGCCGAGGGATTATCCGATCTCGGCTTTCTTCCATGCGACGCATCCTAGGAAGATGTCATGGAAGTTGACTCCTGATCTTCACGGGAAGCCGGGGAAGATCTTTCACCTGAAAGGAGCTGACCAAGGGTCGTTTGTTAGCCGTCCTTCTGGCGTTGTGACGCTGTTCCGGGGACTGCGTCCGGGTAGTGTCCCAAGTGAAGACAGCTCAGTGATCCAGCCGGTCCAATTGCTGACCTTCTGTAATGACTTCATGGGACGAGGTGGGGTGTATCCCAAGGAGAATCCTCGGTGCAATGGGTGGATCGCCCCAACAAACTCTCGATGGACCTGCCTGGTTGACTGGGCCTTGACACACTTCCGGGGAGAGCTGGAAGGCATTGGGCTATATGCCGCTGTGAGTGCGACGCGTGTCGGATTGCCTCCCAACGCTAACATGTTCCTGGCACTGATGGAGCGGTACATTCCGCTTACTGGGACCTTTGCCACTCCACTGGGGGAGTTGGGATTGGCCCTTCATGAGATGGCGGTCGTCTCGAGGCTGCCGATGGGGGATACCCCCTATGAAGAATACGTTCCTACCAACCGGGAATTGGGGGATTTGGATCCTCGGGTGGCAGAAGTATATCAGGAGCTGATGTGTCAGTACTTCGCGTGCACCACTTTTTATGACGAGCCCTCTGATTTGGCCCACACCACTAAGTGGACGTCTTACCTCTTCTTCCATCGGGCTAGGGCCGCCAAGTCGGAGAAAGTCTTGGGGGGCAAGAATGAGCCTGTGAATTGCTTGGGCGTCCTCAGTGCCCAGGTTGTTGAGGATCTTATGGTGGACGCCGAGGCTCCAGATCAGACTCTCGTTGAGGGGGTAGGTAGGTACCCCAAGGGCATTATGGCCCATAGTTACTTGAGGCGTTGTCACCGGCCTTTGTCTAAGGAAGCCCAGCTGGCCGGTTTTCTTTCTATATGGATGCGTCGAGTAGTAGTGCCTGGTATTGCGTCCGTGGACCGCATCCACCGGAACATCCTATGGCCCGCCGTGCGTCTGGTGTTCGGGGCAAGGCTGGGCTTGCTTCCCGCTATGGTGTGTCGTATACAGGCTGGCCTGAGGGCCATGACTGAGGGGTTGCTCGTCGATAAAGCTCAACGTGAGAGCTTTCCCCGGGTGGAATTACCATACCTGTACCTGATGGGATGGCTAATCCTCCACAATCCCCGGGTGATGTCTCCCGGCTCCGGTAGCAGCTCAGGGGGCGTATTCTTGCTGAACTACAATGATTCCTCCTGGAATGTGAACACAGTTTTAGACTGTCGGCTGGTTTTGAACCTCAGCCATGGCTGGAAGATCCTCTGTACTCCCCCTTTCGTACATCGTAACCAATCAGGGGTGTGGCTCGAGGATTCAGGTCGAGAGAAGACCGTTCTTTCTCCGGAGACTTTTAATTGGTTGGTCTGTATTAGACCTTCCCATCTGCTGTATAGGAGCGAAGACCATTGTTTCTTCGAGCCCTACTTGCCTAGTCGGTTCGCCAGGCAGTTCGGGTACGACCAGCTGCATGTGGGCAACGTCGTCACCAGCTTCAGGTCCAGGGGCGGACTCATTGATGGAGCTAGAGGGTGGCGATATTTTATCATGGGTTGCACGGGGGCAATCTTTATCGTACCGATCGTCATGACCTCGACGGAGCTGCGCCTCTTTCATTCTTACGCCCAGTTTTATGTGGCGTTTAACACCTTCCATCGCGATTTTGACATACGTGGAAGCTTCAGGGTGCCTTCTGCCAAGCCTGGGGGAAGGGTCGAGGTCCCCTCAGTTTCTTCTGACGAGGGTGAGGAGTCTGGTACTCCGGATGAGCCTCTGGTGTCGTTGCCGAGGTGTGCAGTGCCTCTGCCGGCGGGAGCTCTGGTAGTCTCTTCCGGGAAGCGGCGAGCTTCCGCCCCGAAGGTAGCCTCCCTTCGTAAGAGGAGGAAGGAGATGGTTGCTCGTTCTCTCCGCATTTATGGGATTGAGGCTCTCGCGAGCGAGCCTGCATCTCCCCGCATAAGGGAAGATTCTTTGGCCGGAGGTTCCTCGCCTTTTAGAGAGGGACCTTCTATAGTTCCGGGTGGAGGTGCCGGAGAATCCTCGCTAGAGGTTGCTGTCGTGGCGGCTGCTCCCAGTAGCGGAGCGGGATTGCCTGCGTGGCCGTGGCAGATGGGAGAATCTTTCCCGAGGTCAGCGGCGGGTAGGGTTTTCTCTGTGTCAGCTAGCGCGCCTAGCGAGATTCCAGCCGACGAACCTCGACCGTGTCTTAGTGAGGGCTTGACTGGACTCTTGGCGATATCGGTCGGCCCACCTCCTTCTCCAGGTATGACAGTTCGTATTGCGTCATTAAGGCATGGTTTAGCTACATCGGCTGCAGACGCGTCGCATATGCCGTTGGCTCCGGGTAAATATCGCTTTTTATGTCTTCCTTTAGGAAGGTCACTATTGTGTTGACATTTGCTTTCTTGTCCCCTTTTCAGGGTATGACGTCCACGGGGAGTATGGCGTTGAAGCGCCTTCCGGCTCTGCTCCGGCTCCTTGCGATGATGTGGAGGCGTCTGATTCTGAGGCAGAAGTGCCTTCGGGGGCTAGCTCGCTTGGAGAGGTTTCGTTGTCTCAAGAGGCGGACGAACCTATCATCGCGACCTCACCTGTCGCGAGTATGCTGATGACTTCGATTGTTGGCGTGGCGCCTTCTTTGGTCGTGCCGCCCGTCGCGGCGGCGGCTGCGGCCGCCTCGTCTGCAATTGTCCCTGGCGAGGGATCTACTAGCATTGCGGCTACCCCGGGCACTCAGTCGGGTTTAGTTGCGTTGACCGAGCAGCATACCAGCCTCGTCTACACCGGTTTGAAAATGATGATACCGATGGTGTTGGCGAAGAATCTGGACTTCGAGCTCCTGAAGAAAACTTGTCAGCTCTCGATCGACGTTGTCAAGGGGCTTGGCAATCCTGGAGCAGCTGATGCTCTGGAGGCGGTAGTTAATGGCTTAGAGCAACCCATTAACGAATACTTGCAGCTGGCTGGAGGCAGTGTCGATGCTGATATCCAGGCTCGATACACCCTCATGACTGAGCGGCTTACTGCAAAGCTTGAAGGCCTGGACAACTCGATCCAGACGCATAAGCTAGAGATGGATCGAAGAAAAGCTGTCGTAAAAGAGGCTCTGGCTCGCGAGAGCCGATCTGAGCACGAAGGGAATGCAGCAAGGGCTTCTAAGCTCAGGGAAAAACTTGCTTGGGCAGATGAGTGGGCTTCTCAGTCGTTGGCGGGTCTAAATGTAGCGACTGGCCGCCTGAGTGTAGCGCGACGAGATCTGGACCGTGCAGAAGCTGCCCGTGCGGGCTGTCTTCGGGCAAGGGCTGAGCTGACCCTTAAGGATACCCCTGAGGCACGGCTGGAGCTGGCTCGTGCTGATGCTTTGGCCCTTAGGAATGAGAGGATAGCTGTACTGGAGCGGCTGATCGGTGGTCTAATTTCTCCGCCATCCTGATGTATCTCTTCCTACTTTTTGGCTACCCCCTGTGTAATTCTGCCTTCTTCTGGGAATGAATAAAAGCAACTCTTTTCTGACTTTTTGTGGATCCATCATTTCAAAATGTAAATAATGGTTTTTAGGCTTTTAGCAGGATATATCTATTCAGAGGTCGTACAGACATGATAGGATATGACCTAACCAGTTTTGGTTTTGGGAGTAGTTTTGTCAGAAGTTGAGGTCCTTGCTATATTCCGCCAGAGCCGGGGGGATTAGGCATAGTACCTTTTCAGGAATTTGCCGTTGATAGGAGCCATTAATAGGTCTCCGTTAGGTTGGGCTATCCTGTAGGCGCCGTTTGAGAACGTTGTCTCGATCACATAAGGGCCTTCCCACTTGGGCTGGAATTTGCCTTTACTTCTGTGAGTTAGGATCATCGGCCTTTTTACGGCTAGGACTAGCTCGCCGACTTTGAACACCCTTTCCTTTACCTTATGATTGAAAGCTCGGGAAATGCGTGCTTGGTAGAGCGCGATGCGCTGTTGAGCTTGGAGGCGCTTCTCGTCTAATCCTTCTAGCTCTTGGAGCCTTAACAGGTCATTCTTTTCTTGAGTCAGCTCATTAGTCACGGCTATCCGGAGCGACGGGATCTGGATTTCAATGGGGAGAACTGCTTCGCTCCCGTAGACCAGCGAGAATGGGGTGCAGCCTGTCGGTGTCCGTACCTTCGTGCGGTATGCCCAGAGGCATTCGCCCAGCTTCTCGTTCCAATCTCTTTTGTTTGAAGAGACAAATTTCTTCAAGAGTTTGATAATGGTTTTGTTGAAAGCTTCCGCCAAACCATTAGCAGCTGGATAGTACGCCTTAGAGGCAATATTGTGTATCTTATTCTTATCGCAAAATC
Source organism: Iris macrosiphon (assembly GCA_036927795.1). Taxonomy (NCBI): domain Eukaryota; kingdom Viridiplantae; phylum Streptophyta; class Magnoliopsida; order Asparagales; family Iridaceae; genus Iris; species Iris macrosiphon. The sequence continues at coordinate 142,832,521 of JAYESA010000008.1, forward strand.
GGTGAAACGCTTGGCTGATGAACTGGAGACCATTGTCGTAAATTATCCTCCGGGGTACCCCGAAGCGATAGATGACGTGATGTTTGATGAAGGTGATCACATTGGACGCCTTTACCTCAGCGAGGGGGATTGCTTCTGCCTATTTGGAAAAGTAATCCGTGATGGCCAGTATGAACTGGTGGCCCCTGGAAGAAGACGGATGAATAGGACCGATGATATCCATACCCCATGCTTCGAAAGGCCAAGATGCAACCGTAGGATGCAGATGTTCCGACGGTTGGTGTATGAAGTCTGCATGAACCTGACAGGCTCTGCAGTGCCTCGCGTACCGTACTGCATCTGCGATCATAGTAGGCCAGTAATAGCCTATTCTCCTGATGCGATCCTGTAGCTTAGGCCCGGGTTGATGCGCTCCGCATACGCCGTCGTGAGCTTCACGGGTAATCTGCTGTGCTTCGGCGCCAGAGAGATACCTCAATAGCAGTCCGTCGTAGGTCCGACGATACAGGTATTGTGAAGATGCATCGAAGTAGAAGCGTAATGATCGTCTCTTGACGGATACTGCTTCTTTAGGGTCCTCTGGTAAGATTTCGTATGCCATAAAATCTATGAAGGGACTCGTCCAATCTCTTGTAGGAGGATTGGTGTTGACAACGTAGCTGCGTTCTATGTGACAGCTGTTCTTCATACAGAATAAATCTCTGTTAAGAAGGATTACCGAATCTTGCCTTCTTATGGGAGTTGCCAAAACCGCAGCCAGACCGGCTAGGACATCAGCTTCCAGGTTCTGAGATCGAGGCACATGTTTTAGGAAGAACCCTTTGAACGTCATGGCTATCTCGATTGTAGCTTGGTGATAGGGGATGAGGTCTGGATTCCGGACTTCGTATATTCCCCTGACTAGATTGACGATGAGCAGAGAATCACCGAAAGCTTCCAGGGATCCTACTCCCAGCTGTTTAGCAACTTGGAGCCCGATTAGTAGAGCGTTGTATTCTGCCACGTTGTTGGAGCAGGGCTCGCTAAGAGAATATGCTCGGTAGATGACGAGCTGATCCGGGGTGACTAGGACGACTCCCACTCCTGAAACGATATTTTCCTTAGGACCGGCCCTGGAGGCGCCATCGAAGAATAGTTGCCATACGTCACTTCCCCTTGCGAAATTACACTCTGCGACTTCATCCGGGATGTCTTCGTATAGTTTGGAGGTTTTCGGGATTGGATGAGCCGCTAGGAAGTCGGCCAATGCTTGGCCTTTGATGGACTTCTGTGAGACGTATACCATGTCATATGGTGTTAGCATCATCGCCCAAGTTGCGAGTCGGGAGTTAAGGGCACTTGGCTTGCTGATCAACACTCGGAGAGGGTTGATCCTGGAGATGATATGGATGGTCTGGCCGGCTACATAGTGCCGCGTCTTCTGGATAGCGAACATCAGAGCCAAGCATTCCTTCTCTACTGGGTTGTACCGGTGTTCGGCTCTGACCATCATCCTGCTGAGGTAGTAAATAGCCTGTTCATGACCCGCATCATTTTTTTGTGCTAGAAGAGCTCCCAGCGAGTGATCCATGGCTCGAACGTATAGTAAGAATGGTTTTTCCATGACGGGAGACACCAGAACTGGCGGGTTGGTTAGGTAGCGCTTGATATCCCCGAACGCTTGCTGACAGGTTTCGTCCCATATGAAGGACACGTCTTTCTTCATGAGATAAGAGAAGGGCTGACATCTCCCTGAGAGGTTGGATATGAATCGCCGGATATAAGCCAGACGTCCTTGAAATCCCCTGAGTTCCCTCAGATTATGGGGCGATCGCATTTCTACGATTGCCTGGACTTTGTCAGGGTCTACTTGGATGCCTTTGGCGGTAATGACAAATCCCAGGAATTTGCCACTGGATACACCCAGAAAGGATTTTATAGGGTTCATCTTGAGTTGATGTTGGTGCATTAACTCAAATACCGTCCTTAGGTCTTGAATGTGATTACCTCTGAGGCGGCTCTTGACAGCTATGTCGTCCACGTAATATTCCACTGTTTTGCGTAAATGCTCGCGGAACATGTTACTCATAGCCCGTTGGTATGTAGCCCCGACGTTCTTCAATCCGAAGGGCATGACCGTATAGCAATATACTCCCAATGGTGTCCGAAAGGCAGTGTGCTTCTCGTCCTCGGGGTGCATCTTGATCTGATTGTATCCTGAGAATCCATCTATGAAAGACATGCGTTCGAAGCCGCAGGTGTTGTCGATCATGATATCCGTGATGGGAAGAGGGAATTCATCCTTGGGGCAGGCCGCATTCAGATCTTGGTAGTCGATGCAGATACGTACCATCCCATTTTTCTTCATGACTGGGATAACGTTGACGACCCAGTCGGGATGTTGTTCTTCCCGGATGAAATCGTAGGCTATCAACTTCTTGACTTCAGCCTCGATGGCGTCCATCATATCTGGGCGGAACCGACGTTGGTGCTGTTTCACCGGCTTCGAATCGGTCGAAATATTGAACTTATGAGTAGCTACCCTCGGGTCTAGGCCTGGCATGTCCTTGTAATCCCATGCACAGACGTCAATATATTCCTTTATCAGCCGTATGATCTCTTCCCTTTCAGCTGGGGGAAGATTGTTACTGATAAATATTGGTTTTGGCGAGAGTTCACCCCCAACATTGATCTGGATAACTTCGTCCTTGGTAGGAGGTTCTCTTTGCTCGAAGCAGAATTCCCACTGCGTATCCATTTGCTGAGCCCAGGGGTCATTCTCGAACGGCTCCGTATCCTGTTCTTCGGCTTCTGAGGGATTTGTCACCACCATATTTACTGATAGTGTTTGCTCGAGAGCCTCAGGTAAGTCGGAGAGCGATGAGCTATTTTGGGAAAAGGGGAAGGTATCCTTATTTGACTTGGGAGTCGTAAGGGAGGTAGTATACCCTAACCCGAGACGAGTTTGTCGATAGCGGGGGTCTCCGTGTGGCGGCGTTTGTCTGCCTCTTCCGTAGTTGAGACCTGGCTTCCGCTTTAAGTCGTAGCCCATGTTTTGCATGATCCTCCGCGCTTGCGGGCTGTATTGGTGAACCTGCACTTTCCCAGTATCGTCGGCGAAAGGATCTTCCTGGATAATCGGTGGATTCCGCATGCGACCGAAGACTATCGAGCGCTGACTGCCGTGTGTAGGCGGGACAATGAAGGTAAAATCCTCATGTGGTTCGTATGCCGAGACGATGTTGGATGATGATGCTACTTCCCAGACATACGGGTGGTAGGAGTTCATAGCTGCCAAGAATTTTTGCGCTATGGGCTCTACTTTGTCATGGGGAGTGGGTTCCCGTTTTGGGACTCGAGCGTCAATATACTGGAAAAGAGGATGTTTATTATCATCTGGAACCCCTTTCCTGGTTGCTTTTACATCAGTCGGCTGCCTGTTGCGCCGAAGGTTGATGACCAAGGGTGGAGACCTCCGGTTCAAAGTGATCACTAGAGGATCACCCCCTTCTTCTGACTTGGTCTTGTCCGGGTGCATAGCCATAGGCTCCATGGATTTTGGGCGAGTGGTTCGTCCTTTCACCTTGATCGACAATGGTAATGTGGCAGCAGATTCTTCTGGCTCCCGGTGGGCTTCCTTCTCTGCCTCGCCTGGCTCTTCCTCCGCGTGGTCCTGGGAGTATAACACGGCATCGGAGTAGTACGACTCTATTCCTTTAAACGGGTTTAGGTCAGCTACCTCCGTTTGTACTGTTCCTTGTGCGTCTACATATTTGAGGCATTAATGTAGGGTTGAAGGAACGATGCTGTGGTCGTGGATCCACGGTCTTCCCAACAGAATGTTGTAGGACACTTCTGAATCGATGACATAACATGTGGCCACCGATCTGAGGTTGTCGATCTGGATCCTCAAGCGAATCTTCCCCAGCGGCTTGCTTCTTCCGGCGTTAAAACCCACGATTGTAGTGGTGGTGTAAGCCAATTCGCTGGTAGAAATTCTCAGTAGTCTGAGTAGGCTATGGGGGATGATGCTGATTGACGATCCTGGATCTATGTGAATTCGGTCGACCTCCATGGAACCGACGTACCCGGTGTAATAGAGGGGCCTGTCATGTCTGTTATGTTTTAACAGCATGTCGTCTTGAGTGAAAGTGATATTTGGGACCACCTCCATTACGCTATGGCATTGAGGACACGCCACTGGTTCCTCGTCGGGGGACTTGAGCTGGGTCAAGTATGCCTCTGCCTGTATTAGTGCTTCACTCAGGGCTAGACGAGTGTCAGGGGAGAGTCTGAGTAGCTCAAAGATGGACAACCTGGCTGGCGTATTGGCTAGTTGGGCCAGGATGTCAAATTTGTACGGCTTTTCTAGACCCTTGCTTGGAATATTTTTCACAGGTATATCAAATCATACTTCTTTCTGCTTCCCCTTGTCCGTCGGAGTCGATTTTGAAGGTTTGGTAGCTGGAGAGTCAATCGGCGCCTCCTCCTGACTTGCTGTGTTGTTGTCGGGGTAGTCCTTTCCTGAACGGGTTACGACCAATACCTCGTCCTCGTCTGATGTAGAAGAAGTTGCGACCATGCGGCATGGTCGGTATTGGGGGCTCTTTTTGGAAGTAGGCCTAACTGCTTTAGTCTCTTCCCCGAGCTCTGACACCAAATCTGGGTGAACCCACATAATCTCGCCTCGCCGGGTAGTTAGGGGTACCAGGTTGTGATTTGGACCCCTAGCTGGAGGGAGATTGACGATTTTTATCGTTGTCCGGGAGATAGGTGCAACACCATTCGGGACCTCTTGGGGAGGCAGATTGCCAAACTGTAGAGAGATCATGTTGGCCGTGACCGTCTTCTCGGTGTTGTGCAGAGTGATGGCTTTAGCATCGATTAACCCCTGGATCTTCCTTTTTAGTACGTAACATGCCTTTGTCAGGTGGTGTACGTATCTGTAGAAGACGCAGTATTTGGGGTCGTTAGTATCGCAGACCTCCTGGGGTCGCCTTAGCTCTGGAAGGGTGATTTTTCCTCTCTTGACGAGACACTCGAATATACTTAGGACATCGTTGTTGTCGAAAGAGTAGACTTCGACGGGCTTGGGCATCCCGGGTTTCGCTTGCGTGGTTACCGCAATTTTTGGTCTGGCCCTGTTGATTGCCAGGACTTCTTTTCCTTTGGGACCACGAGGATGGTCACCGCTAGGAGACGACCTTTTGCCTCTGTCTGAGGCGGAAATCATGATGCCGTTGTCGCGCGTCTTGCGACTGTTGTCTTCGGCGGCTACTGCTGAGAGGATGAACGAGGGCCAATCATGGAACTGATAAGGTCCTGTGAACACCGAGACCACGGGAAGGAGGTTTTCCTGTAAATGTCTACCAACGCAGAGTCTGGGACTCCTGGAGGCATCTGTAAGGTAGCCTGACGAAAACGTTCGATGAAGATGCGAACGTCCTCCTTTTCCTTTTGTTTGACTTCGATGAGAGAGGACATAGACATGTCCATTCCTCCCTCATAGAATCGCGTGAAGAATAAAGTTTTGAAGTCCTCGAAGGACGTAATGTAGTTGTCCGCCAAGCTACGGTACCACTGATTGGCTACTCCCGAGAGACAGCCTTTGAACACCCGAGTGAGGAGGGCATCGTTCCCTTGTAGCAACACCGTCATCATACTGAAATAGTTCATGTACTGGCTTGGTGATGTTTTTCCCTCGAACAGAGCCATAGTCTGAGGTTTGTACCTCGGAGGGAAAGGGACCTCCTCCCAGATAGCTGGGTAGGGCTGGTTGATTCCCAGTTTCTTGAGCTGATCTTTGTGCTTCAAGACGTCAAACTGGGCTTTCAACTCTCGCACTGCCTGCATCGGATTCTCAGTCGGAAGCGGGGCTACGGAGTGGTGCGAAGCCAGTTGTATTGTAGCCCCAGCGGGAGGTAGAGCATTCTCTGAGTGAGGAAGCGGAGGAACTGCTGACTCTTGATCCAGCGTAGGCTCTTGGCTCGGGTTGGATGATGGTGAGTCCATCCCCACACGTATCTGAGTCGGCGAGGCCGATGTTTGAGTCATGGCGGTTGCGTGCTGATCTAGCATCATCTGGTGCATGTTTTCCATCATGGATTGCATTTGTTTCAGAGATGTCTCTAGCGTAGTGATGCGTCGTTCCTCATTTCCTGGCGGCGAAGCTTCCTCGCGTTCGTCTTCAATGGCGCAAACCCCTTTCTCTTTGGCGATCATTGAGGGACTAGTATAGGTCGTTATAGAGGTCGACCCCATACTTTCTGCCTCTGATTCGAGAATTTGGCGACTCCCGGCGTCGGACTCAGAAGAGGACGAAGCTGATTGTTGTGACCTTGCGCGAGTGTTTCGGAACACCCCGGTCTTAACGTCTCTGAGGGGCGTACTGAACCTCCTTTGGCCTGTAGGTCTAGGAGGGTGACGTCTTGAGCTTGAACCTCCCCTAGGTATGTGTGAAGCCATGTACACAGATGCATGCGCGGGTTCCTCCTCCTGGAAAGACAGCGAGTAGCTCAACCGGTCGAAAACCGATCGCCTTTCTTTGGAGCAGTAGCAATTAATCACAACTTTATGACTATTACAATAGTGTTCGCCAGGAGGCGTGATAGACATGTTGGAAGGTCCCCTTTCTTTACGCTTCTGGATTAGATATTCGCGTAGGTCAGGAGGGTTTCTTTCCGTCGTCAGAGCTTGTTTTACGCCGAGGGACTGCGCCTGGCGTAATTTGAAGGTTCGCTCAGTCTGGCGTAAGGATGGAGAGGTCTTTAGTCGGCCATTAGCTTCTCGCGTAATCCGGAGGGTAGGCAGATCTTTCCCTTGCTGGCGTAAAGGCCGAGTAGTTGGATATTCGCCCGCTTGCTTTCCCTTGCGGAGATCACAGCGCTCATCTGGTTCACCGTAGAGGTCAGATGTCGTCTTGCGCGTGGAGCGTGATCTGTACTTCTGATTTGGCGTTGAGGCACCATCAGAGGTTTTGTCTGTACCGCGCACAGCGGGAGACTGATTTCTGTGCGTATAGCGCAGTGGATACTCCTGGGTTAGCGCTGAGGCTTTGCCAAAAGTTTTGTCTTTACCGCGCGTAGCGGGAGACTGATTTCTGCGCGTGTAGCGCAGTGGATACTCCTGGGTTAGCGCTGAGGCTTTTCCAGAAGTTTTGTCTTTACCGCGCGTAGTGGGAGACTGATTTCTGCGCGTGTAGCGCAGTGGATACTCTTGGGTTAGCGCTGAGACTTTGCCAGAAGTTTTGTCTTTACCGCGCGTAGCGGGAGACTGAATTTTACGTGCGGGACACGGAGGGAGCGATGCTACCACCTCATTGGTCGGAGAGATCTGAGAGATCGGAGAGATCGGAGAGTCCACAGGAACGGGGAGGATGTCTTGGGCATCCACACTTTGCGTAGCTTCCTGTTGTCTTGGGCGGAGAGAGAGTGAGAGCTACCCCCAGTCCGAAGCATGTCTTCGTAGGCAGACTGGTCGAAATGAACGACCAGTGTCTTCTTTACGGTTCCTGTAGATACCGTATCATGTTGAGCAATTACTTCATCATCAGAAGAGAAAGACGTCCCCAGCAGAGTCGCCATCTTGTTTGCGTCGTTATTTAAACGGGAAAGAGAAAGGGGATGAAAGAGTGTATTTCAAACGACGGGGTTTATGAGAGGCCCGTGCCCTTTCGGTTTACAAACAAACTTGTACAATTTGATCCTATGCTAGGATGTGGGAGTACAATTTATTTAATCTGGGTATAAATTGCTATAGGTGTCTGATCTGCGGTCGATCACTTTAGCCCTTGGACTACACGATGTTTAAAGAAGTGCCGTGGAAGACTGGAAGCAGCTTCGGAGGTTGCAAAGGAGGGTGGATGCGTGAGGCCGAAGTCGTCGATCCCTACTCTTTGCTTGAGCTCTGGGGCTTCCCCCCCCTCTCTCTCTCTCTCTCTCTCTCTCTCTCTCTCTCTCTCTCCCCCTCTCTCTCTCTCCTGACCTCTGGTTCGATCTTTCTTGGAAGCTCGACCTTGGTCTCGTACTGGTTTTCTTGACCGATCTTTCGACCTTGCTCGATCTTTCAGCTTTCAGTTTTTCGGCCTTGTTCGATTCTTCTTTCAAAGTCTCGACCTTTCGACCCCTTTTCCCCATTGCTAGGGGTCTCTATTTATAGAGTTTTGGTGACAGTGACCACTCTGTTGGTGTAGCAACCGAGGAGTGGACAGTAGAGCACACTTTTACACAACGGTTAAAGTAACCAATGCCTGCGTAATAATGACCTTTTGAGTGAGCAAGTGACGCGCGTCCAACTAAGGGGACGAAACGCGTATATCTGCTGCGAAGATCACGGCGTAGAAGCCACGTAGGTAGGTATCCCTTGTGTAGAAGAGGTTGGCGTAGGAGCCAAATGACTGTCACCTTGGCGTAGAAGCCAAATAGGCATAGAAGTCGAACAGGTGTAGAAGCCGAATAGGCATAGGAGCCGAACATGCATAGAAGCCGAATAGGCGTAGGAGCCGAACAGGCGTAGAAGCCGAATAGTCGTAGAGACTGAATGGGCATTTGAAGTCGAAAGGTCGTAGAGACTGAAATGGGCGTAGAAGCCGAGAGAGCACAAATCCTGAATGGGCGTAGAAGCCGCTGCGTACCGTGCCAGGGTGCTGATGTGGACGTCTTTAGCCGGAATTACGGCTTTTGGAGATATAATCAAATCTTTGACAGAGATTTGCCATCATCCTGTGCATTAAATGCGGAGACGTGCTTTGAGGGAAAACTGTCACCGCTCTGTGCGCTTTGACAGAGGGACGTGCCTTGAGGGGAAACTGTCACCGCTCTGTGCGCTTTGACGTAGAGACGTGCCTTGAGGGAAAACTGTCACCGCTCTGTGCGTTTTGACGGAGGAACGTGCCTCGAGCCCTGTACGAAGCGCAGCTTTTGACGTGGCAGGCGGTTTGTCTTCTGTGGAGCGTAAAACAGCCCATGTTTGCCTGTGTAAAATAAGGCAGCGTATTCCCTTTGTACGCGAAAGGGCGGTTTACGCCGGGGGAATTTAGTAAGCGCCGGTTTGGTGATATTTTAACCAAATCCTCTGCATTAAATGTCGAGATCCGCCATCATTACTGTGGGGCGTGTCCCGAGTGGTCTGCGATCATTTTCAGCCGTCGTCTGGGTAGCCGTACAGCACTTTTTTATCAGGAGTCAGAGGTCAGGTTCACTGCGTGACTTTGACAGTTTCTTTTTCGGGAAGACGAAGCGTTCCTCGTACGCTTTAATGCTGCTTTGAGAGCGGCTGGGTTTTACGCCATGGAGGCGATGAAGAACCCTATTTTTACACTGGATGGCTCTGAAGGCCTCTGTTTACGCTGCTCTGCACCAAGACGCTGCGTAGATCTTCCAAGCGTATTTTTCATGCTTCTACAAATGGTTCTTCCACAAAGGAGTAAAATATGTATTCTTAAATTCTACTCTATATGAGCTCTTGTCTATATGTAAAAAATATATATACAAGCACAAGAATCTATAATCACACTATTTTTATTAATCTAAGCTAGTATATAAATCATATATGTTTGAGCTTCTCATAATTTACAATCAAATTATCATTTTCCTAACACATTCACAGGTATAAACTTTCATGCTCATGCACACACAAAAAAAAAATTTGGTAATTCACACCATAACAATCCTAGTATTTATTAAATATGATCATATCATATCTATAAAAAATAAACTTATGAACAATATATTCAATCCATCAGGATTAAAGTAGTGTCACTTATACCGTACCGTATCCCGGTATTAGTGTCCGTTCTTCATAGGTAATATTAGGAATAACATGAATTTCAGAATAAAAAAATTTAAACTATTATCAGAAAAATTCAAGCTTTTGCTTTGACATGAATATTTGACAAATAGTCAAAATTTGAGGATAATTTGAGAATTAGAAGTTAGGGCTTGCCTTGCTATAAAGTTTTTTTATTGGAAGATTTTTCTTTGATTCCCTTCACTTCTTCCAATTGATAATCCTAAGACTAAAGATGACAACCATGTAATCCAAATTAAATTTTTATTTGGAAGGATCTAGCCTAGATTCAAAGATTGGGGGAATTATACCTAAAGAAAAATAGTAGTGATGGAGGTGGTCTGGAGGAGGTCGACCGGAGCGGGGTGGCCGAAGGCCGGGTCAGTCTTCAGCGACACCCAGCAGTAGCCGCAGCAGCAGCAAATGGAGAACAGCGGCAGCAGCAGCAGATGGAGAACAACGGCAGCGGCAGTTGAGAATAAGGGAGGGAGAGATGGAGAGATAAGAGTGAGGGAGAGAGAGAGAGGGGGATTGGATGGAGAACCGAAACCTTCCCCCATTTTCCATATACTCAGACCCTTTCCCCCATTTTCCGTAAACCAACAAACCCATCATTATGTTTTGTGGGTGAGTCATCATTTGTATTTATCACCATGTGACATATGGAGGTAAGCGAGAAGAAAATTTTTGTAATTGCACAAAATTTTGAGGGTTCAAAATGAAAAAAAATTGTATATGATATAAGTAATTGTAGGATTTATTCCAAGGGCTGATTTAAAAAAATATAATACCAATAGAAAAATAATAATTTTAACTAAATAATATTAATTTTAGAAAAATATATTGAAAATAGGTTATGACACCATGACCAACACTCAGGATTCCGAGATGCCTTCTGAGCCTGAGGAATTGCCTGAGTTAGAGTCATTTTACTTCGAGCAGTTTTCAGAGGATATCGCAGAGGATCCAGTTATGGGGGAGCCAGTACATGAAGTTGCTCCCAATCTTGATCATCAGCCTACTGATGGTGGTCAGGGTGATCTTCAGAAGGATGAGCATGCCAAGAAGGCAGTTCCTGAGGAGGAGGCTGTTAGTATACAGCCAGCACTAGTGGTTCAATTGAGGATGAGCGATAGAGAGCGTCGACCATCTACGAGATACTCACCGGGTGAGTATGTGCTACTGACTGAAGGGGGAGAACCCAAAAATTTTGCACAGGCTATGAAAGACGAACACAGGCATGAGTGGATGGAGGCCATGCATGAGGAGATGAGTTCCTTGGAGGCCAACTCTACTTATGATTTAGTGCGGTTGCCAAAGGACAAGAAGGCTTTGAAGAATCGATGGGTGTTCAGAGTGAAGCTGACAGATGATGCTACTCGCCCTCGATACAAAACGAGGCTAGTAATTAAAGGCTACGACCAGCAAAAAGGCGTATATTATGATAAGATCTTTTCGTCAGTCGTCAAGGAGTCATCTTTTTGGGTGGTGCTAGCATTGGTAGCCAGTTTCGACTTGGAGGTCGAGCAAATGGATGTGAAGACGACATTCCTCCATAGTGATCTTGAGGAGGAGTTGTACATGGAGAAGCCAGAGAAATTATGTGAGAAGGGCAAGTCACACTTGGTCTGCCAGTTGAGGAAGAGCTGGTATGGTCTGAAGCATGCTCCGAGGCAGTGGTATAGAAAGTTCGAGTCGTTTATGGGGGAGCATGGTTACGCATGGATTACATTGGACCACTGTGTATTTGTGAGGTACTTTGTCGAGGATAATTTTATCATTTTACTGCTCTATGTTGATGATATGCTACTGGTGGGTCAGAATGCCACTATAATAGCGGAATTGAAGCGCCAACTGGGCGCGACCTTCTCTACGAATGATTTGGGCATAGCGAAGACTATTCTTGGGATGGAGATCAGCCGAGAGAAAGAGTTCAAGATGCTACACTTGTCCCAAAAGAAGTACATTCACCGGGTACTTCAGCGTTTCGGGATGGACGGGTCGAAGAAAGTGAGTAACCCCCTTGCGGCTCACTTTAAGTTCACTGAGGAGAAGTGCCCATCTACCGAGGACGAGAAGAAAGATATGGAGCGGGTTTCATATGCCTCAGTTGTGGAGAGTCTTATGTATGCTATGGTGTATACGAGACCAGACATCGCTCACACAGTTGGCACAGTTAGTAGGTATACTTTCAATCCTGGAAGGGTGCATTGGAGTCGGGTCAAGTGGATTCTACGATATCTTCACGGCACTGCCGATTGGAGACTTTCTTTTGGTGGTGACGAGCCGAAGCTAATTGGGTATACCGTCGCTGATATGGCTGGAGATGTAGACACGAGGCGATCGACTTCGGGCTATATAATGATGTTTGCTGATGGAGCAGTATCGTGGCAGTCGCGGTTGCAGATGTATATTGCCTTATCAACGACAGAGGCAGAATACATTGCGACGACGGAGGCTTGCAAGAAGTTGCTGTGGATAAATAAGCTGTTGCAGAAAATTTGGCTAAAGCAAGAGCAATATATTTTGCTTTGCGATAGTCAGAGTGCTATTCAACTTGTGAAAAATCAGACATTTTATAGCCGGTCCAAACGTATTAAGACCCGGTATCATTGGATACATGATGTTGTGGAAAAGAAGGAACAACGCTTGAGAAGGTTCATACAGATGACAACGGAGCAGCCATGTTCACAAAGATTCTTCCAAGAAAAAAGTTTGAGTACTGTAGGCGGATCGTCGGGATGACGACCCCTTCCACATAGTTGTGAATGGGGAGATTTGTTGGAGTGGGTGGGGTTCCCAACCTATGTGGAGAATACCCCGGAGGCGCTCGAGGATACCCCGGAGTGCGATAAGCGCCATCCGTGTGTCGAAAAAGCTCGAAAAGTATATCGACCACCGTATATTGGAACATTTATGGTAAATAAATATTATATTAGATTTTTATCTTTGACTTTAATTATATATTTATGATTGGATCTTTCATATATTAACTTTCCATATAATTGGATTTTCAATTTATGGTAAGCTAATTTATGATTTGATTTTTATCAAATATATGATTGAATGTAATTGAATTTTCATAAATATTTTTGGCTTCTATATATATATTTTTATATGAAACCCTAATTCATGCAAGGGTTTATAAAAAGGTTCATGCAATCTACAACAAAAAGAGAAAAAAATGTGGCAAGAGTACCATTGCAACTTTGGAGTTGGAGGCCGTTTCGGAGAAGGAGATCAATTTTGAGTATTTTTTATTGTCTTTTTTCTTCGTGGTTGTAATCTATTTTTTGTTCCAAAGAGTTGCGGTGATCCGTGTTGGATCGGTAAGGAGCTTGTATAGGATGTAATCTCTTTATTCCATTAGTGAAGGTTCTTTACAGTTTGACTCCGATCGTCCCGTAATTTTTTTCATATGAATTTTTTACGTAAAAATTTTGTGTCTGCGATTTGTGTTTGATATTTTTTTTAATTTGTACGTTTTGTTCAATTTTTTTGCATGTACTCTTTGATTTGGAGAACAATTTTCGTATTTCGTTTCCAATAATCACGACGTCATAAAGAAAAAGAAAAAGAAAAAAGAGTTGGAAAAGAAAACTTGGGATACAATGATGATTGACTGCTGCACATGTAACACGAGCTATATGTTGACTGCTGACGGAACCACCGGTACAACTACTATTATTATAAGCACGTCACGCTATGTATGCTACTCTATTCTATGTTAAAGATAAATCATTTATAAATTAGAAATTTTCTTATAAAACATTAAAGTTTAATTAAATTACAGAAGAAAAAATAAACGAATTTGCTAAATATATCAGTATAAAACAGAAAAAGGATATTTTGGTTCCCTTAGAATATAAAATAATATACCGTCGAAAACACTCTTAGTAAAGACATGTTTATATATATTTTTTTGGGATATATAAAAATGTAAAAATACAAAAAAAAATATTATATAGAAAACATATTTAGTAAGGATGTTTTTAAGTTTTTATTTTTTAAATAATAAAATAAAAATGGTACTACTATGAACGTTTTTTTTAATTTTTATAGTAGGAGCATTTTTATTTTACAAATTTTTAAGATAAATTAAAAATTAAAAACGTCCATAGTAGGAACATCTTTGTAGTAGAACTTTTTTCCTCTTATTTTATTACAGACAAAAAATCAAAAACGTCCTTTGTAAGGACGTTTCTGTCCCCTCGTTACAAATTTAGCAAACTTTTTTTTTCGTAATTTACTAAATTTTTAATGCTTTATACGAAAATTTCTGCATATATATATATATATATATATATATATATATATATATATATATATATATATATATATATATATATATATATATCGACGTGTCTTACAGGTAAAAAAATTTGATATTATAAAAATAAATTTAATTATAATTTATTATAAATATAATTTAATATATTTTAATTAGTATTTATTATAGATATACGAGTAGGTTGTTAGATAATGTCATATAGTTAAGCTATTTGTTAGAATTTTTTTTTTAAAAATATTTAAGCTTTTAGTTAGATTTTAATTTTTTTTATTACGTGGGAATATATATACGATTAAAACGGCTCATTTTTTAGTTATTTTTAAGTCTCTTTATAATAGTAGAAATATAATGACTAATTACCATTTAGATCATAAATTTTATACCACATTAAAGTTTACGTCATGATATGTCTAATTGAAAATTTTGGACCCTGTATTTTTATTTTTAGTTTTCCTTTTACTATTATATATTTCTTTTCAACATATGTTGGTTGTTGTTCCTGTACTCGTATTAAGAGTATAACGAAAAAATAAACAAAAAAATTAAAAATTTAGGATAAACTTTCTAATTGAATATGTTAGGACTTCAAATTTTAACTTAATAAAATCCATGGTCTAAACGTTAATTAGCCCTATATATAAATATGTAAGTCGTATCTTAGTTAGTAGCTTAACTGTAAAATTCTCGATAAGTATAATTAATTGGAAGTATTAATGCATATGAGTACAACGAGTTTATTTTTTTTCACCCACCAAAACTATGATATATGTTTATCCTCAAATCAAGTGTTGTAACGTGTCAAAATAGAAATCAAAACCACTTTGAACGATCATTTTTTTATGCAGGTAATTAAGGAAGATTAACATTTGTTAAGGGGGGAAGGGAGTTGAGTCCTTCTTTATAACGTAAATAGAACTTACGTCCTAAATTTTGACGATCTTATACTTTTTTTATATTTTTTTACAAATTTTATACTTTTTACGTAATAAATTTAAATTTAAATGCTCTGACCACATTTTCTGCCAAAATATTGTATTAAAAATTTTCTTTTATTTTTTCTTCTAACATTTCAAGAACCCATTAAACTCCATTACCTAGAATAGTATAAAAGAATACGTAAACCTTCATTAGTTACTATTATTATTAGAGGACTCGTGAACCCAAAAAAAAAATTGAGATATAAAATAAATAAAAGTTATTTAAATTTATCTTCAATTCTAATTGCTAATTCTATTCTCTCTCTTCTCCTAATTTCTCAAAGGTTAGACATTTTCTACGCATACAAATAAATGATTATGAATGAATGAGAATAACACTACTAAAAAATAGAATAGAATAGAATATAATAGAATTAACAATTAGAATTGGAGGATAAATATAAATAGCTCAATAAATAAAGGTTTACCTAGTTAAAAATAAATTATGGTCCATGGTATCCTCTCATAAAATTAAATTTTCTTATGCATTGTACTTTTCCGTGTAAGAATCAAATTCTATTGTCCATAAGGTTATTTTACATATTTTTTTTTATCACTTTTTTCAACAAAAAACAAAGTTTTTTTTTTTTTTTGGAAAGGCATAAAACACAAAGTTAAGAACCTTATAAAAAAACTATTTAGATATATTAAACTCAAGCACTCAACATGGGTCATGGGTGGCAAAATAAGGCTTGTGATAAAGGTACTACAAAGTAGACTAAGGACTAGTTCTGTATTGGTGCTAGTCCAGTTATGAATTTTTTTTACTCAGTCTAGTCCAAAATTTACTAGGACTGTCCACCCTCTTCACCTCCTCTTGCTCCCCCTCCCGCTCCTCCACCGCTCGTCGCCGCCCCCATCGCTCGCTGTCGTCCCCGCGCGCAGCAGCGACCCCTTCCTCCACCGCTCGTCGCCGTCCCCACCACTCACCGCCGCCCCCGTACGCAACAGCGGTTCCGTCCTCCATCGCGCACGCGTCTCCGTCTCCTCCCCCGCCTCTCGACGCCGCCGCCTCCTCCTCCTCCCCCTCCCGCTTCCGCTCTTCCGCCTCGTCCTCCCTTCCGGCCTCCACGCAGTCCAACCCTCGTATCACCTCGCGTATTCTTCCCTTTCGGACTGTCAAAATTTTGACAATTCTAAAAAATTAACATATATTTTTAGAAGTGTCAAAATTTTGATAGTCCTGATTATAAAAAAATTTTTTAAAAATAAACAGTAAGATGAATAAATTTTAAAAATGACAAACTTATAATTATTAATAGTAAAAGTTTGGGATGTTTCGATTTTTTTTTTTTTTGTAATGTCTTTGACAAGAGTGCAAAATAAAGGACAATTTTCAACTTCCTCGTTTTTGGTGTGAGGGAAAAGGTAAGGTAGGTGGCGGTGTCATGATTGCTTTACTTGGAGTTGTGTCATGATTGCTTTAATTGGAGTTCTGTCCTCCCCTCGTCCTCTTTCTTTTCTTTCTATTCCACTTCTTCTCTGTTGATGTGCCATGGAACTTAAATTTTATTTTTTGTTAATTAAATAATATATTAATTAGTAATTAATTAGTGCTACATTAATAACTTAATAATTAATATGTTTATAGTCAGTATGGCATAAAACTAATCTATTATTAGGAATCAAGACAACTAAATAAGCATTCATAAATAACAATAAATAGTATTAACATATTAATTACTACTATTAGTATTAATAAATAAAAATATATAATTAATAGTAATAGTAAAAATAATAATTACGATTATGTAATTAGTAAATTAATGTAAAATAATATATTATTCACAACTATTAATTAAAATAAATTAATGTTAAATAGTATATAATGCAAGCTAGTATTAAATAATTAAGATAACTAGTTACTAAAAAGTACGTACAATAGTGCATAATTATTAGTATATTTTAGAAAATATTTTAATCTGTTTTAAACTTATTATATTAACATTGAATATTAGTTAAGAATTATAAGTCAAATGTTTACTACTAATAATAATTAAATATTAATTTAATTAGATGAATAACAAGTCTTCACTAATATATTATAAGCTAATATTTGTCACCTACCCAGGACTTGTTTGGTAAACGAAGACTGGAATAGGATTTAAATTATCACTGTTATCATGTAAATGCCAAAATATAACTTTTATTTATTGGAAGCATACATTTTCTTGTTTCGAGTAGGGGACAAATATTGTTGGATAGGATAAAAAAAGTGAGTAAGTAAAACGTAATACAATATATTATAATAATAAGTAAATCATAATAAAATTAAATAATAAATTTAAAAAGAGATAATTACTAAATAGAAAAAATTGCTATTAACAAATTATTTTGCTTACGTGATTAATTATTCTAATTTTACAAAATATTTATTAATTTAATAATAAGTATTAACATTATCTCTACTATTACATTGCATAGGCTCAAAAATGAGCCGTCCAAGTTGTATATATATTCTCCACTGAACAAATAAAATTTTAAAAAAATTCAAAAAAAATTAACCGCGTATGTACCTCCTCGCCTAGTTAAAAATAAAAATAAAAATAAAAATTCTAAATCTTTCTTAGTAACTAAACATATAATAAATCCTAAAATATATTTAATATTCAAATTATATTTAAATTAAGTAATGGTATTATCTAACTATATATATATCCAAAATTAACAAATCCTAAATAAAATATAACCAAACTATATTTAAAATATTATAGTTTAATTTAAATTTTTAATCTAAATTTTCAACAATATCATATTTTTTTTTAGGTTCACATTGATGTAGCTTAATTATTTATTATATATTTTTGTTTATTAACTACCACTGTTCAAGTTGTTAAGAAAATATATTAAAAAAATTAAAAATCTATAATAAATTCTAAAATATATTTAATATTTAAATTAAAATATTATCTATCTAAACATATATTTAAATTTAAAAAAAAAATTAACGTGGACTGTATGTTTAACTAAGTAGTTATTGTTTTAAGTTAATTATTTACTTTGCAATTTATAACTAAGATAGAAAAAAGTTATACTTTTATACATTTGTTATTTATATTTAAATATTTATTTAATTACTTATATTATGTGGCAAATAGATTTATCCAATATTTCTCAAATATATTCTTTTAATAAGAATATATTCGATCAGTTAGTTGCTTATATTTTCACTCAATCTCTACAAAATCAACCAAACAAAATGCTAACCGGCATACTAACCACCGGACATTGTTGCATGCAGTTCCCAATCCATCATGAATAATTAACTGTTTGTCGATTACTTGCTATCCAAGTAATTATTTGAAAGTGTAAAAGTGACATTAAAATATATGAGTTATAATGTACTTACAGTAAGTGATATTTTTTAAAATGTATTTGGATAGAGTATTTGTTATCTCCTACAAGCGAGGAGAATAACATTCAGTATTTGGATGTCATGTATGACTCTCTTCGTTACGGTTCATCTTTTGAGAAAAAAAAAAAAAAAATACAAAAAAAAAAAAAAAAAAAAAAAAGTAAATAACAAGAAAATGCCAACTGTGCCACTCCTATGGATTTTAAATACTATTCCGGAGAGAGAAATTAATTCCATTTTCTTCACTGTGCTTCCCATCCTCTCATCCCTACCGAATATCATAATCCCTTTATTTTCACTGTGCTTCTCATTTGCTTCTATAAAGCTCAGCCGGCCCAAGGAGACCAAGTCCGACAGCGTCCTCCGCCTTCGCTGGCACCTTCAACAAGATCCTCGACTTCTCACCCCACTCTTCGATCCTTCCAAGAAGCAAAAGTATCTATTATCGAATATGTATCGATAATTTCTGTTATTTCTTTTTTGATGTAGACGACTATTGAATTGCTCAGGTACTCATATTCTATCTTGTTACGAAGAGTACTTTTGATGTGTTTCATAGATGAAAATATTTGTTATGTAGATGTCATAGAAACAACAAGAGTCAAAATAAGACGAATCAACTTGTCGATCAAATTATAAGTTTATGCCTTATTTGTTTCTATTAACCCACGACACAATTTTGAAATTGTTGACATATCCTAAAAAAATTGTGGCGAACCACATCAAGTCAATGTTTAACTGACATTTCAAATGATGCATGTCTTGTCCGCTAAAATTACCTGGATAAAACTTCTCAATAAGTAAAAGAATGCAATTATGATCGAAAGTTTTGAAGTTGTTCCTAGGATCTAAAGCAAGCTAAACATAAGAAGTTATATTGACTTTTCATTTAATATATTATGTAACTTATACAACTAATAAATCAATCGTAGCAGTAAATATGTCAATGCGATAATGATGTTCATGTCACAACCCGCCCCAGAATAATCGGGTACGGGTTGAGCATGCCCAGTCTACATTATCGTAGACAATGGTAGTCAACTATCTAGACATTTATGAATCATTCAAATAATAGATCAATTACTCATCACATGTACTAGACACGGTCCCATGAGTACGATCACCACACATCACCACATTTCATTATTCTTTATTACACCCTTTTACAATAAGTGTCCGGGAACAGACTCGGTGAATGATAAAGGCACACACTATCCCTATATATACAGTCATCCAGTCTGAATCCCTTACAATACAACAACAAGTGCAAATGAAAGTAAACCTAGCATCTACTGCATCTCAGCAACAGTGTCTGGGCCCTGGCCAACATCTCCAACAATCTCGAAAGTGTCCTCCGTACCATAGAAAGTAGGAAAAAAGTTCTCTAACTCACCTGCCACTTATCCAGTCAGAAAACAGAGCAAAGTAACAATCTACAACTTATGAATCAATATGATATATGCAAAAAAAAAGTACAACTAGTGAATGAACTAACCTGATGAACACTAACAGAATAACACATATTAGCGACGTCCAAAAACGTCGCTAATATGTAAACTAACGTCGCTAAAATAATTTGGCGACGTAATTAGCGACATTTTAAGTTGTCGCAAATTACATGGTCGTTGGCAACAAAAATGTCGCTAGTCGTTGCTGTAGTGACGTATATTTGCGAAGAGAAGACGTCGCGGAATATATGACGATTAGTGACGTATCGTCGTTAAATTGACGACGTAAGATTTGGTAGCAACACGTCGCTATATTAGTTAAGAGCGACATTTTCTACAACAATGCTAACATGACAAGTTTTGCATGTTAGCATATTAGCAACATGTAGTGACGTAATAGAGACGTACATGGTACCAGATAACGATGTTCTGATACTTGTTATCAACGTAACTGTACGTCGTTGAACGTCGCTAAATTGAAAAAAAAGGATGCAGTTTGTAAAATATTTTCCAACAAAACTCTACTTGCAGTTATAAAATTGCAGTTTATATAAATAGATCCGGAGCAACCCTCCGTTGAATTTTTTGGGTTCGCCGACCCCTTCGGTGGAACACTCAACACCGGTAAATTCAGATACAGTTAGTATAAATAATAAACTAAACTCACATAGAAAGAAATCTACAAAGTTATATTACACTAAATATGTCTCAAGAAGTAGATAAATAAATTTAAAATAAGTATTACATGCGTCTCAGAATGTAATAAAAAGTATGAAATAAGTACATCAAAGAACCAAGAATGGACCAATGTACACAAATACACTAAAACCTGTCCAAACAAGGACTACTACTAATCAGGAGGAGCACCATCGCGCATCTGGGATAGAAGAAACTCATACTGTTCCTGTGAAAGCGTCACCGATGCCGATGGAGGAGGCGGTGATGGAGTCGGTATCGATGTCGGCGGACTAGGAGGACGTATATGCTCCAATGCTAGCAGTCGAGAATTGTATGAATCCATGGCAGATACCACCCTCGAAGTGTTCTCTGCCACCGACGAACTCAACAAATCATGCACAACATGTATTCTCGCAAGTGAGTCACTCAAGGTTGTATGCGACCCCTCCAGCTCCGTCTGTCTGCGCTTCGTAGACGAGGCCAAAGTTTTCAAGCTGTGCTCTATTGTCTGGCTCATAGTCCTGAGCTCCATAAGGCTGTGATCTATTGCCTGGCTCAGAGTCCTAAACTCCATAAGGCTATGCTCGAGCGAATCGAAACGTGCGGTGATCGTCGCATTGTCCATCTGCGGGGCAGACTGTGGCTGCTATGTAATCCTTCGTAGCAACTCGTCATGTAGGTTAACAATCTGACAGTCAACGCTCTCCTGGGCTTGTGTCGATGCCTACGAAGGCTGCGAGGAATGCACACTGACAGAGGGGCCCTGGAGGACTGTGTCGCAACAAAGGCGTCATGGGATACCGTACCATAGTACGTACCCCGCTGAAGACCACCAACGACGGTAATCCAGAGCTCGTCCGCCGATGGAGCCGTAGGGGGTTACGAGAAAGTACCAGACCCTCCCTCTACATGTGCACTAGCAGTTGTCCGCTTACGTAGTTTAAGATACTCGTCCTAAAAAGGTGGTTGCTAACATCTAAGTTACTTATTACTAACTATATAAATATTTATTTGCTTATTTTCTAAGTTATATTAAAACTAACACAGGGTAGTAAAATATACATAAGTCTGCGTGGCCTACTCATCGATGAGCTTTCCGTCCTTCCGATTGGTGGCCAGGAAGACGATCACCATGTTGGCGTCCTCACCCCTCTGTACCTGTTGAAAATTATATTATTTGTTATTAAAACTAAATATCTTATCATATTTTTATTAAAATAATATATATTTAATAGAATACATACTAGACGAAGGAAATATTCTGTCATGAGAATCGAGCCACCACACCACTTTTCTGCCTTCGACCTTGTAGAAGCATGAAATACGCTAGGGAATTGTACTCGTATTATACAGTCAAAACCCCTCCAACATACATGAAGTCCGCGTAAAACAGAGTTTCAAAGCTATGTGGCATAAAATATGCCTTCAGAGCTATGTGGCGTAAAACAGAGCTTCAAAGCTATATGGCGTAAAACAGAACTTCAGAGCTATATGCGTAAAATAGAGATTCAGCGCTCTGTGGCATAAAATATGACTTTAGGACAGCCTGCGTAAAGCAGCGCTTCAAGACTGTTTGGGCGTAAAAGGTTACTATACCCTCCGGCGTAAAATATGTTTGTTTTAATGCAACATAAAGTTGTACGAGAAACTCTTTGTATTCCTCGGATGAATCTGTCAGACAAAATAGTGAACCTGACTCCTGACAAAAAGTACTGTAAGGACGGCTGTGATGATAATTTTTACACAGAGACCCAGGCTGTCGTTTAGTCACATATTCTTGATACAAGTCGTTTTTACGCATTCAAAGAATACGCTGCCTATTATACATGGACAGAAATGAGCTTTTACGCTCAAGATGAGACGAAATCAGACGCCATGTCAAAAGCTATTTCTTGTACAGAGCTCGAGACATATCTCTGTATTTAATGTACAATATAGAGGCAGATCTCTGCATTTAATGCACAATATAGAGGCAGATCTCTGCATTTAATGCACGAGATTTTGTTATATTTTAAATGACTGGGAAAGCTAAGACTGCGAATAAGATGCTCACATCACCATCCTTGCATTTTACACCAACCAGGCTATTTTCAACTATAGGAGTACGCCATATGCTATCTTCTCGAAATACGCCAACTCGACTATA
Organism: Iris macrosiphon; assembly: GCA_036927795.1. Lineage (NCBI taxonomy): Eukaryota > Viridiplantae > Streptophyta > Magnoliopsida > Asparagales > Iridaceae > Iris > Iris macrosiphon. The sequence goes on from JAYESA010000008.1 coordinate 142,855,181, forward strand.
TTTGTAAAGGTATGTGATCAGGCTATTCAGCATAGAATACGCTCAAGATCTCAGTCATGATGGATAATTGGCTATTTTACGCTGGTTATCTATTACTCATGCATCCTCAAGTTCTTCACATTTTGGCTTTTACGCCAACAAGACAGCTATTTGGCTTTTACGCCAACAAGACATCTATTTGGCTTTTATGCCAACAAAACAGTTATTAGGCTTTTTACGCCAATAAGACAGCTATTTGGCTTTCACGCCAACAAGACAGCTATTTGGCTTCTACGCCAACAAGACAGCTATTTGACTTTTGCGCCAACAAGACAGCTATTTGGCTTCTACGCCAACAAGACAGCTATTTGGCTTTTACGTCAACCATCTTTACGCAAGGTGCAGTTATCTACGTGGCTTGCATGCTATGATCTTCGAGAAGCAGTTATACGTGTTACCTTATAATGGGATACGTGTCATACACAGATTCAGAGGATCATTCAAACGTGGGTAGCATTTATTATAACCGCCGTGTAAAAGATGCCATATTCTTCACAGTTTGGCTTCTACGCCAACTGGACAGTTATTGTGACTAATCTCTCCATATAGAGACTCCTGGTCACAGAATCAAAGGTAGAGAAGAAAATGGAGGGGCATCGATCGAGGATCAAGAATCAGAGAGAGAGTACAGACATAGAGTGTTGATTGACAACTTTGGCAACGAGAGTTCAATCCTACTTGCAACCTTTGAAGCTTCTTCTTCTTCTACAGCACTTCTTCATCATTGTGTGGTCCAAGGGGCAAAGTGATCGACCGCAGATCAGACTCCTATAGCAATTTTTCCCCAGGATCATTTTTTTTATTGTACTTAACATCCTCGTATAGGATTAATTGTACTCTTTTTCTTGTTTGTAAACAAAGAAAGGGTTTCGTATAAACCTAGTTTCATTTTTTTGTTTATCATCAAACAGACCTAGCCGTCTTTTCCTTTTCCGACCTTTCCTTGTACCTGGGTTTATCGAATCTCGCCTTTATCGTAGTCCACTTCTTAGGCTTGATCCAACCCTAGATCGATTGTCCGGAGCGATCACGAGCCTTCTGGTCATCTATCTTATCATCGATCAACTTGGCGGCGGCGGCAGGAAACTGGTCATCGATCTTCTCAGCCCGTTGTGGTGGATAGAAATAAGTTTTTTATAAGAAGTAAACTAGAGAGTTACATAATATGCATAAATGATTATTGATATTAAAAGTAAATATATTTTTACCTTGAAGTGGGCAAACCATAATGTATTCTTATATTCAGGAGCATCTGAGTAGTTGATCCATGACCCACCATAGTTCTACCTCAGAAAATATTTTAGTCCTCTCTGTACCGTCGAGGAATGATATCTATACAAAGATAATTAAATTTATAAATATATAGATATAATCATTTAGAAAATGTTAACTATTTAACATACTTGCTAGGTCCATCTATCAAAATCTCCATCCTCGTCTCGTCCGGAGGCGCGCATGGAGGATCGCTCTGATCATGCGCAGACGGAGTCGGCCCAACCTCCTCCATATGCTCATCTGTCTCCATGGTGCTATCAGCAGAAGGAATACTGGACATAGTAGTAGTCTCAGGCCTAGAACTGTTCGTCCCAAGAGTATTACCACGTACCATCGATGGAGACAGAGATGTGATTGGTCGGTACACTGGAGTACTTTACGACGAGGATCCGAAACCAGTAGTCGGTACCAGAGGAGCACTCTGTCTAGAGGATCTACCTACGAATGATCCATATCGTTCTGTCAAACCTAATAGTAACATATGATGATAAAACATAGGCACGATCATAGTTACAACTTGACAACCTAAACTATTTTGCAACACAAATTTACATATAACCAAATACAACACATAAGGCCCGTCATACACATATAACCAAATGCAACACAAATACACAAATATACACATGCAACACTATTTTGGAAGAAAAGTGTGTCTGTGTCGGTGTATCATGTCAGCATGTGTGTGTCATGTCAGTGTGAGTGCGTCATGTGTCTGTGTCATATCTCACAGTATTAATAGAATTTTACAGTAAATAACTACTAGTGTCACAAGTCTAAATGGATAGTACATTCTACAGTCAAAATGTAGTACATGTCACAAGTTCGAATGGATTTATTTTATTTTTAATCATCTTTAGAAATTTTATCTTCTTCGTCTTCTTCGTCCTCTTTTTCCCCTTCCTCTTCCTCTTCCTCTTCCTCCCCATCTTCACCTTCATCTACTTCATCTTCGAATAATTCTACCTCTTCTACATTATTAGTCGTGTAATGAGTAACTTTTGTTGAGTCCAAATCTATAATATTTGTTATAAGATGTAGCTCGTATCACGCCCTAGTCCCAAAATACCAAGGGACTAGCCACGTGGTAATGGCCAGCAACACAACTCCAAAGGGCAAACCCAATTTAATTGACCATTTAGAGTGTACTTAAACTGTAATACATATACAATGGTCTACAAATACCTGTCATAATTTATATATCTAATCTCATCCATAATAAGAATGAATCACAATAAGACAAGTCCAGTCACAATAATATAAAATGATCTGTCCAACCAAAGCAATATAAATAATGTCACGGGGAACAACCCATCATCAAAATGGAAAGAAAAATAGCTCCAAGTATAATATCCAGAAGTTACTACAAGATCAAATATCTAAGAACACTAAGCATAATAAATGGATGATGAGAATACTGTGTGCACAAGTAAAGTCCTCCGGAACAACCTCGTCCTCTGCAACATGTACGTCTCCAATAGTAGCACCTGTCCCGTAAACCTCGGGATAGCTCTCCCCGTCTATACCTGTGGACATAATCCGAATCCAGGTCCTTAGGGGATATAACAAGGTACAATAAATACTTAAGCCAAATAAAATACAGCAAGTAAATATAAACAGATCCTCATGGCAAGCTATGTAACCAGCTAAGTGAAATATAAATGAGAGCATCACTAGTACTCACGATGAGACCACTACAGGCTCTGTACCCGAATCTTGTTCGGACGCTAAGCAACATCTCACGGTCCTAGGTTGAACAGATACATCACAATAGTATATATATATATATATATGGAAAGAAACACAAGCATATAATATAACAGGATCAACTGCAAGTTTGGCAAGGTACACTTGCCTGGGTTCTGAACTCCGTCAACTGCTCCTGAAAAAGTAAAATCTGTACGTACACCTCTGGATGCTGAAACAAATATCACAAATGTTCTCAAAATACTTGAAATAGCTACGATTAACTGCCCATAAGTCCAATTTGGACACATGGGCAAAATTGACAATTTTGGGTCAAAGTGGGTCCACATGTGGCCCACTTCGCACCAAAAAATATGATAGAGATAAAGTTCTCCAAATTCGTTAAACTTAGTGTCTACAAGTCCAGAACGATGATACAAACCCAACAGAACATCCAGACCTGGATTCCGATGAGCCGATCACGAAATCATCTGTCATGTAGAACTGTGGGGCCCACAAAATAGTATTTCGTCAACGTTCTCAGATTTGAACCAAAATTGGATCACAGGACCAGTATAATATTGTGAATCCAATGGCATAAGTTTTATTGCGACCCGACGAGTATACACGAAGTTATGTCAAGGTATCGAAATAGGTCGATACGGTATTTTTTGGCCTATACGCGTTGATTCCGGCATGCACACACGTCCAAATCTAGTTTTGCGAAAGCCTACACATCCGTATTTACGTTACGTATCATTCAGTACAATTCTCATGCGATGACATGGCCTCGTTTGGAGGGACACACCCCGTATCGAAGATTTTTGGTATTTTAAAAATAATTTTTTTGTCAATTTCAACGCTGAATTAACAATAATATACAATGAATTAAAATAAACTATTTAAAGAGATTAAAACTCAATTATGTTGTTTTTAATCTAGAAAAGTATATTCGGATTTTGGTTCACAGGTTTGAATAAAAATGGCTTAGAAAAACAAGGTGTTGGGGCAGTTTCGAATGATCCTGAAATCAAGTTTTTTTTTTTTGATTTTGGATCACGATTTGTGATCAACAGAAAACAAAATAAACTAAACTATTTGAAAGAAATTGAAGAAAAATAGGTTGTGAACATACCAGCGAAGATGGAATACAAAACAGACAAGCGAAAAGGAAGAAAACTCCGCACGAAGGGAGGGCCGTAGCTGCCTGTGCGCGTGCACGCGCGGTCGACCATGCGTCTGCTGTTGTGCGCCTTCTATGCGTGCGACTGTGCGCGGTGGCACTGCGGGTGGCGGTTCTCACCGGGGGCGGTCGCCTTGTGTGGTTGGGGTCCGACGTGGGTGATGGCCTGGAGGGTGGAGGTGGCGTTCTCTTAGGGTTAGGGTTATGTTTTATGTACACACACACACACACACACACACACACACACATATATATATATATATATATATATATATATATATATATATATATATATATATATATATATATATATATATATATAACATGAGAGAACTTACACGTGTTGGGTTTGGGTTAGGTTAGCGGGTATGGGTTTTTAGTTAGGTTAGTGTTAGGGTCTGTTTTATTTCTTTTATTTCTTTATTTATTTTTCTTTTTCTTTTTTTTGTTTTATTTTATTCATAACTATATGTAGAAAATTCTTAAAAATAGTTAGGTACTTGAAAAAAAATTCTAAAAAATTTATATTTTCTTCCAACAATTAATTTATAACCAAATTCATATCAATTCAAAAGATATTTACTAAATAAGAATGCATATTAAATTAATTAAATAAATCTAGAAATTCTATTTTCTACTTAATATTATATTGGAAGCATGCAGGGGTTCAAATAACGCAACTCTAGTGTCATGTGCATAATAGGACCAGTTAGGCTCATAGTATGGATTTAGTTGGAAGCAATTGGTTGGTGTGACGTGTTAAAATTATACGCCACAACAAAAGGGTTACTTAATTATCGTTTCCTTGTAATTGTGTCACAAAAGTTGTGCGACCAAAATAAAGCATGAGATTATGAATTTTGAGTGGCAGTCATGGCAGGAACCTAATTTGACTCGTCTAAGTCGAGCATGCTAGGTTGGTTGGAAGGGAAAGGCTAGTGTTGCACTCAAGATTTTAAAACCATGGTGGTTGATTTCTAAAGTTCAATTAAATTATCGAATAAATATTTGAAATAAAAAAATTATTACTTACCAAACTAACCCTATTATAAAAATCAGGGTGCTCATAGCTCGTCCTCCTGATAAGCTATTTCGTCAACGTTAAAGGTATTTCTAGGTTTAGTCTTGCATATTGCCAACTAGTGTGACCTCGCTGCTCCCCGTCTTGGATAAGTTATTTATTGTGCAAGTACAAACAGAAAAAGTAATTACCGAGCTCCCTACATATGTGTGCAACCAAAAAAAATAATGTCTCATTTCTTATTCTACTTCTTTGTCTGTTATGTAGGGTCTAACCGGTCTCAGCTCATCATTATATGTGCTAAAAAATAATGAAGCAACCACTGATTAGTAGCATAATATTAGCTTATACTATTGCATTGAGATGACTTAAACGTGGACGTATTAATTGCTTACACCTCTAGCTTCTCTACTTCTTTGTCTGTTATGTAGGGTCTAACCGATCTCAGCTCATCATTATATGTGCTAAAAAATAACGAAGCAACCACCGATTAGTAGCATAATATTAGCTTATACTATTACATCGAGATGACTTAAACGTAGACGTATTAATTACAACTAAGCATCCCTTAGCTCGTCATCATTCAAATATCTCTTCTTTATTTTCTTCGAAGGCTTTTTCGACACATTGAATACTTTCATTATTGCATTATTAGATTTCTGATATTTTTGGTCGTTTCTCGGATCTCTCGTTCTATTAGTAACAACATGAGATTTGAAATACGTTGAACAAATATTTGTAATCTCCTCGAGAACATAAGCTTCACAAATAGAACCCTAAACCCGTGCCTTATTTTTTACCTTTCACTTTAGGTGATTCAGATGCCGCTCGAACGGGTACATCCACCGATAATCGATAGATCCACCAACATGTGCCTCATATGAAAGATGAATTGGCAAATACTCCATGGAGTTGAAGAATCCAGGAGGAAATACCTTCTCGAGCTTGTACATTGTTACCACAATGTCCTTCTCTTGCTTTTCTAGACGATCGATGAGCAACTTAGTAGAGCAAAGATCTCTAAAGAATATGTTGAACTCTGTCAATGGATCCCAGAAGACCTGCGGTAAGAATTTCCAAAATGTAATTGAAATTAATATCTCCCTGAATACATGACAATCGTGGTTCTTCGTACCCGTCAGTTTATTCTCTTTGAGTTCGACATATCTTTTCAAGTTTGACACGTACCCATCTAAAAGTTTTAGGTCATGAATCAACCTACAAAGTCTTCCTTTATCCCTCTTCTCCAGTGAAAAAATTACCTTAGGCTACTTTAACTTTTCATTCCCCTCCTCTATCAAATGCAACGCAGGACGTCTACATTTTTTTTCCAAGTCCAACCTGGCCTTCGGATTGTCTTTCGTCTTTCCATTTACGTCCATTACAGTATTAATTATGTTGTCAAACACATTCTTCTATATATGCATGCATGAAATCAAGGTTATTTCTGATCAGATTGGTGCTCCAATATGGCAGATCCCAGAATATACTCCTCTTTGTCCAGTTATGAGTGCGACCAAATCTGTCACACTTGTATCCTTTAGCAGCCTCTTCTATAGCACTTGGTAAATCTTTTACCTCTTTCCAAATCATATATCCGGGCCACATTGACAGTTGATTGGCCTTATCTACAAAGTCGGTACGACAAGCATTCATGTTCCTCCGGTAAGGATAATCTTTCGGTAGGAATTATCGATGACAATCAAAGAAGGACGATTTGCCTCCATGTTTCAAACGGAAAGCCTTAGTATGGTCCATGCAATATGGATATGAGAGACGGCCATGAGTGCTCTATCCCGATAATATTCCATAGGATAAAAAGTCGTTGATGGTCCACATAAGTGTTGCCCTCATCTAAAAATTCTGCTTTATAAAAATATCGTACGTGTTGGCACCTACTTCCCACAGTTGATTCAACACATCTATCAACTGCTATAAATACACATCGATATTTCTCTTCAAATTTTTGAACCTAGAATAATAACGGTTAGGAATATATACATATTCTTCATGCACATCCAAGGCAGTAGATTGTCCGGAGTGACGATCATATGCCAATGCGAATACTGGGAGCCCAAAAGTTTGAATGGGGTAAAACTATCAGAGGAGAGCCCTAATATGACATTATGCAGATCCGAAGCAAAATCTGGATAATCTCAATCAAAGTGATTCCATGCTTCTCCATCGGATGGATGATCCAACACTCCTTCGATCTGTGTTTGCCTGTGCCAATTCATATTTTCTGCAGTCTTCTTCACCATAAACAATCTCTATAACCATGGCGTCAAAGGCAAGTAGTGCATAATCGGTAGGCTTCCTTACTCTGACAAACCTTCCTCTACCAGTGGCCTTGTAGCTGTCCGCCATTAAATCAGGTGTGTTTTAACAACATACTAAAGAAAGTAAAGAGAGGACCTAGACAAATAATCTAAGTACAAATTTTTGATTCTAGGGTATGACGATGGAGATCGAGTGCTGCAGTGACTCTTTTACTCCATTGACGGTCTGATGCGGGAGAGAGAAAACACTTTATGTTCTCTCTCATATGCTCGTTGCCCTTCTTTTTCCCTCATTTATGGGGTATGCTACCCTTTCTATTTACAGCCATCAGGCTGATGGACTATAAATATCGTATATGCCTCTATTAGTAGCCACATGGGGGCTCCTTTAACAGAATACGGTTGTAACTGGACCACATACTATGGATATGCTGCCACATAGCCTTGATTGGGATATGCGGTTGAAATAATCTCGACGAAGGGGGTGTAGTCGTTATTTACCCATTATGTGTGTGACCTGGTCAGCTTGACACATGGTTTGTACTAATTACGTGAGGATCCCTTCGGTTGCAACGGAAGAATCTTACTTGCAAAGGGCAGCATAGCGTGTTGGCCGTGTCTTGACCGCATATGTGCTCTCGTCCGGCCTTGGTCTGATGGACACTCTGGCTTTATGAGGACGAGGATGCATAAAGTCTTGGCCGCACATGTGCTCTCGTCCGCCCTTGGTCTGATGAACACTTTAGCTTCATGAGAACGAGGATGCATAGATTCGAGGTTGCATATGTGCTCTCATCCGGCCTTGGTCTGATGGACACTTTGACTTCATGAGGGCAAAGACATGTAGAGTTGAGGTCACATGTGTGCTCTCATCCGCCCTTGGTCTGATGGATACTTTGGCTTCATAAGAACGAGGACGCATAGAGTTAAGGCCACATGCGTTCTCTCATCCGCCCTTAGTCTGTTGGACACTTTGGCTTCATGAGGACGAGGACGCATAGAGTCGAGGCCGCATATGTGCTCTCATCTGGCCTTGGTCTGAAGGATACTTTGGCTTCATGAGGATGAGGATGCATGTCACGACCCGCACCCGGAAGTTCGGGCATGAGTGCGTGGGTACGTCCAGCCTACGCCGCAGAGTCGGCGGTAGTACGCTGTCTAGGTCAATCCATAATTACTAACTAGCTCATTCACAACAACATAGGCAAGATAATAATGAGAAATAAAACTTAAGATTGCAACTGAAAATAAATGTGACAACAGATTCAAATATTTAAGTACAGAAATTCAATATTCAAATCGGGGACAAACCCGATAAATAAGCTAAGAATAGAAATGAAAGATAGCTACTACTAGCTACTCAGCAGCAGGGGTCTCCTGGGTGGGTTCTGGCTCCTCATAGGTATCATCAGTCCCCTCATAGGGACCATAATAAGTAGGGGCAAGATCCTCATCATCGTCTAAATCAACAGATCCAGTCAGGAAAGGAGCAAAGTACACAGTGCACAACAAGGTTAAACTAAATATTTATGACAATTAAATATTTGATATCATGTTGAGAACAGCAAAACAGAACATTATTTTCTCAGAGTTAAACTGTAAACAGGAATATGAGAAACAGAACTAAATGAAACAGGAAATGAACTACAACAGCCAGCAAGGAATGTAACATGAACAGAAACTATATGTGTGAACTTATGTTTGTTTTAGAATACATAGTTGGCATGTAGGGGTTTATAAGGCTAATCCGGCCATCATGAACGGCTATTAAATAGGGGAAATCGAGATTCGGCTGAGGTACAGTCGTGTACCAACAGCTATTAAACATGACAAGGGGAAGGGTAAACTACATGCCTTCTAGGTATTCTCCCACCCGACATGAAAAACAAGACAGGAACTACCAATATTCAAGACATGAAATTCAACATTTCTAACACGATGTGTAATCATTAAGGGTACATGTAAGACAGGAAATTAATTATCACAATATATAAAGCTTAATTTGAGGTGCAGGTACTTGCCTTTTGTTTGGATCTGATTAATTTAGTTCTTGGAGAAAAAGTCCAGAGATGAGTCCAAAAGCTGAAATAGACATTACCAACACGCTCAGAAGATGTCAAATAGCTAGAAACGCCTGTCCTTGGGTCCAATTTGGAGACAAGGGCAAAAACGGCAGTTTCGGGTCAAAACGGGGTCCGCCGGTGGGCCCGCTTTGCACCGAAAAACGCATCCGGGTCAAAGGTCTCCAAATTCACCAAACTTAGTGTCAACAGGTCAGGAACGCTGGTACGAACCCAACGGAACTTCCAGATTTGGATTCCGATGAGCCGAACACAAAATCGCTCGTCGAGTGGGGCCTGTGGGGCCCACGACACGCGATTTCGTCAACGTTCTCAGAATCGAACCAAACTTGACCCACAGGACCAGCGTATCGCTACGAGTCTGATGGCACAAGTTTCATCTCGATCCGACGTGTGTGCACGAAGTTAGGGTGAATTACAGAAAAGGCGGATACGGGACGATGTCCGCGGATATGCGTTGATTCCGGTGTGCACGCACACCCGAATCAGCTTCCACGAAAACTCACACGTCCGTATCGACGATGCGTACGTATCTGTGAAGACCGCACGCGACCAAGTCGTCCCGTTTGGCGGGGCGGACTCAGTTCCGGGGTGAAACAGGGTCTGGTTTTTCCTATTTTTGGATCGCGGTGTGCGATCACCACAGGACGCGATGCCCCGAACAGTTTATCCGGACACCGAGAGGGTCATACAGGCTTCACAACGCAATTTACGGAATTGGAAACAGAGCTACGAGGCAAAAGTTACACGTACCTGAAGGGGACCCGAAAATCAGGGTCGAGTCGTGTCCGACTCGTGTCGGACACGCAAATCCGAAATTAGGGCTAGGGTTAGGGTTTCGAACGTTGTGGCGGCGGCCGGTGGTCGGCACGGCGGCGGGGAGGGCCGGGGTTGCGTCGCCGGGCTCGGGGGTTCTGCGGGGAGGTACGGCGAGGCGGCTGGGGGCTCGTCGGCGGCGGATGGCGTTGTCGGCGGCTGCTGCGGCCTCTGCTGCTGTGCTGCGCCGACGAGGGGAGCCGGAGGCGGCGTTCGAGGAGGCGTGGCGGAGGAGGAAGACAGGGCGGCCGGGGTCTGGGGAGTCGGGGACGGAGCCGAGGGGGCTAGGCGGCTGGAGGGAGTGGTGGAGGTTCGCCGACGGGAGGGATGGCCGGAGTTAGGGTAATGAGGCGGAGGAGAAAGAGAGGGGAGGGTTTTATAGGGGTTCCGGGCGGGGCTGGGTGGCCGGTTTAGGCGAGGCCGAGGGGTCGTGGCCCCGCTCCGGCGGAGGCGGCGGGGGCCACGGACGGTTGGCCGGAAAACTCGGAATCGTGGGGTGAGCGGGGAAGAACGGGTCGCCGGGTCAGGTTCGCGGGCGGGTCGGGTCTGGCTGACCCGACCCGACCCGGTAAGGGCGGCTGGGCCGGAGGCTAACGGGCCGGTCCATTGGGCCGGGCCGGCCCAAGGAGAAATGAAAAAATAAATAAAAATAAAATAAATAATAAATAAATAAATAAATAGATAATTAATTAATTAATTAATTAAAAATAGTTTTTAGGCATTTAAAAATAGGTCTGAGGCCCAGAAAAATTCAGAAAAATTACCCTAAGTCCAATTTTTCATTTTACACCCAAAAATATTATTTTCATGATATTTTAATATTATTTATTACCAATTAAAAATCATTTATTAATTGAAAAACTTGATTTTAATTACAGTAAATTCCCAGAAAATTCCAGAAAATTGGGAAAAATCCAAGATTTATTAATTTGAAAATTTAGGGGGGTTTACAACCTACCCAACTTACAAAAATTTCGTCCTCGAAATTTAAGAATAACAAGGCACGAAAAGAAAGGCCGAAAAAATAAAATATACCTCAGGTTTCAAAAAGATAGGGGTATCGCTCTCTAATCTCGTCTTCTCGCTCCCAGGTGGATTTCCCGGGAGAATGGTGCTTCCAAGCTACGCGAACCAGGGAGATAACCTGGTTCCGTAGGACTTTCTCCGAGCGATCCAGTATCTCCACGGGTTGCTCCTGGTAAGTCAGACTTGGGCCTACTTCGAGCTCTGAGTGATCCAAAATGTGGCTGGGGTCTGACACGTACTTCCTCAGCTGCGACACGTGGAAGACGTTATGTACTCCATCCAGAGAGGGTGGCAATGCCAGTCGGTATGCCACTTCTTCGATTTTCTCCTGAATGCCAAAAGGTCCAATAAATCTTGGGCTGAGTTTTCCACTCCTTCCGAACCTAATGGTGCCACGTGTCGGGGAAATCTTTAAGAATACCAGCTCTCCAACCTTTAATAAAGTCACAATCAAGTCTTAGTTCCATAAGCAAAATATTTAAATTGACTTGAATTTCATAAATTTAATTACCTCAAATTCCAAGGGCCTTCGGTGGCTATTTGTCCAATGTCGTTGCCTGTCTTGAGCCACTCGAAGTCTGTCCCTTATTTGCTTTACCTTCTCTGCTGAATCGATCACCATCTCTGGTCCCAGCAGGGCTCTTTCTCCAACGTCGTCCCATGATAGCGGGGTACGACATCTTCGTCCATACAGAGCTTCAAATAGAGTCATCTCAATACTTGCTTGGTAACTGTTATTATAAGAGAACTCCACAAGATGTAGGTAGTCTTCCCAGGATCCTCCAAAATCCAGAACACATGTACGGAGCATATCTTCAAGTGTCTGGATTGTACGTTCCGATTGTCCATCGGTTTGGGGATGATAAGCTGTGCTGAATTTGAGTTGCGTCCCCAAGCTGGCTTGTAAGCTCTTCCAGAAGTGAGAGGTGAACCTTGAATCTCGGTCGGAGACAATACTTACTGGGACTCCATGCAGCCTGACAATGTGTCTGATATATAAATCTGCCAGCTTCTCTGTAGATAGCCCCACTTTAAAAGGTAGAAAATGTGCAGACTTGGTCAGTCTATCTACTATCACCCAGATTGCATCCTTACGACTAGGTGTCCTTGGAAGTCCGGAAACAAAATCCATTGTGATATGTTCCCACTTCCACTCCGGAATGGGTAGGGGTTGAAGCAGTCCTCCAGGTCTTTGTCTTTCTGCCTTGACTTGCTGGCACACTAAACAACGAGATACGAACCTGGCTACTTCTCTTTTCATGCCATGCCACCAAACATGCGTTCTCAGGTCCTTGTACATCTTGTTGGCTCTTGGATGTATAGAGTATTACGATCTGTGCGCCTCTTGCATGATTTCTTCTCTTATGTCTCCTTGAGGTACACATAATCTATCGCCATGCCTCAGTGATCCATCTTCATGAATTCTGAATTCTTCTACTAGTCCAGCTTGCACTTGACCTCGAAGGCTTCGCAGGCCTTCGTCCTGAAACTGAGTCTCCTTGATCTTGTCCATTAAAGTAGACTGAATCTGCAAGTTCATCATTTGGCCTTCTTTTCCTGGGATAATTACTTCAATACCTAAACTTTCCAAATCCTCCAGCAGGTGTCTGTCCATAGTCAAATACATCGCCATAGGATACCTGCTTAGAGCATCAGCAACTACATTTGCCTTCCCAGGGTGATATTGAAGAGTGATATCAAAGTCTTTCATTAGTTCCAGCCACCTTCTTTGCCTCATGTTTAGCTCTTTCTGGGTGAAGATATATTTTAAACTTTTATGGTCTGTAAATATTTTCACCTTTTCTCCATAAAGATAATGCTTCCATAGTTTAAGAGCAAAAATGACAGCTGCCAATTCTAAATCATGGGTTGGATAGTTCTTTTCATGAGGTCGGAGCTGTCTAGAGGCATAGGCTATTACCTTCTTGTTCTGCTCCAGTACACAACCTAGATCTTTGCCAGAAGCATCACTATAAATAGCGAAACCTCCGGTTCCGGAAGGTAAGGTCAGAATAGGGGCAGAAGTCAGTCTTTTCTTTAATTCCTCAAAGGCCTGCTGACATTCATCAGTCCAGGTGAACTCTTCATCCTTCCTTGTTAATTTTGTCATGGGCTCCGCAATTCTAGCAAAGTCCTTCACGAACTTCCGATAGTAGCCAGCTAGTCCCAGGAAGCTTCTAATCTCTGCTACAGAGTCTGGAGTGGGCCATGATTCTACTGCAGCTATCTTCTTAGGATCTACTGCTATTCCATCTCCAGTCACAACATGTCCCAAGAATTCTACTTTGTCTAGGAAGAAGGCACATTTAGATAATTTTCCATAAAGTTTTTCCTTCCTCAAAGTCTCCAATGCTAACCTCAAATATTCTTCATGTTCTTCGGGGGTCTTGGAGTAGATCAAAATATCATCAATGAAGACCACTACAAATTTGTCTAGGTATGGCTGGAAAACTCTGTTCATTAGGTTCATAAAAACTGCTGGAGCATTCGTCAACCCGAACGGCATTACTAAGAATTCGTAGTGTCCGTTCCGGGTATTGAAAGCAGTTTTAGGGATGTCTTCCTTTCTCACCCTTACTTGGTGGTAACCAGACCTCAAATCAATCTTGGAAAAAACCCGAGCTCCACTCAACTGATCAAATAAGTCATCTATCCTGGGCAGGGGATACTTATTCTTAATTGTTAAGGCATTCAAGGCCCTATAGTCAATACACATTCGGGATGTTCCGTCCTTCTTGGGCACAAATAATACTGGAGCTCCCCAGGGTGAGATACTAGACCTAAGAAGCATTTGTCTTCTAGTTCTTTGATTTGCTCATTTAGTTCTATTATCTCTTTCTTGTTAATTCTGTAGGGATTCTGAGATACTGGTGCTGCTCCTGGCACTAGGTCAATGGAGAATTCAACTTCTCGATCTGGGGGTAGGCCTGGGAGATCCTCAGGGAAGACATCAAGGTATTCAGAGATGATAGGTAGTGGCACTTCTTCTGTTATTAGGGCTCCACAAATTTTGTTATTACCCATTTCTCTAGAACCTCTAGCAAATTCAAATTCTGGCTTGTCAGGTGGCCTGAAGATTACACTACCTCTGTGGCAGTCTATAGTAGCATGATGTTGACTTAACCAATCCATACCCAGTATAATGTCAAAACTGGGCACTGGCATTACAAGTAGTCTAGCATACAGTTCTCTTCCACATAATGTAATAGGACAATTGTTACAGGCATCACTAACCGGGATGATTCCTCCACCGGTAATGATCTTATAACAATTCCTAAGGGGTTTAGTGGTTAAGCTATGCTTCATAAGGAAATCTACTGACATGAATGAATATGAAGCTCCAGAGTCAAATAAAGTAATAGCTGGTATTGAATTTATAAGCACAGAACCTGTGATCACGTCTGCTGTGGCTTCAGCTTCTTCCAGAGTTATTGCATAAGCACGGCCTTGCTGTGGTGCACCCCTCTGTTGCTGCTGTTGGTGCTGAGCAAAGCGTTGTTGTTGAGTTGGAAGCGGGGGTCCCCTCTGCTGTGCTGCTGGGGGCCTGGCCTGGACTGGAGCCTTTGGTGCAGCTGGGCGTCCTTGAGCAGCAGGACAGTCCCTCAATTGATGTGCTGGGGAGCCACAATAGAGACAGGCACCTAGCCTCTTTCTACAGTCTTGCCAAGTGTGGCCTAGTTTTTGGCAATAGTTGCAAGGGGGAGCTCGCTGGTTCTGTCCTTGAGCCTGGGGTGCTGGAGCTCGAGGGAGAGGACGCTGAGTTTGCTGCGGGGCCCTCTGCTGTTGTTGTTGTTGAAAAGGGCGTTTGTTGGGTCCCGCATTCCCGGTATCTCTTTCTCGCTTTAGTTTATGCCCCATGTCTCTCTCAACGCCTTGAGCCACGCTCAGGATTTCCTCATAGGTGCGAGCTCGGCTGGTGGTGACAGCGAGGCGAATATCTGGAGACAGCCCCTTCTTGAATCTTCGGGCTCTGTCCTCCGGGGTACGAACCATGTACTCCGCAAAGTGGCTTAACCTGCTAAATTCAGCAGTATATTCATCAACAGACAGGTTACCTTGTTCCAGTCTCTCGAATTGGCTTTCGAGAGCTTCCCGAGCCACTTCGGGGTAGAATTTCTCCTTGAATAGTCTCTTGAAGTCCTCCCAGGTGATGTCAGGAGCAGATAGTTGGGGTTCATCTCTGAACCAGGTTCGAGCAATGTCGAATAGTTGCAGGCTTGCGGACTCCACTTTGAGGTCATCAGGGACCCAAGCAGTCTTCAGGAGTCTCTCGACATTCTCTATCCACTCATCGGCATAGAGAATGCCCTCAGTTCCGTAAAATTCTAGGGGTCTTAGATTCTTGAAGTCTTTGGCACTTCCTGGCCTCTTGAGTGATGACTCCTGGGGCTTAAGAGCTTCTGAAAGGCTGGTCCGCAGAAGTTTCGTCTGTTCTTTTTGGGATTCCACCAATCCCTGGAACACTCCTAGCAGCTGTGCCCCATCTAGGGTAACTGCCGGAACAGATGGAGGCGGCGGGAGTGCAAGAGTCTCGGGCACATTCTGTTCAGCTGGTTCTGATGTGCCTCCTACTGTGTTCCTGGTCTGGACCATTCTGAAAGATTAAGGGATAGGAAGATCAGAATAGAATACTTGGAAATCAAAGGCGATAGGAAAAATTGAGCAGCAATGATATCAATAATTGAAATAAGGACGCTATACTGTGAATGAGCTTTTCCTAGAATCCTCAATCTTATTCCATACCCTGTCCTAGGGTATTACCCTATTTTAGGATAGGACCTGCATGGGCCACCATAAAAACGTGTCACGACCCGCACCCGAAAGTTCGGGCACGAGTGCGTGGGTACGTCCAGCCTACGCCGCAGAGTCGGCGGTAGTACGCTGTCTAGGTCAATCCATAATTACTAACTAGCTCATTCACAACAACATAAGCAAGATAATAATGAGAAATGAAACTTAAGATTGCAACTGAAAATAAATGTGACAACAGATTCAAATGTTTAAGTACAGAAATTCAATATTCAAATCGGGGACAAACCCGATAAATAAGCTAAGAATAGAAATGAAAGATAGCTACTACTAGCTACTCAGCAGCAAGGGTCTCCTGGGTGGGTTCTGGCTCCTCATAGGTATCATCAGTCTCCTCATAGGGACCATAATAAGTAGGGGCAAGATCCTCATCATCGCCTAAATCAACAGATCCAGTCAGAAAAGGAGCAAAGTACACAGTGCACAACAAGGTTAAACTAAATATTTATGACAATTAAATATTTGATATCATGTTGAGAACAGCAAAACAGAACATTATTTTCTCAGAGTTAAACTGTAAACAGGAATATGAGAAACAGAACTAAATGAAACAGGAAATGAACTACAACAGCCAGCAAGGAATGTAACATGAACAGAAACTATATGTGTGAACTTATGTTTGTTTTAGAATACATAGTTGGCATATAGGGGTTTATAAGGCTAATCCGGCCGTCATGAACGGCTATTAAACAGGGGAAATCAAGATCCGGCTGAGGTACAGTCGTGTACCAGCAGCTATTAAACATGACAAGGGGAAGGATAAACTACATGCCTTCTAGGTATTCTCCCACCCGACATGAAAAACAAGACAGGAACTACCAATATTCAAGACATGAAATTCAATATTTCTAACACGATGTGTAATCATTAAGGGTACATGTAAGACAGGAAATTAATTATCACAATATATAAAGCTTAATTTGAGGTGCAGGTACTTGCCTTTTGTTTGGATCTGATTAATTTAGTTCTTAGGGAAAAAGTCCAGAGATGAGTCCAAAAGCTGAAATAGATATTACCAACACGCTCAGAAGATTTTTTTAGTGAACCGAACTAAACGAAAATAAATAATTAGATATAGTGTAAAATAAATAATTAGATATAGTGTAATTTTTTTAGAATTTATTGGTCTCAAAAACTATTTTTAAACAGCTAAAAATATTGCTTTTAAATAAACCAGAATAAACCAGACTAAACCAACCTGTACCGAACCGAACCGAACCGAACCAAACGAAAATAAACCAAAACCAACTTAACCCAACCTTAGTGGGTCGGATCTGGACCCGACCCGAACCCAAAACCTGACCCGACCCGCTACCTTGCTACAGTAGCCGTAGTTTTAATTTCCCCCGGATGACCCTTCTTCTCCGGCCGTTCATCGCCGTTAACCCGTCGACTCCCCAACCTTCGTGACCCCTCGGTTCGCCTCCCCTTCGATCGACCATCCATCTCCTCTTAACCGCTGGCCCTCTCCCCCTATAAAACCAGACCACCACCACCTCTGCCACAATCACAAACCATCGCCGTCTTCTTCCTCTCCGCATCCGAGCCTACGGCCGACTTCGACGACCTCCGACGACCTCTATGACGGTGATGCCGACCTTCGACGACCACCCCGCAGCAAATGCAGCCACCCTCCTCTGCCTCCGACGACGTGCACCACTGCGCCGCCCCGTCCACTCGTAGCACACCGCGGCCGACCCCTATTCCGGTGAGTTTTTTTTCCTCGTTGTATCGATTCTCGAATGGCTTATTGCGACATGTTCGCTGTGTGACCTTCTCGAACCCTGTGTAATTTGATTGGGGTATCGTGTCCCATGTCGATCATAAACTGCGACGCAAAAATAGAAAAATAGCTAAATTTTCTAGTTCAGGAAACTGTCCCGAACTCACAAGTTTATGGTCGTTTTACGTCCAACCTGTTTAATAATTCTAAAATTAACTTGAACAATAAATAGACAATATAACCAAGTTTTAAACCCTGTAATTAGTTTATTTTATTGTGTTTTAAGTTATGTTTTATTCGCGGGTAAAGTTAACCAAAAACTTGGTTTTCAAAATCTAATTTTTTAAAACTGGATGCGTTCCGCTAAACGAGACGATTTCGTCGTATGTGAATTGCACCAAAAGACGCGTATAATCAATGTGAACGTATAAGATTTCGTAAAAGTTGATTTGGATGTGCGTGCATACCGAAATTAATACGTATCCATCGAAATTGCCCCTTATTGGGCCTGTTCTAAAACTCATTGTAACTTTGTGTGTGCTTGTTATTTTGCAACAAAACTTATGTCATCGTATTCGTAGCGTTATGCTGGTCCTATGACCCAAGTTTGGTTCGATTCTGAGAACGTTGATGAAATTTCGTATAGTGGGCCCCACGGCTTCACTTGATGGACAATTTTGTGATCGGCTCATCAAAATCCAGTTCTGAATATTACATTGGGTTTGTATCATTGTTCTAGACTCGCAGACACTAAGTTTGATGAATTTGGAGAACTTTGTCTCTGGTATATTTTTCTGTGCGAAGTGGGCCACATGTTGACCTCGCTTTGACCAAAAACTGTCAATTTTCTCCCTGTGTCCAAATTGGACTTATGGGTAGGCAATCCTAGCTATTTTATATCTTCTGAGAGTGATGATAATATTTATTTCAGCATCCGGAGGAGTACCTGAAGATCTCACTATTACCGGAGCAATTGGAGGAATTTAAATCCCAAACAAGTGTACCTTACCAAACTTGTAGTACTTGTTCTCATATTATTTCTTAATTTATTTATGTGATATATCTATTCAACCTAGGACCGTGAGACGTTATTTAGCATTCGAATAATATTCGGGTATCGACGTCATACGTGGAGTCGTGTAACGTCACTTAGAGAGTTGATATCATGATCCTCTATACTTTACGTGTTTGCTTTACTAAGTACGTCATACCATAGGACACCTGATACTATTCATAAGACAGAATATTTTCTGAGTTATTTATGGTGATTCTGTATAGGTTACAGGATTCGTGACATAGATCTTACATATGCATAGCTATTATTATGACTCACTGCATTAGCTAGAGGTCATGATCTTGCGTATTATGGACATGAGATATCGTGGACATGACACATGTGATTACATTGGCTGGGAAGAGACAGACAGGATACAAGCTGATTATATATATATATATATATATATATTATTGTGGTGTTGTAGCCTCTACATCAGAGCTAGGCCCACTACGTGATATCACTGCTACAGGCTCCCCGACACAGAGCTTGTAGTGGTCTCAGCCTGAGTACTAGTGATGCTTTCATTTGCATATCACATAGCTGGTTACGTAGTTTGCCCTATTGATATATTTTATATATTGCATTTATTTTGGCTTGAGTTATTCTTGTACCTTGCTATTTTCCATGAGGACCTGGATCCGGATTATGTCCCCAGGTATAGCAGAGGAGATCTACCCCGAGACATACGGGACAGGAGCAAACACTGGAGCAGTACTAGCACCAGAGGATGAGGTATTGCTAGAGGATTTCTTCTGAGTATTTGCTTTATATATTCAGTTATTTCTATTTCTAGTTTTTCTATTTCCTGTCTCGTGGATTACTGTACTAAACTCATTATCGAGTTGTTCCCAAGATATTTTATTGAGACTTGTTGGATTATATTTCTCTTTAATTAGTTTAATATTTGATTTATATTTACCTTCTATGGATGAGATTAGAACTAGACTATGACATGTATCGTAGACCATTAGATTGTTTTACAGCTTAAGTACACTAACAGGTCCATTAAATTGGCTTTGCCCATTGGAGTATGCTACTGACCATTGCCACATGGCTAGTCCCTCGGTATTTTAAGACTTGGGCGTGACATAATTTTTGTGGTGGCCCATGCAGGTCAACGACAATGTTGCTTCAATTTTAACTAAGGAACTGAACAAGCCTGCGATAAGGATAGGATAAGTTATAGGATCTCATCCACTTGATTGATTCATTCTTGACCTCTATTTTGACTTACAAATAAATTCTTGACTTGCATTCTGCCTTGATTCCTCCGTGTGCCTCTTATAGTTTATTTTGGATGCAGAGTAATGGATCCACAAGCAAGCGATGAGACTCCCACAGAAATACCACAAGTTACAGTTGTCACCTACGACGATGAAGTGACACCAGTGGGTGGAGGTCAATCAGCTCAATAAAGCAATCAAGCAGGTCAACATACCTCAATATTCCGGCGAGACGATATTCCACCACCACTGCAGTTTACTCCACCGATGCCTATCTTTCCACCAGGATAGCCTATGGATGGTCAGCAGATGTTCCAAATATTCTACTCAATAATGTAAGCCCAATAACAGATTCATCAAGAGGCTCAGCGTCACGAGGCAGAGAACCTGAGAAATAGTATAGTGACCGCACTGGAGCAGGCAAACCCACCAGCTCGACGGCCATCGACGGAATCTATCACCAATTTTCTCCAGCTGAAGCTCTGTACCTTTTCTGGCAAGGAGGAGCCCACTGAAGTTCATGAGTGGCTCATAAACACTCAACACTAATTGGAAGCAACTGAGCTTCCGAGGGAGCGTTGGATGACTGCTGTCCAGATGCAGTTGACGGACAATGCACATTACTGGTGGCTATCTGAGGAGAGAAGGCTCGAACCAGACCGAGTCACTTGGAAGGAGTTCTCTAGACTCTTTCAGGAGATGTACATTCCATCTATTGCTCGATCGGAACTTCGGAATATGTTCAATCGCCTCACTCAAGACAATATGAATATGGAAGAGTACAATGCAAAATTTATCCGTTTGAGTCGCTTTGCCCCTACTCTGATCTCGACAAAAGAGGAGAAGGCGGAGAAGTTCTTCGACTGACTTAACTTTGAGCTACAGAGACAGATTGGCTCTGTTGCACCTACTTCTTACTCGAACATCCTTGCTGCAGCCCGACGCATGGAGCGCGTCACCAGGAGAGAGTCCAGCCTGAAATGGTCGTTCACATCAGCACCAGCCAGAGCACTACGGGGAGAAGCTGAAAAGAGATCTCACATGCACCATCCACCCAGAGCATCTCTGCAGGCACTGCCTACATGTCAATATTATGTCAAGCAAGGTCATTATGAGAGCGAGTGCAGACGCAAGTTGGGATTATGCTTGATTTATGGATCCAACCAACATTCAGCCAAGGATTATCCTGAGTGTCGAGAGGGAGCACCAATGGTAAACCGACAAGCTTTAACAGCACTGAGGTTAGCTTATCCAGCATTGGGAGCAGCACAGACGGGAGTTGGAGGAGTCAGACCATAAGCTCCAGGAGGGTTCAGCCGAGGCCAGCTTTGGCACCCCAGGTAGCACTCTTTCAGCAGGCCCAGCAATAGCAGATGGCACCACCACAGGGACGTGGACAGGCTTTTGCGATAACAATGGAGGAGGCACAGACTCAAGGAGTAGAGAATACGAGTAAGATTTAAGTTTTATCATAACTATCTATTCCTAGTATTGCCTTAGCACGTGCCTGTTAGTTCCATTCTCTAGCCTAAGCCTAGTATTATGTTAGCATGAACTTGTTAGTTTAGATTAGTACTTGGTACCCAAGTTTTTATAAGCTATAGTTGATCTTTGCTCTAACCAAGCTCCTTTACTCTTGAATTACGTATCTCTCATTGCCTAGAAAAATATTTTATTCTTTCCCTACGTGTTTTGCTCGAACAAAACCCTCACCCTTCCTCTTAATTTCTCCTTGTTCATGATTCCTTATCCTTTGTGTAGTATTTCAAATATGTCTTGCAACCGCGTCATATCTTCTGACCGGTTATGTTTTATTTTCTTAATAGCGAGGATGCAATTCTTTTAAGGAGCCAGATTTTTAAAAAATTAAAATATAATTTTTTGTGATTTTTTGTGATTTTTAAATATTTAAAATAAATGTTCTTTTGGGATAAATATTTTTGTGAACTAAATTAAATATTAAATTATTATAAAAATTACAATTTTGAGTGTAAAATAAATAATTAGATATAGTGTAATTTTTCTGAAATTTATTGGACTCAAAAACTATTTTTAAACAGCTAAAAATATTATTTTTAAATAAACCAGAATAAACCAGACTAAACCAACCTGAACCAACCTGAACCGAACCGAACCGAACCAAACCAAAATAAAACAAAACCAACCGAACCCAACCATAGTGGGTCGGATCAGGACCCGAGCCGAACCCAAAACCCGAACCGACCCGCTACCTTGCTACTGTAACGCCCCGCAACCGCTCGGAGCGTTACGCTGAGTCGGACTGAATGAATCAAATGCTGGTTACATTTGAAATGTCGGATTTCGGGAAGAAGGACTAATCGAGTTGGGTTCAATGTGCAGATGGCTAGCAGGTTCGATGGAAATCAGGTGTTCGTTCCGAACAAGACCGATAGCTGAATGGAAACGATAATGCCGTCTTCCTTAGTCCGATCGGTCGGATGATTTGGAGAGCACGGCCTGCTCGCACGGTCATACCAGTTGAGTAGATCGCGCTTGCATCGGACCACGGGTTTAAGAGATTGGCCGTATCGGCAGGACAGGATGCCTAACGGATTCAATAATTGTGAGTGGGCTCTTTCCCTTCTCCTCTACTCCTTCATGCCTAATAATATGGAAAACACGTAAAGGCTTGAACACTTGGACTGAAACATCGGGAAGCACTACACTGAGGCGTGCATAGAGTGTGCGTCGTTGGCTTGGTAGGATTGTGGCTTGAATGGTTTACGCGTTGGATAGTTGGATACGATAGCTGGATTATTACATTTGAGGCAGTTGGTTGGATACTTGGGATTATGCTTGGACGGTTGGAAATATACAAGTTGAAATGATACAATTGAGGCAATGGGAATATCGGGATTCGGGCGAGCGAACGTGCATCCGTGCGCGTGTATCACAAGGATGCTTTGTCTTGCAAAGCAGGCAGTTGTGGTTCAAAACCGAACAACTGTATCGGCGAGGGCGTTGTGTCGTTTGATGGGGCATCGTGCCACGAATGTGACATTGTGCCACTGAAACGGCATTGTGCCATGGGTTTTGCTTCGAGCATAGGTGTTGCACCAATTTGGATTGTGTTGAGAAGAGGCTTCGTGCCTATGAAACACTTGATATTTTGATGCCTCGGGCTATGTTTTGAGGTCGAGATTTGGGTTCTTGGAAGGACATGTTGGAAGAATGGTTATGGATGTGTTGGTTGGATTATTGATGGAACGAGTCTAGGATCGCTTGGTGGGACGAGAATGTTCGATCCTCTCGTCATACCTACGTGTCTGCATAGTCACGGACAACCTGAGTGGCACAGGGTTTGGTTTCCTCGAACGAGTGCTCCGGGGCACCGGGACCGTTCGGCCATGGAGGAGACAATTGGGTAACGCGTCTTGGGCGCGGTACCAGCGGTTGGATGCGATTCAGGTGGGTTAGCTACTTAGCGCTGTTTCGAATAGAACCGCATTGATCTGTCCGATCAACGTCCTTTATGGCCTTTGGCCAGTGACTTCATATAAGAATAGATGTTGGCTTGCTCTACTTTGGTTGGTTTGTGCATCGTGTAGGCGCGGCCACCTTGCCTCAGCAAGAGTGTGCACTCGAGAGTGGGATATATAAACTTTGGTTGAGAATGGATATTGAGGCGAGACTGATGGTTCGATATGTTATCGTGCAAGTGATGACATTGAGTTAGACGGGTCGGCTTTTCATATAAACTGCTTGTCGTTTGGTTTGAGAATGAATGCTTGCATGCTTAAACTGCTTTACTGCTTTCCTTAACATGTCATCCATATGCCATGAAACGAATCTAGGATTCAACTAGAAAGATCACCATTTAACTGTGTGCATTCACTATTTTACTTAGTGTCGGCTTAGGCGAGTGGGTTACCCCGCTCACCAGTACGGTTGTGTACTGACCCACGTTTGTGGGCAATATTTCAGGTACACAGACGTAGTGGCGCTGCTTGGATATACGAAACAAGATGTATGAACTGTAAGTACCTTTGTGGGCTAGAGAAAGAGCAAGAGTTATTTCATCGTCTCCGTGGCATCGCCTTTGTGGCATTGACTCGGGGCATCTCATTTGGACCCTATCGTGAGCTTCGCTACGTATACTCTGATTGTGTGCTTGGTACACAATACTTGACTTCCGCTGCAACTTGGTTGTTTCAATGATAACATTTGGTGTTTGACAACATCGCCTTGTACGAGCGCAACTCCAGGCTCGTACGGCATCACGTCCCGATGGGAACGATTGTCCTGCGGGAGAGCTGTAAACGTGGTGATTCACGTTCAGCGGGGACTATCGAGCTTGCAGGAGATTGGGGCGTGACAGATTGGTATCAGAGCGCCTGGTTCATTTTCTCGGACTTGGTCCTTCGCTTCATCACAAACTCTAAATCGCTTCCGTGTGTCGTTTAACTCTTGACTCTACTCAGTGCCGCATCGGATGTTTCATACAATAAGTCTATATATATTGTTGGTTGTGGCTACATGTTGTTCTTAGTTGTGTTGCCTTGGTTGGTTTTCGTAGGATCGCTTAGCCTCGTTAGGCGTTGTTGCTTTCGTGCAGCAAGTTGTTGGGCGTTGTTGCATTTGTGCAACAAGTTGAGAGCTGTCGTTGGGTTAGCTTGGCTTGTCATTCGGGAGTTTCTGATTACATCAGTGGATCAGTTGGTTGGCAGACGAGATTTGGTTATGTGGCATGCTGTGAGTAGAAGCATTGGATTTGAGAATAGATCCTTGCACGAGTTGCTCGTCAAGCGATTGTGTGGGATAGAAGTTGGAACTTTGGCTGTGGCGCATCGGTTGAGCAGGTTTGAGTTTGGCTTGGGAATATATGGATAAGTTGGTACGAGTTGCTCGTACAACAAAAGTGTGAAACCGTTGGGTATTAGGTTGGACTATTTGGAAGACAATCATTGCACGATTGCTCGTGTTGAGAAGGTATCAGACGGGTTGAGAAACAGTTGGATAATTCAAGCGTTGCCTGAGTTTTGTGTCAGACTCGAATTGGGAAAGGCATGATTATGCATAAGGGATGGTTCGAACGGATCTTGGATCTGTGAAGGAAATTGTAATGCGAGTAGCGGCTTGATTCGGAGTGGTATATGGGATACCACATTTTGAGCAAGGCATTGGAAACATTTTGGTTAGACATTCAATAGAAAATTGCCTGAACGAACTCGAGTAACAGAAATATAAGTTGGTTGGTGCAAGTCGATTGTGTTGGGAAGAATGAAAATGGAGCAAGCGAATATTGAGTTGAGCATATCGTGAACGGACTGGTGCAAATGGAAAGCATCGTTGGGCCTAAGAGATGGATCGAATCGGAACGAACATTTGGGTTACGCTTGAGCAAAGCGATGGGATTATCAGAATGATAGCGAGCAAGGACTACGATTTTGGGCAACACATTTGAGATGTTGGTTGAGCAATGAAACACGATCTTGGTTTGGAGGGACAATGCGATGGACTTGAACGGTCTGGAAGGATTTTGAATGTTGTTGCTCGTGAAGTTGACTCAGGTTTAGCGGAAATAGAATTTTGGACAGGATGGTGCAACAATAGTAAACGGATTCTTCAGAAGACGTGGACGGACGTTTGAAGATAGCTAAATGTGATAGCAACGTCGGAACAAATCACTGCGTTGCTCGAGTAAGTTGGAAGTGCATTGTGGGACGCAGCAAATGGATAAGAATTAGAGCAAGTCTTGGGTTTTGAGAATCATTACAATTTGTAGTACGAGAATCGAATATGCAATTCGGAAATTTGATGGATTCAGGACAGAACGGCGGATTGATGGAATAAGGTTTCAACGAGCGCGGTTCTCGGATTCGGAAACTTCGCTCGGATGAATGGTTGGATTTTGAGTCAGATTTTCAGATGAGATATAGCATGGTTTATAGTAACTGTCCATCGTGATGATTACAATTATCAAGCGTAGCTTCGGGACAGCTGACCCTAAGCGACCTCGCCCGCTGAATCGGATTTGAATATGGTAGACCCATAGAACGACCCTTGTGGCGGCGTATTTGGGAATGCGTCGAGGGCAGATGTGAGCAATGAGATTTGGCTTATTGACTGAGTGTTGGAATTGAGAGATCCTTGGGATAGCCTTCAGCTGAAGATACAGCCGGAAGACCGAAGCGATTGTGGGATTGGCCTAAGTCAACTGATGAGATTCAGAGTCGCAGATTTTTATCGATGGCATCGCCTCTGACTCATCGTGCCCTGGAAGGGAATAGCATTCATATGAATTGACGACTGTGAAACTAGCTCGTGAAGTTAAAGCAGCGGCTCGTTCAGATCAAATCCTTGCGAATACTGGAAGGGACAGATTTGCTTCAGATTTACAAGATGTCTCGGAACTTAGTCTGGAAAGCGTGCTCATTCGGAAGGCGAAGGTGATATTCTATGCTTCGAGGCAGTGGAAGCAGCGCGAAGAACTATTTCATGCGCAACCTAAGAATTGTGGCGAGTGTGTCCACGTTGAAATCGTGGCGACACAAATCCCTTTGGCGTGGCGGCGAGATCTTCGTGGATCACACGAACCTCAATATAGATGTTCCCCCTGTGAGATATTGAGATGGCAGGAAATGTGTTGGACTGAGCTGATCTAAGCAAGTTGATATTTGGGTAAGTCGCATAGCTGGGGTAGATCAGTTGTGAGAATCGTTCGGTGCACGAGATAATAATTGGAGATGTTGCTAGTACTGATTTCAGAAATAGTGGGATGGATTGAGTTAGAACTCGGACTGATTGAGTCGGTGGAAAATCTGCATAATTGAGAATAGTTCTCGAACGAATGTGTTGGAATGGAAATCGTGATTTTGGTCCAATTTGGGAGCAAAGCAAATGGACGCCTCGGACATAAAGATACCCTTGTAACTTGTCCAAATTCGCTATCGCAAGGCTCGGCTGAAATGCATGTATTTTAGGGACGCCTTAAATATGTGTACGATCCAAAACTAAGCGATACGAAGAATTCGTATTGAGCTGCAAGGAGGATGTGGGAATTTGGAACTTGTACGAGCGTTCAGCAGAACGAGATGTTGTGTCAGAAATAGTGAATATGAGAGTTGCTTAGAGCAGATCTATGGAATTAGATTATGGCATGCTAGTAAGGAATGAGTACCAGCACGGTTCGTGGACGAACCTGATTCTAAGTGGTATATTATGTAACGCCCCGCAACCGCTCGGAGCGTTACGCTGAGTCGGACTGAATGAATCAAATGCTGGTTACATTTGAAATGTCGGATTTCGGGAAGAAGGACTAATCGAGTTGGGTTCAATGTGCAGATGGCTAGCGGGTTCGATGGAAATCAGGTGTTCGTTCCGAACAAGACCGATAGCTGAATGGAAACGATAATGCCGTCTTCCTTAGTCCGATCGGTCGAATGATTTGAAGAGCACGGCCTGCTCGCACGGTCATACCAGTTGAGTAGATCGCGCTTGCATCGGACCACGGGTTTAAGGGATTGGCCATATCGGTAGGACAGGATGCCTAACGGATTCAAACATTGTGAGTGGGCTCTTTCCCTTCTCCTCTACTCCTTCATGCCTAATAATATGGAAAACACGTAAAGGCTTGAACACTTGGGCTGAAATATCGGGAAGCACTACACTGAGACGTGCATAGAGTGTGCGTCGTTGGCTTGGTAGGATTGTGGCTTGAATGGTTTACGCGTTGGATAGTTGGATACGATAGCTGGATTATTACATTTGAGGCAGTTGGTTGGATACTTGGGATTATGCTTGGACGGTTGGAAATATACAAGTTGGAATGATACAATTGAGGCAATGGGAATATCGGGATTCGGGCGAGCGAACGTGCATCCGTGCGCGTGTATCACAAGGATGCTTTATCTTGCAAAGCAGGCAGTTGTGGTTCGAAACCGAACAACTGTATCGGCGAGGGCGTTGTGTCGTTTGATGGGGCATCGTGCCACGAATGTGACATTGTGCCACTGAAACGGCATTGTGCCATGGGTTTTACTTCGAGCATAGGTGTTGCACCAATTTGGATTGTGTTGAGAAGAGGCTTCGTGCCTATGAAACACTTAATATTTTGATGCCTCGGGCTATGTTTTGAGGTCGAGATTTGGGTTCTTGGAAGGACATGTTGGAAGAATGGTTATGGATGTGTTGGTTGGATTATTGATGGAACGAGTCTAGGATCGCTTAGTGGGACGAGAATGTTCGATCCTCTCGTCATACCTACGTGTCTGCATAGTCACGGACAACCTGAGTGGCACAGGGTTTGGTTTCCTCGAACGAGTGCTCCGGGGCACCGGGACCGTTCGGCCATGGAGGAGACAATTGGGTAACGCGTCTTGGGCGCGGTACCAGCGGTTGGATGCGATTCAGGTGGGTTAGCTACTTAGCGCTGTTTCGAATAGAACCGCATTGATCTGTCCGATCAACGTCCTTTATGGCCTTTGGCCAGTGACTTCATATAAGAATAGATGTTGGCTTGCTCTACTTTGGTTGGTTTGTGCATCGTGTAGGCGCGGCCACCTTGCCTCAGCAAGAGTGTGCACTCGAGAGTGGGATATATAAACTTTGGTTGAGAATGGATATTGAGGCGAGACTGATGGTTCGATATGTTATCGTGCAAGTGATGACATTGAGTTAGACGGGTCGGCTTTTCATATAAACTGCTTGTCGTTTGGTTTGAGAATGAATGCTTGCATGCTTAAACTGCTTTACTGCTTTCCTTAACATGTCATCCATATGCCATGAAACGAATCTAGGATTCAACTAGAAAGATCACCATTTAACTGTGTGCATTCACTATTTTACTTAGTGTCGGCTTAGGCGAGTGGGTTACCCCGCTCACCAGTACGGTTGTGTACTGACCCACGTTTGTGGGCAATATTTCAGGTACACAGACGTAGTGGCGCTGCTTGGATATACGGGACAAGATGTATGAACTGTAAGTACCTTTGTGGGCTAGAGAAAGAGCAAGAGTTATTTCATCGTCTCCGTGGCATCGCCTTTGTGGCATTGACTCGGGGCATCTCATTTGGACCCTATCGTGAGCTTCGCTACGTATACTCTGATTGTGTGCTTGGTACACAATACTTGACTTCCGCTGCAACTTGGTTGTTTCAATGATAACATTTGGTGTTTGACAACATCGCCTTGTACGAGCGCAACTCCAGGCTCGTACGGCATCACGTCCCGATGGGAACGATTGTCCCGCGGGAGAGCTGTAAACGTGGTGATTCACGTTCAGCGGGGACTATCGAGCTTGCGGGAGATTGGGGCGTGACAGATTGGTATCAGAGCGCCTGGTTCATTTTCTCGGACTTGGTCCTTCGCTTCATCACAAACTCTAAATCGCTTCCGTGTGTCGTTTAACTCTTGACTCTACTAAGTGCCGCATCGGATGTTTCATACAATAAGTCTATATATATTGTTGGTTGTGGCTGCATGTTGTTCTTAGTTGTGTTGCCTTGGTTGGTTTTCGTAGGATCGCTTAGCCTCGTTAGGCGTTGTTGCTTTCGTGCAGCAAGTTGTTGGGCGTTGTTGCATTTGTGCAACAAGTTGAGAGCTGTCGTTGGGTTAGCTTGGCTTGTCATTCGGGAGTTTCTGATTGCATCAGTGGATCAGTTGGTTGGCAGACGAGATTTGGTTATGTGGCATGCTGTGAGTAGAAGCATTGGATTTGAGAATAGATCCTTGCACGAGTTGCTCGTCAAGCGATTGTGTGGGATAGAAGTTGGAACTTTGGCTGTGGCGCATCGGTTGAGCAGGTTTGAGTTTGGCTTGGGAATATATGGATAAGTTGGTACGAGTTGCTCGTACAACAAAAGTGTGAAACCGTTAGGTATTGGGTTGGACTATTTGGAAGACAATCATTGCACGATTGCTCGTGTTGAGAAGGTATCAGACGGGTTGAGAAACAGTTGGATAATTCAAGCGTTGCCTGAGTTTTGTGTCAGACTCGAATTGGGAAAGGCATGATTATGCATAAGGGATGGTTCGAACGGATCTTGGATCTGTGAAGGAAATTGTAATGTGAGTAGCGGCTTGATTCGGAGTGGTATATGGGATACCACATTTTGAGCAAGGCATTGGAAATATTTTGGTTAGACATTCAATAGAAAATTGCCTGAACGAACTCGAGTAACAGAAATATAAGTTGGTTGGTGCAAGTCGATTGTGTTGGGAAGAATGAAAATGGAGCAAGCGAATATTGAGTTGAGCATATCGTGAACGGACTGGTGCAAATGGAAAGCATCGTTGGGCCTAAGAGATGGATCGAATCGGAACGAACATTTGGGTTACGCTTGAGCAAAGCGATGGGATTATCAGAATGATAGCGAGCAAGGACTACGATTTTGGGCAACACATTTGAGATGTTGGTTGAGCAATGAAACACGATCTTGGTTTGGAGGGACAATGCGATGGACTTGAACGGTCTGGAAGGATTTTGAATGTTGTTGCTCGTGAAGTTGACTCAGGTTTAGCGAAAATAGAATTTTGGACAGGATGGTGCAACAATAGTAAACGGATTCTTCAGAAGACGTGGACGGACGTTTGAAGATAGCTAAATGTGATAGCAACGTCGGAACAAATCACTGCGTTGCTCGAGTAAGTTGGAAGTGCATTGTGGGACGCAGTAAATGGATAAGAATTATAGCAAGTCTTGGGTTTTGAGAATCATTGTAATTTGTAGTACGAGAATCGAATATGCAATTCGGAAATTTGATGGATTCAGGACAGAACGGCGGATTGGTGGAATAAGGTTTCAACGAGCGCGGTTCTCGGATTCGGAAACTTCGCTCGGATGAATGGTTGGATTTTGAGTCAGATTTTCAGATGAGATATAGCATGGTTTATAGTAACTGTCCATCGTGATGATTACAATTATCAAGCGTAGCTTCGGGACAGCTGACCCTAAGCGACCTCGCCCGCTGAATCGGATTTGAATATGGTAGACCCATAGAACGACCCTTGTGGCGGCGTATTTGGGAATGCGTCGAGGGCAGATGTGAGCAATGAGATTTGGCTTATTGACTGAGTGTTGGAATTGAGAGATCCTTGGGATAGCCTTCAGCTGAAGATACAGCCGGAAGACCGAAGCGATTGTGGGATTGGCCTAAGTCAACTGATGAGATTCAGAGTCGCAGATTTTTATCGATGGCATCGCCTCTGACTCATCGTGCCCTGGAAGAGAATAGCATTCATATGAATTGACGACTGTGAAACTAGCTCGTGAAGTTAAAGCAGCGGCTCGTTCAGATCAAATCCTTGCGAATACTGGAAGGGACAGATTTGCTTCAGATTTACAAGATGTCTCGGAACTTAGTCTGGGAAGCGTGCACATTCGGAAGGCGAAGGTGATATTCTATGCTTCGAGGCAGTGGAAGCAGCACGAAGAACTATTTCATGCGCAACCTAAGAATTGTGGCGAGTGTGTCCACGTTGAAATCGTGGCGACACAAATCCCTTTGGCATGGCGGCGAGATCTTCGTGGATCACACGAACCTCAATATAGATGTTCCCCCTGTGAGATATTGAGATGGCAGGAAATGTGTTGGACTGAGCTGATCTAAGCAAGTTGATATTTGGGTAAGTCGCATAGCTGGGGTAGATCAGTTGTGAGAATCGTTCGGTGCACGAGATAATAATTGGAGATGTTGCTAGTACTGATTTCAGAAATAGTGGGATGGATTGAGTTAGAACTCGGACTGATTGAGTCGGTGGAAAATCTGCATAATTGAGAATAGTTCTCGAACGAATGTGTTGGAATGAAAATCGTGATTTTGGTCCAATTTGGGAGCAAAGCAAATGGGCGCCTCGGACATAAAGATACCCTTGTAACTTGTCCAAATTCGCTATCGCAAGGCTCGGCTGAAATGCATGTATTTTAGGGACGCCTTAAATATGTGTACGATCCAAAACTAAGCGATACGAAGAATTCGTATTGAGCTGCAAGGAGGATGTGGGAATTTGGAACTTGTACGAGCGTTCAGCAGAACGAGATGTTGTGTCAGAAATAGTGAATATGAGAGTTGCTTAGAGCAGATCTATGGAATTGGATTATGGCATGCTAGTAAGGAATGAGTACCAGCACGGTTCGTGGACGAACCTGATTCTAAGTGGTATATTATGTAACGCCCCGCAACCGCTCGGAGCGTTACGCTGAGTCGGACTGAATAAATCAAATGCTGGTTACATTTGAAATGTCGAATTTCGGGAAGAAGGACTAATCGAGTTGGGTTCAATGTGCAGATGGCTAGCGGGTTCGATGGAAATCAGGTGTTCGTTCCGAACAAGACCGATAGCTGAATGGAAACGATAATGCCGTCTTCCTTAGTCCGATCGGTCGGATGATTTGGAGAGCACGGCCTGCTCGCACGGTCATACCAGTTGAGTAGATCGCGCTTGCATCGGACCACGGGTTTAAGGGATTGGCCGTATCGGCAGGACAGGATGCCTAACGGATTCAAACATTGTGAGTGGGCTCTTTCCCTTCTCCTCTACTCCTTCATGCCTAATAATATGGAAAACACGTAAAGGCTTGAACACTTGGGCTGAAACATCGGGAAGCACTACACTGAGGCGTGCATAGAGTGTGCGTCGTTGGCTTGGTAGGATTGTGGCTTGAATGGTTTACGCGTTGGATAGTTGGATACGATAGCTGGATTATTACATTTGAGGCAGTTGGTTGGATACTTGGGATTATGCTTGGATGGTTGGAAATATACAAGTTGGAATGATACAATTGAGGCAATGGGAATATCGGGATTCGGGCGAGCGAACGTGCATCCGTGCGCGTGTATCACAAGGATGCTTTGTCTTGCAAAGCAGGCAGTTGTGGTTCGAAACCGAACAACTGTATTGGCGAGGGCGTTGTGTCGTTTGATGGGGCATCGTGCCACGAATGTGACATTGTGCCACTGAAACGGCATTGTGCCATAGGTTTTGCTTCGAGCATAGGTGTTGCACCAATTTGGATTGTGTTGAGAAGAGGCTTCGTGCCTATGAAACACTTGATATTTTGATGCCTCGGGCTATGTTTTGAGGTCGAGATTTGGGTTCTTGGAAGGACATGTTGGAAGAATGGTTATGGATGTGTTGGTTGGATTATTGATGGAACGAGTCTAGGATCGCTTGGTGGGACGAGAATGTTCGATCCTCTCGTCATACCTACGTGTCTGCATAGTCACGGACAACCTGAGTGGCACAGGGTTTGGTTTCCTCGAACGAGTGCTCCGGGGCACCGGGACCGTTCGGCCATGGAGGAGACAATTGGGTAACGCGTCTTGGGTGCGGTACCAGCGGTTGGATGCGATTCAGGTGGGTTAGCTACTTAGCGCTGTTTCGAATAGAACCGCATTGATCTGTCCGATCAACGTCCTTTATGGCCTTTGGCCAGTGACTTCATATAAGAATAGATGTTGGCTTGCTCTACTTTGGTTGGTTTGTGCATCGTGTAGGCGCGTCCACCTTGCCTCAGCAAGAGTGTGCACTCGAGAGTGGGATATATAAACTTTGGTTGAGAATGGATATTGAGGCGAGACTGATGGTTCGATATGTTATCGTGCAAGTGATGACATTGAGTTAGACGGGTCGGCTTTTCATATAAACCGCTTGTCGTTTGGTTTGAGAATGAATGCTTGCATGCTTAAACTGCTTTACTGCTTTCCTTAACATGTCATCCATATGCCATGAAACGAATCTAGGATTCAACTAGAAAGATTACCATTTAACTGTGTGCATTCACTATTTTACTTAGTGTCGGCTTAGGCGAGTGGGTTACCCCGCTCACCAGTACGGTTGTGTACTGACCCACGTTTGTGGGCAATATTTCAGGTACACAGACGTAGTAGCGCTGCTTGGATATACGGGACAAGATGTATGAACTGTAAGTACCTTTGTGGGCTAGAGAAAGAGCAAGAGTTATTTCATCGTCTCCGTGGCATCGCCTTTGTGGCATTGACTCGGGGCATCTCATTTGGACCCTATCGTGAGCTTCGCTACGTATACTCTGATTGTGTGCTTGGTACACAATACTTGACTTCCGCTGCAACTTGGTTGTTTCAATGATAACATTTGGTGTTTGACAACATCGCCTTGTACGAGCGCAACTCCAGGCTCGTACGGCATCACGTCCCGATGAGAACGATTGTCCTGCGGGAGAGCTGTAAACGTGGTGATTCACGTTCAGCGGGGACTATCGAGCTTGCGGAAGATTGGGGCGTGACAGCTACAGTAACCGTAGTTTTAATTTCCCCCCGACAACTCTTCTTCTCCGGCTGTTCACCGCCATTAACCCGTCGACTCCCCAACCACCGCGACTCCTCGGTTTGCCTCCCCGCCGGCCGATCGTCCACCTCCTCGTAACCGCCGGCCCTCTCCTCCTATAAAACCAGACCACTACCACCGCTGCCACCATTATAAACCACCGTCGTCTTCTTCCTCTCCGCAGCCGAGCCTCCGGCCGACACTGACACCTTCGGCGACCTCCCCGACGGTGACGCCGACCTTCGACGACCAACCCTCAGCAAACGCAACCACCCTCCTCCGTCGCCGACGACGTATACCGCCGTACCGTCTCGTCCACGCATAGCACACCGTGGCTGACCCTGTTTCGGTGAGTTTTTCTTCCTTCTCACTGTGTCGATTCTCGAACGGCTTGTTGTGACATGTTCGCTGTGTGACCCTCTCGAACCTTGTACAATTTGATTGGGATATCATGTCCTGTGTCGATCGTAAACTATGACGCAAAAATAGGGAAAATAGCCCAATTTTTTAGTTCAGGAAACTGTCCCAAACTTATAAATTCATGGTCGTTTTACGTCCAACCTGTTTAATAATTCTAAAATTAACTTGAACAGTAAATTAGACAATATAACTAAGTTTTAAACCCTGTAATTAGTTTATTTTATTGTGCTATAAGTTGTGTTTTATCGCGGGTAAAGTTGCCCAAAAACTTTGTTTTTAAAACCCAATATTTTCCGAAACTGGGTGCGTCCCACTAAACGAGGCATCTTTGTCGTGTGCGAATTATACCGAAAGTTGATTTGGATGTACGTGCACACCGAAATCAATGCGTATCCGTCAAAATTGTCCCATATCGGACCTATTCTAAAATTCATTGTAACTTCGTGTGTGCTTGTCGATTCAAAACAAAACTTGTGCCATTGAATTCGTAGCGTTATGTTGGTCCTATGACCCAAGTTTGGTTCGATTCTGAGAACGTTGACGAAATTCCGTATAGTGGGCCCTACGGCTTTACTTAACGGGCGATTTTGTGATCGGCTCATCGGAATCCATTTCTGGAAATTTTGTTGGGTTCGTATCGTCATTCTGGACTCGTAAACACTAAGTTTGATAAATTTGGAGAACTTTGTCTCTGGTATATTTTTCTGTGCGAAGTGGGCCACATATGAACCCCGCTTTGACCAGAAACTGTCAATTTTCTCCCTGTATCCAAATTGGACTTATGGGTAGGCAATCCTAGCTATTTCATATCTTTAAAGAGTGATGGTAATATTTATTTCAGCATCCTGAGGAGTACCTGAAGATCTCACTGTTACCGGAGCAATTGGAAGAATTCAAACCCCAGGAAAGTGTACTTTGCCAAACTTGCAGTACTTGCTCTCATATTATTTTCTAATTTATTTATGTGATATATTTGTTCAATCTAGGATCATGATATGTTGCTTAGCGTCCAAGTAATATTCGAATGTCGACGCCGTACACAGAGTCGTGTAACGTCACTTAGAGAGTTGATATCACGATCCTCTATACTTTACGTTCTTGCTTTACCAAGTACGTCATACCGTAGGACACCTAACACTATTCATGAGACAAAATCTTTCTGAGTTATTTATGGTAATTTTGTATATGTTACAGGATTCGTGACATAGATCTTACATATGCCTAGCTATCATTATGATTCACTGCATTAGCTAGAGGTCATGATCTTGCGCATTACGGACATGAGATATCGTAGACATGACATGTGTGATTATATTGGGTGGTATCACGCCCCAGTCCCAAAATACGTAGGACTAGGAATACGTAACATGCCAGCTACGCATTTGACCAGTCTCTGGTCCGATTCGAATACGTATAATCTGTACTAGAAGGGTTATTATCTATAAATATCTATGCCTCAATCCATAATGAACGGAACATATAAGAATGAGCTACATGTGCTAAAGTCGGCCGCCAGTAACCCATAAGCTCGAATAGACTCGAGGAAGGAATATGAGTCTATAAAACTAGGCTATATCAGCAGATGATTAAACAATATAAATAATAACCAATACTCCGAAAGAAATGATATAAGTACCTGGCACCAATTCCTGCATGACAAAGCAACACACATCAGCAACTCCAGTCAGGTTCCATAATGGTCTATGCTGCAAAACTGGCAAGGGACCAGGTCCTCAGAGGGACGTAACAAGGTACAAGAAACAACATGCCAAAATAAATGCAGTATATGAAATGTATCAATAGGGCAAACTATGTAACCATCTAAGTGATATGCAAAATGAGAGCAACATTAGACTCAGGCTGAGACCACTACAAGCTCTGTGTCGGGGAGCCGGTAGCAGTAATACTATATAGTTTTACTATTTAGTTTTATTATGTAGTTTACTATATAGTTACTATGTAGTTTACTATGTAGTGGGTCTCGCACTGTAGTGGCTAAGACACTGCAATAAATATATATAATCAGTCTATAGTCTGTGTGTCTCTCCCCACCCAATGTAATCACACGTCTCATGTCCATGACACGCAAGATCAAGTCTAATGCAGCAAGTCATAATGAGATCTAAGCAAGCAATATCTATGTCATGAATCATGTAACCTATACAGAATCACCATGAATATCTCAGGAAGATTCTGTCTCATGAATAGTGTCAGATGTCCTGGGTTATGACGTACTTGATGATGCAAGCACGAGAATGTATAGGGTCTCGATATCCATGTCTAGATGATATTACACAACTCTGCGTATAGTATTGACACTCGAATATTATTCGGATGCTGAGTAATTTTACACGGTCCTAGATTAAGCATATACAATATATAAATAAATCAGAATAACAATATGAAGCAGGTACTGCAAGTCTTGGCAAGGTACACTTGCTTGGAGTTCTGACTCCAACTGTAGCTCTGGTATCAGTGGAATTTGCAGGTACTCCTCTGGTTACTGAAATAGACAGCACCATCAGATTCAGAAGACATCAAATAGCTAGAAATGCCTGTCCTTGTGTCCAATTTGGACACAGGGGCAAAAATGACAGTTCTTAGTCAAAGCGGAGTTCACATATGGGCCGCTTTGCACCGAAAAATGTGTCAGAGATAATGTTCTCCAAATTCGTCAAACTTAGTGTCCACAAGTCTAGAACGACGATACGAATCCAATGGAACGTCCAGAACTGGATTCCGATGAGCCGATCACAAAATCGCCCGTCAAGTGGAGCCGTGGGGCCCATGATATGCAATTTTGTCAACGTTCTCAGAATCGAACCAAACTTGGGTCACAGAACCAGCGTATTGCTAGGAGTTCGATGGCCTAAGTTTTGTTTCGATCCGTCGTGTGTACACAAAGTTACAACGAGTTCCAGAATAGGACCGATACGGGGTGTTGTCGACGGATACGCGTTGATTCCGGTGTGCACGCACATCCAAATTAACTTTCGAAAAATCCCACACGTCGGTATTACCGGTGCGCACCTTTCGATAAAGTCCGCATATGACCAAGTCGTCCCGTTTGGCGGGGCGCACTCAGTTCTGGGGAAAAACAGGGTGTTAATTTTTCTGATTTTGGATCGCAGTTCGCGATCGCCACAGGACGCGACACACCGAGCGGGTTACACGGGCATCGAGACTGTCACATAGGGTTCACGTCATAACAGACGGAATGAGAAATGGGACAGCAAGGAGAGAGAAAAGGTTAACTGAACAGGGCTCCGCAGAAATTGGGATTTCTCGTGTCCGCGAGGCGAGGCGACACGACACAGCTAGGGTTTTGCTGCGGCCGGAGGTGCTCTGCGGAGGCGACGCTGGGTCGAGGTCGGCCGGGGACGGCGCTGGGGAGAGCAGCGGTGTGCTGGCGGAGGCGGCCGGAGCTCTGGCGGTTCGATGGTCACGGCTAGGGCA
This sequence comes from Iris macrosiphon, assembly GCA_036927795.1. Taxonomy (NCBI): domain Eukaryota; kingdom Viridiplantae; phylum Streptophyta; class Magnoliopsida; order Asparagales; family Iridaceae; genus Iris; species Iris macrosiphon. The sequence goes on from JAYESA010000008.1 coordinate 142,893,540, forward strand.
CAACGGGGGAGACGGAGGTGACGGAGGCGGGTCTCAGGCGGAGGCGTAGACGCGGTGAAGGGAGTGGCCGACTGTGGATTTTGGCGGAGCGGAGCTCGGGGCTGCTTGCGGTGCTGAGAGACGAGGATGACGTGGGAGGCCGGAGGAGAAGAAGTAGCCGGGGAACTCGGCGGAGGCAGGGTCGGCCGGATATTTATAGTAGGAGAGGAAGGAGAAGGGCCGGGCGGTTGCGGGGTAGGCGGAGCGGCGCCGGGAAGCGAGGGAGCCGGCGATTGCGGGAGCGGGAAGGTCGAGCGGCGCGGGGACGCGAAGCGGCGGCCGGCGGCGGAGCCGAATCGACGAGGTCGGGTTTAGGGCTACACTGTAGCAGCGGGTAGGGTAGGCGGGTCGGGTCTGTTTAAAAATTGGATCCGACCCGGTCCGAAAGGAAATAGGTTCGGGTTAGGTCAAAGGGTCGGGTCGGCTAACGGGTCCGGATCCGACCCGCTAGGGTTGGGCCCGGTTCAACTAGACCGGGATCGGTTCCGGTTGGTTCAGTTAGAAAGTAAACCGGGTTTATTTAGGGTTTAATTTGGTTTAATAATTAATTAGTTTTTAGGTCTTTAAATATATTTTTGGGGTCCAATAAATTCCAAGAAAATTACCCTATGTCTAATATTTTATTTTACACATAAAAATATTATTTTTATAATATTTTAATATTGTTTAAAATTATTTAATTACAAATACTTTGATTTTTAATTAGTTAAAATATCAGAAAATCCAGAAAAATTCTGAAAATTAATTTTTACAATTCTGAAAAATCAGAGGGTTTACAATCTACCTCCCTTATGAGGATTGCGTCCTCGTAATCAAAGAATAACCGATCAGTAGAGATGACACGGTTGCAAGCATTGTTCGAAGCACAACACCATCAAAGAATCATAATCAAGGAGAATCAAAGAATGAGGTTTAAGAAAAACACATAGGGAATGAAAAACATTATTTCCCTAAGCAATGGAAGTTATGCAATTTCCAGGGTGAAAGAAATCTAACAAGAAAACTACAGTTTAGAAAAAACTAGGTTATCACTTTATAAAATATACTAGGTTATCAATTATTAGCAAGTTCAAAATTACCAGGTTAAGGCTATGGTCACGAACCAATAGGCATGAGCTAAAATAATACTAGAATAGATAGCTACGAATAACTTACGCGCATTCACTACTCCACGAGTCTGTGCGTCCTCCACTGCCATTGCAAAAGTCTGTCTACGCCCTTGCAGTGGTGTCCTCTTTTGTTGCTGGGCCTGCTGAAAGAGTGCTGCTCGTGCTCTGCTCTTGGAATATATCAAGACTTCATCATTAGACGCAACCACAAACTTGTCCAAGTACTGAGAAAATATTGTTCATTAAACTCAGGAATACAGCTGGCGCGTTGGTTAAACCAAACGATATAACTAAGAACTCATAGTGTCCATACTTGGTCCTGAAGGCTATTTTCGGTATAACCTCTCTACGCACTCTAATCTGGTGATAACCGGATCTAAGATCTATCTTGAGAATACACTCGCACCACTCAACTAATCGAATAGGTCGTCAATACATGGCAAGGGAGACCGGTTCTTGATGGTTACAGGGTTTAGTGTCCTATAGTCAATACACAGACGTACCGTCCTATTCTTCTTTGGTACAAATAGTAGGGGTGTAACAGCTGGGTCATAAGATCAAATTTTGATACTAAAAGTCACAAGATAACTAAAGATTTAACCACTATGGCCTGCTACCTAAGGTTCTGTTTTCTTAAGGTCACAATGCAATTCCTTGTATCACCATCATGAGTCACATCTGATCCCTAGCATCTAGCTATGTATTCTCTAAAGTATTCCAGTGCATTTAGAGTCAAACCCTCTTTCCTTTCTTCCAATACTTCCAAATTACTTGCTACCTATAAGCAAGGGTGAGGTTCTATTAGTTCTAGGCCTCTGATATTATATTCAATTCTCATGCTAAAATCTACACTAACTCTAGTATATAGGAATAACCTTTCTACTATCCTACTAAGGGTATCCGTCTTCAAATATTTATATCCAGCATAACTTCTTCTGCCTTGACGATGATCTGCTTCTGGAGGAAACACCGTGCATGAACATTCATCTCTCCTAAATAGGAAGAGATGATAAACAATAATAAGGATGTCGAGAAAATTTAAAAGAGTATAATTACGAAGTCCAAGGGCGATAATCAAGTGCTAAAGAATTTTTAAGTCAGTTGTGGATTGAGATGCTAACACTGCTAACTTTGATTACAAGCTCGCTCGGTACCGAAAAATAACCGAAACGATTTAATCAGGACCTGTATGGGCCACCACAAAAATATATCACGCCCCAGTCCCAAAATACGTAGGACTAGGAATACGTAACATGCCAGCTACGCATTTGACCAGACTCTGGTCCAATTCGAATACGTATAAGCTGTACTATAAGGGTTATTATCTATAAATATCTATGCCTCAATCCACAATGAATGGAATATACAAGAATGAGCTACATGTGCTAAAGTCGGCCGCTAGTAACCCATAAGCTCGAATAGACACGAGGAAGGAATATGAGTCTATAAAACTAGGCTATATCAGCAGATGATTAAACAATATAAATAATAACCAATACTCTGGAAGAAATGATATAAGTACCTGGCACCAATTCCTGCATGACAAAGTAACACACATCAGCAACTCCAGTCAGGCTCCACAATGGTCTATGCTGCAAAACTGGCAAGGGACCAAGTCCTCAGAGGGACGTAACAAGGTACAAGAAACAACATACCAAAATAAATACAGTATATAAAATGTATCAATAGGGCAAACTATGTAACCATCTAAGTGATATGCAAAATGAGAGCAACATTAGACTCAGGCTGAGACCACTACAAGCTCTGTGTCGGGGAGCCGGTAGTAGTAATACTATGTAGTTTTACTATATAGTTTTACTATATAGTTTACTATGTAGTTACTATGTAGTTTACTATATAATGGGCCTCGCATAGTAGTGGCTAAGGCACTACAATAAATATATATAATCAGCCTGTAGTCTATGTGTCTCTCCCCACCCAATGTAATCACACGTCTCATGTCTATGACACACACGATCAAGTCTAATGCAGTAAGTCATAATGAGATCTAAGCATGCAATATCTATGTCATGAATCATGTAACCTATACAGAATCACCATGAATATCTCAGGAAGATTCTGTCTCATAAATAGTGTCAGGTGTCCTGGGTTATGACGTACTTGATGATGCAAGCACGAGAATGTATAGGATCTCGATATCCATATCTAGATGACATTACACAACTCTGCGTACAATATTGACATCCGAATATTATTCTGACGCTAAATAATGTCATACGGTCCTAGGTTAAGCATATATAATATATAAATAAATCAGAATAATAATATGAAGCAGGTACTGCAAGTCTTGGCAAGGTACACTTGCCTGGGGTTTTGACTCCAACTGTAGCTCTGGTATCAGCGGGATTTACAGGTACTCCTCCGGTTGCTGAAATAGACATCACCATCAGTTTCAGAAGATATCAAATAGCTAAAAATGCCTGTTCTTCAGTCTAATTTGGACACAGGGAAAAAATGATAGTTCTTAGTCAAAGCGGAGTCCATATGTGGGCCGCTTTGCACCGAAAAATGTGTCAAAGACAATATTCTCCAAATTTGTCAAACTTAGTATCCACAAGTCCAGAACGAAGATATGAACCCAACGGAACGTCCAGAACTAGATTTTGATGAGCCGATCACAAAATCGCCCGTCAAGTGGAGTCGTGGGGCCCACGATACGCGATTTTGTCAACGTTCTCAGAATCAAACCAAACTTGGGTCACTGGACCAGCGTATTGCTACGAGTCCGATGGCGTAAGTTTTGTTTTGATTCGACATGTATACACGAAGTTACAATAAGTTCCAGAACATGACCGATACGGGATGTTGTCGACGGATACGCGTTGATTCCGGTGTGCACGCACATCCAAATCAACTTCCGCAAAATCTCACACGTCTGGTGCACACCTTTCAGTGAAGTCCGCACACGACCAAGTCGTCCCGTTTGGCGGGGCACACTCAGTTCTGGGGAAAAACATGGTGTGAATTTTTCTAATTTTGGGTCGCAGTTTGCGATCGCCACAGGACGCTACACACCGAGCGGGTTGCACGGGAATCGAGAGGGTCAGACAGAGTTCACGTCACAATAGACGAAACAAGAAATAGGGCAGCGAGGGGAGAGAAAAGGCTACCTGAACAGGGCTCCGTAAAAACTGGGATTTCTCGTGTCCGCGAGGCGATACGACACGACACAGCTAGGGTTTTGTGGCGGCCGGAGGTGCTCTGCGGAGGCGACGCTGGGTCGAGGTCGGCCGGGGATGGCACTGGGGAGAGCGGCGGCGTGCTGGTAGAGGCGGCCGGAGCTCTGGCGGTTCGAGGGTCACAGCTAGGGCACAGCGGGGGAGACGGAGCTGACGGAGGCGGGTCTCAGGCGAAGGCATAGACACGGTGAAGGGGGTGGCCGACTGTGGAGTTCGGCAGAGCGGAGCTCGGGGCTGCTCGCGGTACTGAGAGGCGAGGACGACGCGGGAGGCCGGAGGAGAAGAAGTGGCCGGGAAACTCGGCGAAGGCAGGGTCGGCCGGATATTTATAGGAGGAGAGGGAGGAGAAGGGCGGGACGGTTGTGGGGTAGGTGGAGCGGCACCGGGGAGCTGGTGAGCCAACGGTTGCGGGAGCGGAAAGGTCGAGCGGCGTGGGGATACGAAGTGGCGGCCGACGGCGGAGCCGAATCGACGGGGTCGGGTTTAGGGCTACACTGTAGCAGCGGGTCGGGTCAGTTTAAAAATCGGATCCGACCCGGTCCGATAGAAAACAGGTTCGGGTCGGGTCAGAGGGTCGGGTCGGCTAACGGGTCCGGATTCGACCCGCTAGGGTTGGGCCCGGTTCAACTAGACCGGGTCCGGTTCGGGTTGGTTCAGTTAGGAAATAAACCGGATTTATTTAGGGTTTAATTTGGTTTAATAATTAATTAGTTTTTAGGACTTTAAAAATATTTTTGGGGTCCAATAAATTCCAAAAAAATTACCCTATGTCTAATATTTTATTTTACACCTAAAAATATTATTTTCATAATATTTTAATATTGTTTAAAATTATTTAATTCCAAATACCTTGATTTTTAATTAGTTAAAATATCAGAAAATCCAGAAAAATTCTGAAAATTAATTTTTAAAATCCTGAAAAATCAGGGGATTTACAGGTGGGGAGAGACACACATGCTACAGGCTGATTATATATATATATATATTTATTTATTATTGCGGTACTGTAGCCTCTACATCAGAGCTAGGCCCACTACGTGATATCACTGCTACAGGCTCCCCGACACAGAGCTTGTAGTGGTCTCAGCCTAAGTACTAGTGATGCTCTCATTTGTATGTCACATAGCTGGTTACATAGTTTGTCCTATTGATACAATTTATATACTGTATTTATTTTGTCTTGAGTTATTCTTGTACCTTATTATGTCCCCTGAGGACCTAGATCCGGATTATGTCCCCAGATATATCAGAGGAGATCTACCTCGAGACACACGGGACATGAGTAGACACTAGAACAGTACCAACACCAGAGGACGAGGTGTTGCCAGAGGATTTTTCCTGAGTATTTGCTTTATATTCTCAGTTATTTCTATTTTTAGCTTCTCTATTTCCTGTTTCGTGGATTACTGTACTAAACTCATTATCAGGTTATTCTCCGAGATATTTTATTGAGACTTGTTGGATTATATTTCTCTTTAATTAGTTTGACATTTGATTTGTGTTTACCTTCTGTGGATGAGATTAGAACTAGGGTGTGACATGTATCATAGACCATTAGATTATTTTACAGCTTAAGTACACTCTAACGGGTCCATTAAATTGGGTTTGCCCATTGGAGTGTGCTGCTGGCCATTTCCACGTGGCTTGTCCCTTGGTATTTTAGGACTTGGGCGTTACATCCATGGTCTCTAAAAAGAGAGCCCCTGGGAACGTCCAAATTTCTCCTATTTATAACCATCATGTTGATGGTTGCAACTGTGGACGCATATCACGGGTAGGTTGCCATGTAGCCTCGGTTGGGATATGCGGTTGATAAAATCACGGGGTTGTTCTCAACCTGTTGTGTGCGTGACTTGGTCAACTGGACACATAGTCAGTACTAATTGTGTGAAGATCTTTTCGATTGTAATGATGTGATCTTGCAAACTAATTATCGTATAGGGCTATTGTCGCATGCGTGCTCTTGTCTGGCCTTGGTCTGATGAATACTCTGGCTTCATGAGAACAAGGATGCATAGTGTTGAGGCCGCATAGTATAACGATTTATTTTGTTCAAGCAGACAGCCAATTCGAACGGCGCAAGTGCAATGACCTGTCCCACTTTGCTCGGCTAAAAGACTCGTTTGAGGCAAGGAATTTACAGACTTGGCCCTTCAGGAATTCAGACTTAGACTTTCAAAGACTCGCTCGGAGTATGATGAACTTGTCTTCGCTTAGCCAGCACACTTAAAAATATAGATGATACATGCTAGTCGCTAGGTGAATCACCCCATGCATGCTAATAAAGAATACAATGCACCTAGCTAAGAAAATAATCTCAACTTGTATTGCTTGTGTTAGAACATGAAAATAAAATTTTGCTTATAAATGGACCCTCGCATGCTACCTTTGTCTTGTGCAAGTAGACCCCGCTATACCTCAAATAGATTATTGTATACTCTTCGAAGTACACTGCTTTACTTATTTATACTGTACGCACATAGGTTATGTCGCTCGATATGTCCCTGTACGGATTCACTCCTCGCACTACCCCTTAAGACCGTGCCAACGTAAATGCTTATATTTTATATAAAATGCATGCTTTCTTGCTTAAATTGTAGTTTGTACTCGTTGCCTCGTTTTAATGTTTGTCACACGAATTTATGCCACAATCAAGTAACCCTATATGTATCGTGCATGCATCTAGTTAGCTAGAAGACTATCAAATAGCTCTTCTGTGCAATATGAATCTGTAAGTATCCAGGACCGTTAGGTCACCAAGGCAGTCCCCAAACTAGAAGAATGCATCAAGTCAAGTTGAATACTAAACAAAAATCATGTCAAGTAAAGCTATAATTACAGCTTGTGGAACAATACTCGTTCAGAACAAGAATCAAGAATTATCATGTCATATTGTGAATTTGGAAGACCCAAGACTTGTATATCGTGGACAACTTGTGCACAAGGTATTCAATATGTTCCTGCGGATGGTCTCTGGGCTATTGGGGCTGATCCGATCTGGACGGAACATCTATTAGTCTGCCTATTTCGGACTGGATGGTGTGTAGCGCCTTGTGAACCTTTCTTCACATTATTCTCTCTCTTAGACTAAGTAGTCGCCTGTTTCGGGCTGGATGGATATGACGCCTTATTCCTTGAGTCATAAAACATTCATGCACTTGACTACATCAATCCTTTATGGCTATGGCAACAACTCATGTTCATATAGATAAGTCCTTCTCACTTAGCGGCAATCTGCATGCGAGCCATTGCATCGCATCCAGTAAACTGAAATACCTGAACGATATGAGTATGAGACACTTGTGTAAATCAAAACACTTAAACATCTTCTGCAAAATACTTGATTAATCCATGTAATCGTGCACCCGAAACATAACCTCGCCCATGACACTTGTGTTTGCATATAATATTGTCCTGGATTTCATTATATATGCTCGTGCTTGGTTTAACTTAGTTTTCCTTGGACATAAAAGGATGGATAGTAAGTTGGTAAGTCTCGTCATATTTTTTTGTATATCGTACGGCGCACTGCCACACGAGTTAGGCTTTACATTATGTCATAAAACTGATCATAAGAGAAGACTAGAAAGATAACTTAATATATGGTGCACAGAACATATATAACGTGTTTGGATTTGTCGAGCGGGCAAGAAACCTCCCCACCAGTGTATTTATATATTGATAACCCACCATATTATTTGTAGGGTGCGGGGAAACCTCATTCGGTGCATATAACTCCTTCGTGCGTCATGGAGTTTGCTTCGGAGCCTTGGAGCGTTGCGTCTGGAACTGAAGCACATATACAAGACATAATGTTGGAACATCGCTTATGTATCATTTCATAAATGTAGCCACTTGGCACGATTTTATCGTTTCAAAGGGAGAAATGATTGAGTGACTTGTAATCTTGGCCTAGCGCCGCTTGTAATACTTGTTCAATATAAATAAAGAGCTTATTTTACTTCTATACTTGTGTTATACAATGCTTTCACTATTGACGACTCTTTGAACTTGTGGTTAACCGCCTGTTCATTTTTTATTCTGCTTCACTCGGACTATCTGTGCGACTCTGTGGCTTAGACATCTTATTGCCTTTTTGGATCATGGTCTTGCACGGGCGCAGAGTTTACCCTCGTGCGGTATCATGCCCAAATAGAAAAGATCGTCCTGCGGGAGCGTTGGCGTGGTATTTTTCACCTAACGGGGATGACCGATTACCTGTGGGAGATCGGGGCGTAACATATTGGTATAAGAGCATAAATTTATGCTTTTGGATTTTTTATCAATTTTCTCAGTTTTGAAAGCTCGTTCATGGGTTATGTGCATACACTCTCTTGTTGACCCGATGGGTGTTCCATACAATGATTCTAAATAATTTCAAAGGTATATGTGAATGATATGATTGCTTGTACAAAATTATAATACAAAGGCCTTTGTGTCGACCTGTATTAGGCTTTGTGGGAATAGACTCGTGCTATAATTTGTAAGTTATGTGCGAACCCGAATACCTATACGTGATTACCCAACTAGTTAGTGTGCGAGATAGAATATCGTTCGGATGTTAGCTATGCACACAGCCTTTTGGCTAAGTTGTGTTGAGTATCGCGCGCCAAGACCCTTTATTGCTAGCAAGCTAGTTGCAAGCGAGTCTGGGATATTATTCAGATAAAGATAAGTGAGACTTGGAATGGAAACCGATAGAAACATTATCAGATTATTGCTAAGGTAAATATAGTAAATCGTGCTTGGATTTTGAGAAATAGCTCAAGCGGTATTTCGTGTCGGCAGATGCAATACAGATATGGTTTACTTGGATGACTATCAACATGAATATATACGAGACTAAAATTTATCAAGCGATGCTTAGGTATCGTACAGGAATTCTAAGGAATAACTTAGTGAATATGCTAGCGATTGATGTGAATACGGATTGAGGATTTAATTGGGTGACTCAATTTTTTGAGTGGTGTATGGATCATTTTGGAAAACAAAAAATAAATTTATAGGTCGCATGAGATAGTTGGATCGAACGATTGGAGAATGTCTTGAACAAGTGATAAGACATATTAAATAGGGATTCAAGAAAATAAAATTGATATCTTGGTTAAGAAAACTTATTGGAAACTTGGAGAATCGTGCGAGCGATTTTGGATTGAATCAAACAGATTGAAGCTTGAATAAAATATCACTCGAATAGAAGTCAACCCGAGAAAAAAAATATTGTGGTTCTATGAAAGAGGTAAGCGATAACGAATTTGACCTAGAGTTTGGAAGAACGATCTTGAATCTAGTTCGAAAAAGGTTACCTTCGAAATCAGTCCCAGCGAGAACGATTATCTTGCGGGAGCGCCGGCGTGGTAATTTCACGTACGGCAGGGATAATCGAACTCACAGGAACATGTTCAATGATTATTCCAAACAAACTCGATGAATAGAAAATATCAAAAGTGGATATACTTAGGCTTGAATATTTGAAACTTAGTTGTTTGAGAATGCCAGATGTAGACTTTGGAATTATCAAACGGTAACATTGAAGTTGGATGATTTTACTAGATAAATTATAATCATGGCATGAACGAATATGACTTTGTCGATAAACATATTTAAATTGGATGGAGCAAAGTATAATGATAAGATGTCTTGATCATTTCGATAATACTCATAACGTTTGATGTTCTTGTCTTGTTCGAGCGTAACTCTATACCCGTACATACGTCATGTCCAGATTAGGATGATTAGCCAGCGAGAGCATTATCGTGGTGATCTTACATCTAGTGAGGATACTTGAACTTGCAGAAGATCGGAGCGTGACAACTGATGGATCGTCTTGACTTATGGTTCAATTCGATAAGGCGAGTTTGGGAATATAAGTGAATCGGAAGTATTTCAGGGATGAGTTAGCCTAGAACCTGGAGTAAATCACACTTGATGGTTTCATGAACGGATACATAAATCTTGTTGGATGACTTGGAGTTATAATCAAAGGTTTAAAACTGAATAATGTCTTGGTGGTCGAGACTTAGAATGAATATATGGGTTCTATCAAAACTTGCTTAAGGAGATAGACTATGCGAATTGCTAGGCTTGTCCTGCAACTTGGATATATTATCGATTTTACTGAACGGACTTGAACCATGTACAAATGAACGTGTTAATGTGTGTAAAATAATCCGTAATGATGTTTAGAAATCTTAGTGAAACGAGCTTGGATAGAATATTCCGTGCAAAGGAACAATGGTCTGACCTTAGGAATTAGGGTAAGCATCATGCGATAAATTTGTACGATGAATCGTGTGCTTAAACTTGTACCTATGACCTTGTGAGCTGACCTATTAATTAGGTAGATGACTCAGTGCCGAGTGAAAGAACTTGTGTTACCAATTTTAGAGTATTGTTTGAGCAATCCATAGAACCGGGGTAACAAGACTTGGAGTTAGACTTGGAACGGTATGTGTGTGCTATGTTTGACACAAACAAAATATACGATAGGACATGGACGCTAGTTGATTGGATAGATCGTGCTTAACGATAGTGCAATGCTTGATTCTTGGTTGGAATAGAAATGACTTGGAATCTTATTGACCCTATTGGAGATATCATCGTAATTCATAAAACGAGAACCCTTGAGATTTTTGCAAGTAACTTGTCCAATTTTACTATCGCTAAGTTTGGTTGAATGTATATGTTTGAGGGACGCCTTAAACGTGTACACGATCCAAGACTCAATGATATATGGAACACGAGTATAAAGAATTTGCTATCGCTAAGTTGGTTGACATGCATATGTTTGAAGGACTTTTTGAATATGTGCACGATCCAGACTCGTGATATGCTGATCTTGAATGCTAGTACAAGTGAATATGTTAGATTCGCATAGACGAGTATAATGACTTGGTTAAGTTTACCTCAGTCTTAGATCATAATTCAAGATGGATCATACTGGACCCCGCATTAAATGACATATGTTTCGTGCAAAGGCGTAGTAGAGACCGAGTCAGAGATTAGATTAAATGATAGAGTCATTCAATGAGACCAACCTAGCATATACGCGACATGGTATAAGGAACTGGTAGAAAATTGTATTCGAACAGATCTAGCGACACGGATGATTATGCTTGAGATAGATTCGATAGTTTGCCTTAGAACAGTTTACGCTCAGGAAGTCTCGAGGATGAGACTTTTTCTGAGTGGTGTATAATGTAACGACCTATTTCGTTCAAGCGGACAGCCGATTCAAATGGTGCAAGTGCAATGAGCCGACCCGCTTTGCTCAGCGAGAAGACTCATTTGAGGTAAGGGATTTATAGAATTGGCCCTTCAGGAGTCAGACTTAGACTTTTAAAGGCTCACTTGGATTATCGTTCGCCCGAGGTAAATCATCGCTAAGGTGGGTAGCCAGCATATTTAAAAATATGGACGATACATGCTAGTCGCTAGGTGAATTACCCCATGCATGCTAATAAAGAATATAATGCACCTAGCTAAGGGAATAATCCTAATTTGTATTACTTGTGTTAGAACATGGAAATAAAACTTTGCTTATAAATGGACCCTCTCATGCTACCTTTGTCTTGTGCAAGTAGGCCCCGCTATGCCTCGAGTAGATTGTTGTATAGTCTCCGAAGTGCACTGCTTCACTTATTTATACTATACGCCCATAGGTTATGTCGCTCGATATGTTCCTATACGGATTCACTTCTCGCACTACTTGTCACTACCACATTTTCTAGGAAAGGGTATTTTAGTCTTTTCCTATTTAATTAAATATTGTGCATGGTAAATAATTATTTGTTGTATTATTTAATTATTGTTAGATATTATTTAATTATTTTGGACTTGTATTAGTGGACCCAACTAGTTTAGTTTGGACCCATGGACCAACATGAATTAATTAGTTAGACTTGACCCATTTAGAAAGCCTATTGTTAAGAAGATGGATTAAATTAATTAAATTATTAGACTAGAAGCTTCCTTCCTTAATTATTTCTTCATGAGAGGCCCCAAGGGGTATATTGGACATTTCATAATTACTTGAGGAAGGGGTAGGGGCCGGCCTATTAAAAGAGGGGGAAAATTCTCTCTCCTCTCATTTTTATTCCAAATCTAGATCTAGAATTTTCCACTACCAAATTCCTTCCATTCTCATTCCATTTCCCTACCAAATTTATTTCAATTCCTTCTTAATTTACCATTAGAAAGTTGAGAAGCAAGGATCTAGAAGGAGGAAGCAAGGATCTACAAAGAGGAGCAAGGATATACAATTTGGAAGCAATTTTATCTCAATTGGAGGTTTCATTGGAAATCCATCTCCCAATAGGTATAATTCAGTTTTTTCCCTTAAAATAGCTTCTAAATCTGAGATTTAGTTATGTAAAATCAACCTATATGTATGTACTACCCATAGGACTTGGTTTTGTGTTCATAGGAGACCCATGGAGAAAGTTATGGTACTTTTTGTATCAATTTTGGGGAAATTCTGAATTGACATTTTGTTGTGTGTGTCAATTGATCCTATAGATCAATTGAGCGTGTGCTTATGTGTTTGGGGCTAGTGTCGTGTCCACAATTGGGTACGTATAGGTTGTATCCCAATAATTTGGTGATACGTATTGTTTTGGGGGGTTTTCCTCCGACACGGGACTTTGTACATGTCGTATTTTGACACGGACACATAGATCTATATTTGACACTTTGATTTGTTCATAAATAATATTTGTGACTTGCTTGTGTCCTTCGAGGTGCAATTGGTTGTATGTTGGACTCATGTTGTATGCGTATCCTAGATCTAGTAGGATACGGTGTGATACTCTCCATTTGTGGTGTGTTTATTTGTAGATCTAATTATTAGTACTTTAATTCTTGAATTATAATTAAGTATATATATATATATATATATATGTTATATATTTATTATAGTGTATTTATTATGGTATTTATTGTAGCATAGATCTATGTATTATATGAGTACTAATATAATGTATAAATATATATGTAGCTTTCTTTTACATGCATTTATATATGTTACAAATTATGTTAGTAATATAAATTATATAAAAATGTTTTATAAAATATATATATATGTGTTTAAATAAGTAATTTTATTAATTATAATTATTATATGATTATTTATATATATAAATGGATGATTTCTATTAAACATATATATGTATGTGTACTTTTAACCATGTTGAAATATGTACATTAGTACATGGAATGTGTATTGTAGCTATTATTATTTATTTATATGTATAGGATTATGTATATGTAGAAGTATATATTTATTTAATTATTTTATATATGTATATATATTGATTTATATATTTATATATTTATATATTTATATATATTACTTGCTTTTAGCGACAGCTGCATTAATGACAGATTCTGTCATTAAACAGCAGCAGCAGCAGCCGCTGTAGCTCATTGAGTATTTAATGACAGATTCTGTCATTAAATACAGTGGGCGGGATTTGAATAGCAGTGGCGACGGTCATTCTGTGACAGTTGTTAACTGTCACCAATTAAGTGACAGTGGTGCTTTTACACAGCAGATTGGCGACGGAGTTTTCAGTGACAGTTCGAACTGTCACTGAAAGCCTGTTTATTGGAAAATCAATATTTTCCACACAGTTTTTTCAGTGACAGTTAGGCAGTTTTAGTTTATATTTTATATATTATATTTATATATATATATATATATGTATATATATATATATGTATTTATTATGAGATATAATACTAGTATTGTTATAATTTTAATTGTATAATATATTGGTTTATATATATTATATTATGTATAAGGGTAAATACTATATCTATGTATCTTGAGCATTACTTTGTGTGGGTACTAAGTTGGTTCAAAACCATGGTTCCTAATTGTTGTAAATTTAATATTATATATTATTATACATTATTATTAATATATATGTATTGTGAGATTTATCTTGGATTCACGTATCCAAAGATACGGTATCCTAATATTTTAGATTGGGGTTCCTATGACTTAGATTTTAGTATTTTGATCCAAGATTTTGGTGCTAGACTTGTGCAATCTAGAAATAGATAGTTGACCTTGGGTTGACCATAGTTGACTTTAGTTGACTTTAGAGTTGACCATGGTTGACTTTTGACTTAGAAGTTGACTAGTTTAACTAGTTCTCTTTTCGGGACCTTGTATTGATATTGTATTCCATATCTAGGTCTTCGAGGCACCGAGTTAGACATCTGTGAGACTGTTCATTGGACTTCAGGCGAGTACATTCTCTGATAGTTTCTCATTTATGATATCCTCTATGTTTATTGTATCTAGTGTCGATATCCATGTTCTCTTGACACTATGGTTACACGGATTGGTATATCCGGATCTCGTCATGAGATATTATTCCTTGGTATATGGTGTATATGGTACAAGTATTATTTCATTGGTTATCTTGTACATGTACAGACACCGATTCTCGGGAAGAGTCACGATCTTCTTGGGGAATCTCGTGCCATAACGTACCGTGGTTGGATCTATTATACCAGTCGGGGGTGGGGAGTATTAGTATAGATATGTGATCAATATCCCTATTGAATAAAGTACTGATTACTGAATAGTGTTGATCATGCACCACACGTATGATTAGCCAGGCCGCATTGCATCTTGCCCAAGCCGATCACATGTTAAGCTAGTACTCACACACTTAGTCATTAGTATTATTGTTTCATTGGCATATTGTTCATTATTGTATTTATTTCTAGTATTTCCTTATTGTACATATATCCCTTGTATCTTTTATGCATCTTGTTTATCCACAGCTATTTACTATTACATAGTTTTTATCATTAATTAGAACTGCTGTTAGAGATGTACTCTGCTCCTTTCCTGACTAGATATATTTTTCCAGATGATACTGAGGAGTGGTACCCTACCTTTTATGGACCCCAGGATGTCGTGGGTTTAGATTCTGTGACCCTGGCTCAAGAGGGACTTATCCCAACTGAGACAGTTGACCCTGGAGTTATAGCCTCGTGGTATTCTTTTGTACTGGATTTGTCTCCAGCTTATTTCTATATTTTCTTCAGACTCATTGATGTATTTTAGACTCATGAGTTATATTATGACTATTCTATTCTTTATCTGATTCGTGCTCATTTCTATCTTAGTTCTGTGATTGAGTATACTATCATTATTGGTGGTTCATTATATTGTTAGATAGATTATCTAGACAGCATTCTACCGCCGATTCTGCGGCGTAGGCTGGGCGTTATTTCTGACTAGTACCCTTACACCGGGTGCGGGTCGTGACACGTTTTTGGTGGTGGCCCATGCAGGGCTTGCTTCACAAAGTATGTGATGTCGTGGTAGTGCGACAATTTAGTTGTACTACTGCGAGCCTGCGATAGGATATAGGAAATAGGCTGAGATACTCAATCACATCTAGGAAAATTCTTTTGATTCAACTATTCTCCTTTGATATTGATACTTGATCCCTTAAACTGTCCTTTCCTTGATGTCTTACATCTTGTGCCATATTGATTCTTTCTTTCGCTTTGTCTCAGGATGCCGCCTAAGACTAGATCACAGCAGGGAAGAGCAGTTTCTGAGAGGTCTGCGATATCCCGAGGGTATGCACCAGTCACTTCTCCGGTGATTAGATTGCCAGCTGCTTTCGGAGGTCCACCACCTACTCAGAGGACTGTGCCAGCTGTATCTGAGGGGCTTCCACCTCTATCTCATATGCCAGCAGAGGCGTCACAGATGTTTATACTATTTCGTGAGATGCTCGAGGCACAGAGGGCTCAATCAGAGGCACATCAGAGATAGACCGACGTTCTATGGCAGGGTATCGAGAGTGCTCATCATCTTGCTTGTGCTGAAGTTGAGAGAGGAGTTCCGGTCCAGCAGCAGGTTATTCCTCAGGTTGCTCAGCTTCGGCCAGGCAACATTCAGGACTTCAAGAAACTGGAGCCTAGGGTTTTTAAAGGGACGGAGGGCATCGTCTATGCTGGTGATTGGCTTGAGGAAATTGAGCGTCTTATGAGGGTGTCCCATCTTTCTGAAGATCTGAAGGTTGAGGCGGTAGGACTTCAACTGTTCGATGTCGCTCGCACTTGGTTCAAGAATGAGCCAGTTCTGGTTGACGTAGGACAATCTTGGGAGGTATTCAAGGACCTTTTCAAGAAGAAGTTTTTCGCCCGGATAGACAGGCTTGACTTGGGGAGACAATTTGAGAGTCTCATTTAGGGGAGCATGTCTGTGGAGGAGTACACTGCGGAGTTCGGTAGGTTGAGCCGATTTGCAGAGTATTTGGTGAGGGAGCCGGAGGTTTGAGCTATTCATTTCTGTAAGGGTCTAATATGGGAAGTGAAGGTTCTCATTCCGTCTTTTTATGAGACATACTCGGAGATACTTGCGGAGGCATGCAAGGTTGAGCAGGATTTGGGTTTGAAGCCCAAGAGAGACCATGATTCTTTTCTGGGGGCCAACGACAGTGCAGTATCTGCCAAACGTCCTCATTTCCAGTCCAGACCTTTCCAGCAGCCACAGCAGAACCATACTCCAGCTAGAGCGCATTTTCACCAGGCACCTCAGCAGCAGAGACAGTTACAGCAAGCTCCATGCAACTACTGTAAGAAGCCTGGCCACATCTAGAAGTTTGTAGGAGGAGGCTAGGAGTTTGTTTGTATTGTGGTACTGAAGGGCATCAATCGAGGGAGTGTCCTCATCGTGCAGTTCAGGAAGCAGCTCCATCTCCGAGGGCACAAACGAGACCACCTGCAGTACAGCCGAGGGGACCGCTTCCGACACAGCAGCAGCATTTTGTCCAGCATCAACAACAGGGAGGTGCTCGGCAGGGACGAGCGTTTGCTATGACCGTCGAAGAGGAGGAATCCACCGGAGTGTCATCGCAGGTTCTATTCTTCTTGATTCCATCCCAGATTTAGCTTTGTTTGATAGTGGTGCTTCCCATAGTTTTATATCTGTTTCTTTTGCTCTAAAGCATAGTTTGGTAGTTGAGTCTTTGCTTAGGACTTGCAAGATCATGACCGGGGGAGGCATTATCCTGGTTAATGATAATTGCAAGGATCGGAGAGTTACTTTGGGAGGCCGGGAGTTGAGTGCGTGTCTACTTGTAATGCCACTTCCGAGCTACGATATTGTACTCGGGATGGATTGGTTGAGTAGGCACCGTGCTAGCATAGATTGTAGAGGAGGTAGAGTTTTGTTTGGTCCGTCAGGAGAGCCAGAGTTTGAGTTTGCTAGAGAAGCTGCAGAGCAAGACGAAGGCATTATTTGTGGAGCTATGGTGGAAGACAAGGAGTTGCCGCATCCATTGATAGCAGAGTTCTTGGATGTGTTTCCTGAGGAATTATCAGGATTGTCGCCAGATCGAGATATTAAATTTTCTATAGACTTGGTGCCAGGTGCAGAACCAATTTTACAGCATATCTATAGAGTAAACAACAGCGAGCTGGTCGAGTTGAAGAAATAGGTGGATGAATTATAGGATAAGGGGTTTATCAGATCGAGTTCTTCACCATAGGGAGCCCCGGTATTGTTTGTACCGAAGAAGGATGGATTGGTGAGCATGTGCATTGATTACAGGGCTTTGAATAATCTCACTATCAAGAATAAGTATTATTTGCCACAGATTGATGATCTGTTTGATCAATTTGGTGGTGCCAAGGTATTTTCTAAGATAGATTTGAGATCAGGCTACCATAAGGTGAAGGTAAAACCGGAGGACATACCGAAGACTGCTTTTAGAACTCGGTATGGTCAGTACGAGTTTATGGTGATGCCGTTTGGTTTGACTAATGCACTGGCGGTATTTATGAACTTGATGAACAAGGTGTTCCACCAATACCTTGACAAGTTCGTGGTGGTGTTCATAGACGACATACTCATATACTTGAGGACACCGGAGGAGCATGAGGAGCATTTGAGGATTGTATTGGATGTGCTGAGGAAGGAGAAGCTGTATGGGAAGTTGTCCAAGTATGAGTTTTTCTTGGACAAGGTGGAATTCTTGGGGCATGTTGTGACTGGGGATGGTATTTCAGTAGATCCGAAGAAGATTTCAGCAGTGGAATCTTGGAAGACTCCGAGTTCGGTAGCAGAGATCAGAAGTTTCTTGGGATTGGTCGGCTACTACAGGAAGTTTGTAAAATATTTTTCGAGGATTGCCGAGCCGATAACCAGACTCACGAGGAAGGATGTGGAGTTTGTTTGGATGGAGGATTGCCAGGTTGCTTTTGAGGAGTTGAAGAAGAGGTTGACGTCTGCTCCTATTTTGACGTTGCTATAAGGATCCGGAGGTTTCACTTTTTATAGTGATACATCGGGGAAGGGTTTGGGTTGTGTTCTTCAGCAGCATGGGAAAGTGATTGCCTATGCATCCAGGCAATTGCGTCCTCATGAAAAGAACTATCCTACCCATGATTTGGAGTTGGCAGCCGTCATATTCGCCCTGAAGTTATGGAAACATTATTTGTACGGAGAGTGTGTGGAGATCTTCACAGACCACAAAAGCTTGAAGTACGTTTTCACACAGAAGGAGTTGAACATGAGGCAGCGTCGGTGGTTGGTACTGTTGAAAGATTTTGATATCTCTTTGCTATATCATCCTGGGAAAGCTAATGTAGTTGCCGATGCTTTGAGCAGGTATCCGGTAGCTATGTTCTTGACACAGGATCGATATTTGTTGGAGGACTTGGAGAGCTTGGGCATTAAGGTGATTTTTCCTGGGTGTGCTATGCAGATGTGGGGATTGCAGATACACTCAGATTTGATGGACAGGATCAAGGCAGCACAGTATGATGATGTATCTCTGAGGAGTATCAGAGCTCAGGTGAGAGCAGGATTGGAGGATGATTTCACTATTACAAAGGATGGATCTTTGAGGCATGGAGTTAGATTGTGTGTTCCTAGTGGGGAGCTGCGAGAGAAAGTATTGCAGGAAGCGCATCGCTCTCAGTATTCCATATATCCAGGTGCTAACAAGATGTATCGGGATATACGAGAGAGTGTGTGGTGGTATGGCATGAAGAGGGAAGTGGCACAGTTTGTATCCAGATACTTAGTGTGCCAGCAGGTGAAAGCCGAGAGGCAGAGGCCAGGAGGTTTACTTCAGCCATTACCCATTCCAGAGTGGAAGTGGGAACACATTACTATGGATTTTGTGTCTGGACTTCCATGATCTCCAGGAGGGAAAGACGCGATTTGGGTCATTGTTGATAGGTTGACCAAGTCGGCCCATTTCTTGCCTTTCAAGGTGGGTTTGTCTACGAAAAAGCTGGCAGAGATGTATATGAGGCAGATCGTTAGGATACACGGAGTTCCCGTCAGCATAGTCTCAAATCGGGATAGTCGTTTCACTTCTCATTTCTGGAGGAGTTTGCAGGAGAGTTTGGGCACTCACCTCAAATCCAGTACTGCATATCATCCCCAGACAGATGGGCAGTCAGAGAGGACTATCCAAACCCTCGAGGATATGTTGCGCACTTGTGTACTAGATTTCGGGGGTTCTTGGGAGGACCATCTCCATTTGGTAGAGTTTGCTTACAACAACAGTTACCAGGCCAGTATAGAGATATCACCTTTTGAACCTCTATATGGTCGGAGGTGTCGTATTCCTTTGTCTTGGGACGATGTTGGAGAGAGAGTTTTGCTTGGGCCGAAGATGGTTGTGGATGCAGCAGAGAAGGTTCAGTTGATCAGAGACAAACTTCGAGTGGCGCAGGACAGACAACGGCATTGGGCCGATAGCCATCGGAGACCTTTGGAGTTCGAGGTATAGTGATTTTGTTTGTGCTTATTCTTGTTTGTTATAGATTAAGTTCTTAAGATGGTGTTTTGTTATAGGTGGGTAGTTTGGTATTTCTGAGGATTTCTCCGACACGAGGCACAATTCGCTTCGGTGGAGGCAGAAAGCTTAGTCCGCGATTCATCGGACCTTTCACTATTCTAGAGAGGGTCGGTGCAGTTGCTTATAGACTAGACTTGCCACCTGCATTGGAGGGAGTGCACAACGTATTTCATGTGTCATAGTTGAGATGATACGTGACAGATCCTAGTCATGTATTGGATCACTCGGAGATAGAGGTGGGCCCTACTCTTAGCTATCTAGAGCAGCCAGTTGAGATTCTGGATCGAAGAGAGAAGGTGCTGAGGAACTAGACTATTCCTTTGGTGCGTGTCGCATGGAGGCATCACTCTCCGGAGGAGTCTACCTGGGAGAGAGAGGATGAAATGCGAGAGCGTTATCCATATTTGTTTGTACCTTGAGGTATGTTATTTTCTAGTTATGTTCTGTTCATTGTTATGTTCTTTCATAGTTAATTGTGATTCTTTAGTTCTGTTCTGTGATTTTCTGGGGGTAGTTTTCATCTTTGAATTTCGAGGACGAAATTATTTTAAGGAGGGTAGACTTGTCACTACCATATTTTTTAGGAAAGGGTATTTTAGTCTTTTCCTATTTAATTAAATATTGTGCATGGTAAATAATTATTTGTTGTATTATTTAATTATTGTTAGATGTTATTTAATTATTTTGGACTTGTATTAGTGGACCCAACTAGTTTAGTTTGGACCCATGGACCAACATGAATTAATTAGTTAGACTTGGCCCATTTAGAAAGCCCATTGTTAAGAAGATGGATTAAATTAATTAAATCATTAGACTAGAAGCTTCTTTCCTTAATTATTTCTTCATGAGAGGCCCCAAGGGGTATATTGGACATTTCCTAATTGCTTGTGGAAGGGGTAGGGGCCGGCCTATTAAAAGAGGGGGGGGAAATTCTCTCTCCTTTTATTTTTATTCCAAATCTAGATCTAGAATTTTCCACTACCAAATTCCTTTCATTCCCATTCCATTTCCCTACCAAATTCATTCCAATTCCTTTCTAATTCACCATTAGAAAGTTGAGAAGCAATGATCTAGAAGGAGGAAGCAAGGATCTACAAAGAAGAGCAAGGATCTACAATTTGGAAGCAATTTTATCTCAATTGGAGGTTTCATTGGGAATCCATCTCCCAATAGGTATAATTCAGTTTTTTCCTTAAAATAGCTTCTAAATCTGAGATTTAATCATGTAAAATCAATCCATATGTATGTACTACCCATAGGACTTGGTTTTGTGTTCATAGGAGACCCATGGAGAAAGTTATGGTACTTTTTGTGTCAATTTTGGGGAAATTCTGAATTGATATTTTGTTGTGTGTGTCAATTGATCCTATAGATCAATTGGGCATGTGCTTATGTGTTTGGGGCTAGTGTCGTGTCCACAATTGGGTACGTGTAGGTCGTATCCCAATAATTTGGTGATACGTGTTGTTTTGGGGGTTTTTCCTCCGACAGGGGACTTTGTATATGTCGTATTTTGACACGGACACATAGATCTACATTTGACACTTTGATTTATTCATAAATAATATTTGTGACTTGCTTGTGTCCTTCGGGGTGTAATTGGTTGTGTGTTGGACTCGTGTTGCATGCGTATCCTAGATCTAGTAGGATACGGTGTGATACTCTCCATTTGTGGTGTGTTTATGTGTAGATCTAATTATTAGTGCTTTAATTCTTGAATTATAATTAAGTATATATATATATATATATATAGATGTTATATATTTATTATAGTATATTTATTATGGTATTTATTGTGGCATAGATCTATGTATTATATGAGTACTAATATAATGTATAAATATATATGTAGCTTTCTTTTACATGCATTTATATATGTTACAAATTATGTTAGTAATATAAATTATATGAAAATATTTTATAATATATATATATATATATATATATATATATATATATATATATATATATATATATATATATATATATATATGTGTGTGTGTGTGTGTGTGTGTGTGTGTGTGTGTTTAAATAAGTAATTATATTAATTATAATTATTATATGATTATTTATATATATAAATGGATGTATTTTATTAAACATATATATGTATGTGTACTTTTAACCATGTTGAAATATGTACATTTGTACATGGAATGTGTATTGTAGCTATTATTATTATTTTATATGTATAGGATTATGTATATATAGAAGTATATATCTATTTAATTGTTTTATATATGTATATATATTGATTTATATATTTATATATTTACATATATATATATATATATATATATATATATATATATATATATATATATATATATATATATATATATATATATATATTACTTGCTTTTAGCAACATCTGCATTAATGACAGATTCTGTCATTAAACAACAGCAGCAGCCGCTGTAGCTCATTGAGTATTTAATGACAGATTCTGTCATTAAATACAGTGGGCAGGATTTGAACAGCAGTGGCGACGGTCATTCTGTGACAGTTGTTAACTGTCACCAATTAAGTGACAGTGGTGCTTTTACACAGCAGATTGGCGACGGAGTTTTCAGTGACAGTTCGAACTGTCACTGAAAGCCTGTTTATTGGAAAATCAATATTTTCCACACAGTTTTTCAGTGACAGTTAGGCAGTTTTAGTTTATATTTTATATATTATATTTATATATATATGTATTTATTGTGAGATATAATACTAGTATTGTTATAATTTTAATTGCATAATATATTGGTTTATATATATTATATTATGTATAAGGGTAAATACTATATTTATGTATCTTGAGCATTACTTTGTGTGGGTACCAAGTTGGTTCAAAACCATGGTTCCTAATTATTGTAAATTTAATATTCTATATTATTATACATTATTATTAATATATATGTATTGTGAGGTTTACCGTGGATTCACGTATCCAAAGATACGGTATCCTAATATTTTAGATTGGGGTTCCTATGACTTAGATTTTAGTATTTTGATCCAAGATTTTGGTGCTAGACTTGTGCAACCTAGAAATAGATAGTTAACCTTGGGTTGACCATAGTTGACTTTAGAGTTGACCATGGTTGACTTTTGACCTAGAAGTTGACTAGTTTAACTTGTTCTCTTTTCGGGACCTTGTATTGATGTTGTATTCCATATCTAGGTCTTCGAGGTACCGAGTCAGACATCTGTGAGACTGTTCATTGGACTTCAGGCGAGTACATTCTCTGATAGTTTCTCATTTATGATATCCTCTATGTTCATTGTATCTAGTGTAGATATCCATGTTCTCTTGACACTATGGTTACACGGATTGGTATATCCGGATCTTGTCATGAGATGTTATTCCTTGGTATATGGTATATATGGTACAAGTATTATTTTATTGGTTATCTTGTACATGTACAGACACCGATTCTCGGGAAGAGTTACGATCTTCTTGGGGAATCTCGTGCCATAACGTACCGTGGTTGGATCTATTATACCAGTCGGGGGTGGGGAGTATTAATATAGATATGTGATCAATATCCCTATTGAATAAAGTACCGATTACTGAATAGTGTTGATCATGCACCGCACGTATGATTAGCCAGGCCGTATTGCATCTTGCCCAAGCCGATCATATGTTAAGCTAGTACTCACACACTTAGTCATTAGTATTATTATTTCATTGGCATATTGTTCATTATTGTATTTATTTCTAGTATTTCCTTATTATACATATATCCCTTGTATCTTTTGTGCATCTTGTTTATCCACAGCTATTTACTATTACATAGTTTTTATCATTAATTAGAACTGCTGTTAGAGATATACTCTGCTCCTTTCCTGATTGGATATATTTTTCCAGATGATACTGAGGAGTGGTACCCTACCTTTTATGGACCCCAGGATATTGTGGGTTTAGATTCTGAGACCCTGGCTCAAGAGGGACTTATCCCAACTGAGACAATTGACCCTGGAGTTATAGCCTCGTAGTATTCTTTTGTACTGGATTTGTCTCCAGCTTATTTCTGTATTTTCTTCAGACTCATTGATGTATTTTAGACTCATGAGTTGTATTATGACTATTCTATTCTTTATCTGATTCGTGCTCATTTCTATCTTAGTTCTGTGATTGAGTATACTATTATTATTGGTGGTTCATTATATTGTTAGATAGATTATCTAGACATCGTTCTACCGCCGATTCTGCGGCGTAGGCTGGGCGTTGTTTCCGACTAGTTCTCTTACACCGGGTGCGGGTCATGACACTACCCCTTAAGACCGTACCAACATAAATGCTTATGTTTTATATAAAATACATGCTTGCCTGCTTATATTATAGTTTGTACTCGTTGCCTCGTTTTAATGTTTGTCACACGAATTTATGTCACAATCAAGTAACCCTATCTGTATTGTGCATGCATTTAGTTAGCCAGAAGACTATCAAATAGCTCTTCTGTACAAAATAAACTTGCAAGTATCCGGGACCGTTAGGTCGTGATGTAGTCCCCGAACCAGGGGAATGCATCAAATTAAGTTGAACACTGAATGAGAATCATGTCAAGTAAAGCAAGAATCATAGCTCGTGGAACAATACTCATTCAGAACAAGAATCAAGAATTATTATGTCATGTTGTGAATTTGGAAAACCCAAGACTTGCATGTCGCTGACAACTTGTGCACAAGGTATTCAATCTGTTCCTACGGATGGTCTCCGGGGCACTGGGGCCGATCCGATCTGGATGGAACATCTGTTAGTCTGCATGTTTCATGCAGGATGGCGTGTAGCACCTTGTGAACCTTCCTTCACGCCATTCTCGTTCTTAGATTAAGTAGTCGCCTGTTTCAGGCAGGATGGATGTGATGCCTCATTCCTTGAGTCATAAACCATTCTCGCTCTTGACTACACTCGTCCTTTATGGCTATGCCAGCGACTCATGTTCATATTGATAATTCATCCTCGCTTAGCAACAATACGTATGCGAGTCATTGTATCGCATCCAGCAAACTAAAATACTTGAACGATATGAGTATGAGACACTTGTATAAATCAAAATACTTGAACATCTTCTGCAAAATACTTGAGTAATCCGTGTAATCGTGCACCCGAAACATAACCTCACTCACGATACTTGTGTTTGCATATGATATTGCCCTAGAATTCATTATATATGCTCGTTCTTGGTTTAACTTGGTTTTTCTTGGACAAGAAAGGACGGATGGTAAGTTGGTAAGTCTTGTCGTGTTACTTTGTATATCATACGGTGCACTCACATCAGTTAGGATTTATATTATGTTATAAAACTGATCCTAAGGCATGACTAGAAAGATAACATAATAGATGGTGCACGAAACCTATATAACATGTTTGGATTTGTCGAGCGGGCGAGAAGCCACCCCACCAGTGTTATTCATATACTGATAATCCACCAGATTGTTTGCAGGGTGTAAAAAAATCTCGTTTGGTGCGGATACCTCCTTCGTGCATAAGGGAAGTCTTGGTGAACTGAATGAACGGTTCCATCCCTTATATAAATTTGCTCCGGAGCCTTGGAGCATTATATCTGGAACTGAAGCACATATACAAGATATAATATTAAAACATCGTCTATGTATCATTCCATAAATATAGCCACTTTGCACGCTTTTATCGTTTCAGAGAGAAAGAGGCTTGAGCGACTTATAATCTCGGCCTAGCGCTGCTTGTAATACTTATTCAATATAAATAAAGAGCTTATTTTAATTCTATACTTGTGTTATATAATGCTTTCACTATTGATGACTCTGTGAACTTGTTACCAATCGCCTGTTCGTTTCTTATTTCATTGCAATCGAACTATCTGTGCGACTCTGTGGCTTAGATATCTTACCATCTCTTCGGATCATAGCCTTGTACGGGCGCAGAGCTTACGCTCGTGCGATATCACGCCCAGATGGGAAAGATCGTCCTGTGAGAGTGCTGGTGTTATATTTTGTGCCTAGCAGGGACGGTCGATTATCTACAAAAGATCGGGGCATGACACATAGGATGCATGGAACCTGGGACGCATGGGGCGCATAGAGTCTGGGATGCATGTGGCCAAAGACGCATGGGTCGTATGGAGTCTGTTCCTCGTGGAGAGCTTTGACACATAAATAGCTTGACGCATAGAGAACTTGGCTCTTGGAGAGCTTGACGTATAGATCTTGTATGTATGCAGCTTATAGTCTGGCCGCATGAATGCACTTGTAGACTTATTTTGGGGATCTATATGAGTCCCTTGGCCGCATAGCTTCTCTGCAGCACGACTAAGGCAAGCTTTGAGGGCATATCTTCTGGCGTATGGACTCAGATTTTCCATGCTTCTACAGTAGCGATCAGCACCACAGAATCTGTACGCGTCTTCATCCTTGTCGTCTTTGTAGTACAACATGCACCAAAATTCTCGTATCCCATCCAGAGAGATCTCACCATCCTCTTAGATCGGTAGAAGTCTTTAGGTAACTTAGCACCCTCCGACAAGATATCTATAATCAACTTCAGCAGTCGGTTGTAGCATTTTTGTGACATATTAAAATCAGACTTGATACTCAACAATCTTATAACCACCTCCAACGGTAATTGATTCCCACAACCAGGATATATGGATTCCTTGTATTCTTTAGTAACTCGTTGAAATTTGCAGCATTGGTATTCGGTGTCTTCTCAGATGCATCATGACTGTCCGAATCAAACCTAGGCCCGGCAGCATCGAAAACCATGTCAACGCACCCGTCGTCATAATCAGCATGGTCGTAGACATCTATATACGGCTCTACATAAGGCTCCGGCTCCGATGCTAAAGACACAAGTTCTCCATGTGATGTCTACTGATAGTAATTTGACGTAAAATCTCTCGAGTATAAATGATATGTCATATCCACTTCTGAGTGATATTTTAATTTATGACATCTCACATAAGGATACTTAATTTTGGTGTCGTCCATGTACTGATGGAAGTCTTGGCGAACTGAATGAACGGTTCTACTCCCTTATGAATTTATCCCGCATACCGCACATGTCATCAGGATGACAGTTGTACATCTACGAACGATAATGCAGGTAGTAATTCATATACATTTCTAGATACTTCTACAAAGATGAATATACATCGTACAAGTATATTATCCAAATGGATGTAAATATGGATACACATGTGAATACTGAAAAATGATACGTGTGAATATCGAATGGGTATCAGTATTGGGTATTAGTCTGTATCGGATCGGTACATGGCGAACAGTATCGATATCGGCCATATCGGTTCGGTATCGGCCGATACTTCAAACTATGATCTTGACACAAGGATACAGTTTCAAATATCCATGACACTAACTATACTTGCCACTTGGTATTTTGGTACCAACATATATACTTGCCACTTGGTATTTTGGTACCAACATATACTCTAGGCACTAACTATACTTGACACTTGGTATCTTGGTACCAACATATAATCTAGGCACTAACAATCTTGGTATTTGTATATCATGTGGATATCACATACCATGGTATATAATATCACAATAATACTCTCTTGTATCTTGACACTAGGATACAGTTTCAAATACCCATGACACTAACTATAATTGACATGGACTTTCTTGAATACACACTTACACACACGATACACTAGTACAATACACCATCATCCACCCAAGAACACTACCACTCGATACTCATATACACTACTAATTGACACTAGTGTGTATGTGTCCATATGATACTAAATTCTCAATAAAAATCATATCAAACTAATATATATCATATTAACAATCAAATAGAGAATATCTATCTAAATGGACACACATAAACATAAATATCTATGTACTACCCAAATTCCTAATTATGAAACCAACTTTTCTAATTATGCAATCAAATTTCTAACTAGGATGTGTGTCTATGTGTGTCTATGTCCATGTGTGTCCATACATGTGTCCGTGTCTATGTGTGTCTACATGTGTGTGTGTGTGTGTATGTCGGTGTTAGGGTTAGTTTTTGTGTTTGTGTATGTGTGTCAGCGTGTGTGCGTCCGAGTTAGGGTTAGGGTTAGTATCCACATGTGTGTGTGTGTGTGTGTGTGTGTTCGAGTTAGGGTTTGGGTTTACCTAAGGAGGGGGTGGCCAGAGAGGAGGGGGTTGACTTAGGAGGGGGTGGCCAGAGAGGAGGGGGTTGACTTAGGAGGGGGTGCCCGGAGAGGAGGAGGAGCTCGCGGTGGAGGAGGGGAGCCCAGAGAGGATCGAGAAGCCCAGAGAGGACGAGGAGAAGCTCGATGGAGGAGGAAGAGCTCGCGCTGAAGGAGGAGGAGCCGGAGAGGATCGAGGAACCTGGAGAGGACGAAGAGGTGCTCGGTAGAGGAGGAGGAGCTCGAAGAGAAAGAGAAGGATGAGCTCGGTAGTGGAAGGGGAGGGGTACCTGGGGTCGATAGGGGAGCATGGTCGGCGCTAAGGCTGTGGAGCCGAAAGGGGTCGTGGGGGAGCACGATGATGCGGGAGTTGGCGAGAGGTAAAAAAAATTAGGATTTTTTTGGAAAGGTTGGGGGGAAATGAAATCAGTTAACTTATATAAAAAATATTAGCGACGTCATAAAGAGACGTTGCTAAACATCACCGATTTAAAAATATTTAGCAACATATAAAAAATTATGCGTTGCTATAATAAAAACTATAGTGGCGTCTTGCGACATCGGGCGACATCTTATTCTGTAATATTATTTATGTTCGTTGAATATCATGGTCAATCGCTAACAGCGACGTTCTACGATGTTATAATAGGACATCGCTGAATTCATAAAATATAGCGACGTCTGAACTAAACGTCGCTAAAAATGTCACTAATATGTATTATTTTGGTAGTGGAACCAGAAACTATGACAATACTAAAACACGTACAAGAAAATATTATGACATATGATTGAAATGTTGAGTTCAATATGTGATCGTCTGGATAAAGTAGACGAATAAATGGTACGGCTTAACCACACGTGTCGTGTACAGTTAAGCTCAGCACATGGCCTAGCTAGTTTGTGGGTTTGGTCACATATCTACTAGCATCTCCCCCTCCCAAGTACCAGAACCAAAAATATAATAAATAGCACATGGAGTACAAGTCAAGTTGTGTCTAAATCGTGTCCAACATGAAAACTATACTACATGTATGAAGTAAGGAAACACGGTTGTAGAGTACTTGCCTGGATCCTCAAAAGTTACTAAGTCCAAGTTTGGGTCCTTGCTTGCTGTGTAAAAAGGCACAATACTTTTAGTTATTGATTGGACTATTCTTATATTTTTATTTAACTTCTAGATTATTTTCTAACTATGACTTTATTGAAAATAATTCTTAACTTGATAATTTAACTTAATTTGTTATTTAACTTTGGTCCAGGCTTAACTTAAAAGCCCACTGGATTGCTACAGTACTAGGCTTGACTTGGTTTACACTAATTAGAGCCTATCCTGACCTCTGAATCCTGCTCGATCCAATTGTTCCTGATGGTTCAACCTAAGGTCCTAGCCCAAGTTTAGTCTGCAGTTTGTGAGCTTCTATTATAGATTTGTCCAAACCTAGACTACCCGCCCAACATGGTATAATATCTTCCCTCTGGCCTAAGCCTTAATAGATCGGATCACAAAAACTGATCTCCACATGTCCGGTACAGAGTCATATGGCTTGGTTCCACATCGGCCCGTGGACCAACCTGAACTGAACTCGACAAACTACTACTGAATTCATTTCAAATTCGCAAGGATGTCAATGTCCGTCCTAGAAACAGTGTCTCCTTCGTGTCAAACCTACTAGACTTACTAGGATACAACCTCGAGTGTTGGTCCATCCGACATGAGTGTCATGTATCCACCTATCTGATATATCAAACCTAACTCGTATTCAGATTGAGGTAATTTGGTCACATACAACAGATTTTACTTATTCGAGTCGGATATTGCCTTGACCGTGTCTAAATTCAAACTAAGAGCCCGGTTAGTCATTAGATCAAACAGTTAGAGTGTATTACTAAAAGTGTGTGGATTTAATTTGACTTTTATATATAGATTAAGTCTAGGAAATCTCGACTCAAATAAGGATTTAGCAGTCGAAGTATTTACCAGTGGGTTCTTAATCAGCTGACACCGATCACTCGATCAATCCTCTATTTCAAAATCAGATCCTTCAATTCCTGATCGATTGATCTTGTCCAGAGATTTGATAAGAACTGAGAGAAAGTATCATAGATCGAAATATAAATTAAAGTTTTCGCCATTAAATGAGTTCTTATAAACTTTGTATTTAATGAACAAAAAAGAGTACAAATAATCCTAAACAAAATTATTGAAGTATAATATTTTGATCTGGGGTATGACGATGGACAAAGAGCGATGTGGCTGCTTTTTTACTCCGTTGACGATCCGATGCAGGGTGAGGAAGCTTATGTTCTTTCTTTGCTCATCTCGGTATGCTCTATCTCTGTGTTGGGAAACCCCTCTCTGTCTGTCCTCTTTTTGGGCATACCACCCGGGTATATATGGTCATCCTTGGGAGCACATATGTTGAGCCGCATGGATGCTAGAGGGTGCCATATGTGCCTCCTTAATAGGGTACAGTTGTAACCATGAGTGGGCCAAGCTTGCACATGGGTGCTTGTTGGGATCTTCTGTTACTGAAGATCCGAGTAGTTCTTGTCCTTTGTGGGCGTGACTTGGTCAGCTTGACACATAGTCCACACTTGGTTGAAGAGAATTACTCTGGTCGTAACAACTAGATTCGGTCTTTATGGAGTCTGAAACATATATGGCCAGAGATGCAATGAGCCGTATGGAGTCTGGGATGGATAGGGCCAGAGATGCATAGAGCCGCCTAGAGCCAGGGACACATGGGGCCAGAGACGCACAGAGCCGCCTAGTGCCAGGGACGTATGGGGCCAGAGATGTATAGATCCACCTAGAGCCAGGGACGCATAGGGCCAGAGACGCATAGGACACATGGAGTCTAGGACGCCTGGGGCTGCATGGAGTCTGGGATGCATTGGACCAGAGGCGCATGGGACCGCATGGAACCTGGGATGCATGGGGCCAGTTGTGTTGTACACGTAGAGCTGTACATCCATCAAGAGTTAAGTTCTGTGCTGACATGAGACTTCTGTCGTTTAGTGTATTCACGTCTTTTGAGGGATCCTGTGTCAAGAACAATCATATTGCTAGGATGACGTATCAGGTCCATCTGGGGCCAAAGCTGCTTTGGCTGATTGAGACACATGGATTTCGTCTTTCTAGGCCTCAGGGTAACTCTGCGGCCCGGTCTCTTCGGAACTTTACTTTGGGACGCATGGTTGTTGGACGCATGGATCCATACTTTCCATGCTTCTACAAGACCCCCTTCAAAAATTTTAAACTGACAAGTTTGAAATACTATGAATAAGAAGCATGGACATGGAGCACTTGGGCCGCATGGATGTTAGGCTGCATAGATGAGCGCTTCTATGCTGTCAAATCTCTATTTAATGCAGGATTCGACTCAATCCTTGAGTAGATTTCTTAGGATTTGTATTAGAGGTAATGCGAACATAGTACAATATCGTAGTCTTTTAAGGATGTCCTACTGGGGGACCTTTGGTGGACTTATTACTTCTTGCGCACAAGAGTGCAAGTAATAAGTTCAAAATAGGCCTTGCTAGGGGTGATATGGACGTGGCAAGTTTGGTGGACTTAATACCATTGGTGCACTTAAATTTAAGTACATGTGATAAGTTTAGACGGCGATCGATATTAGAGGTACTATGGACGTGATGATCGATAGCCAAACCCAGAAGGTTTGCTCAGAGGTGCGAAGGACATGGAAAATCCTACTAGGGATAAGGTGAGGATAATATCTCAAAGGTGACATAGACGTGAGCCGATCGATAGTCGTACTGAGAGGTTAGGTATGATCCTGATATTTTTGGTGGAAGAAAAAAGGAAGCGAGCCAGAGGTAATATGGGCGTGGCTGTTTGCTACCATTGAGGACATCCAACTGGGGGATCTATGGTGGACCTACTATTTGTTGCGCACGCTGGGAGCAAATAATAAGTTCAAAATAAGCCCTATCAGAGGTAGTATGGACGTGATAGATTTTATGGATCCATTACTTTTTGTGCATTTTAGTACAAATAATAGGTTCGAGACAAGTCCTGCCAGAGGTAATATGGACGTGGAAAATTTTATGGACTCAGCACCGCTGACGTACGTTGGTACATATGGGTGATAAGTGGAGATGACAACTGATATCAGAGGAAATAAAGAAGTAATGATTAATAGCCAAGACCCGTGAGTTTTGCTCAGAGGTAATATGGATATGACAAACTCAATCGGAGAGAAATATTAGGACAGTAGTTCAGAGATAAAATTGACGTGAACTAATATCCGAAAAACTCACTGAGAAGTGGTTTGCTGAGTGTGGCCCATCCGAGAATAAAGATAGACCTGAGGATTGCTCCGTTGGGGAGATTGGTAGGACGATAGCTCAGAGGTAATATGAATATGGCTAAAATCTAAAGATATTGGATTGAGTTGTCCCTGTGGGACTGTGCAGGTGGACCTGAGGACTGCTCCACTGGGGAGCTTTGAGGATCCCTCATCTGTAACGTATCTAGTACTCCTGGATACAGATAATAACTTTTATATAAAATTATAAAGAAGTAAAATATTGTACATAGGCCCTTGCTCGGAATAAAGAACCAAGAGTGTAAAGATAATACATCTTAATAGGCATCATGAGCAAGTCGCTATTAGATTTTGTGAGCTGGTAGGCATCATCGAAGAATAACGATTCTATGACGAACAGGCCTTTCCATTTGGGTTAGAATTTTTCAACCATCTTGTGGGTTATAACCAGCGGCCTCCTTATGGTCAGGACGAGACTACCCATTTGGTAGGTCCTCTTATTTACCTATTTGTTGAAGGCTCCCGAAAGACGCGCTTGGTATAGCTTGATGCGCTGTTGAGCTAAGAAACATTTCTCATCGAGTGCTTCTAACTCTTGTTGTCGCCGGCGATGATTATCGTCGAAGGTTAATTAGAGGGAGAGAACTACTCGGAGTGAAGGGATTTGGATCTCGAGCGGGAGGATCACTTCTCTTTCGTACACCAGAGAGAAATACGTATTACTAGTAGTTGTCCGGACCGTTGTATAGTAGGCCCAGAGACATTCAGCCAGCTTCTCATTCCAGTCGGGTTTATTGGATGACACAAACTATTTAGTACCTTTATGATGGTCTTGCTGAAGGCTTCTGCCAGACCATTTACTGCCGGGTTATAGGCAGTTGACGCTACATTCTGAATCCAAATTTTGCCACAAAACTGCAAGAACGCATGACTTACGAACTATGGACCAATGTCATGGATGGTCCTTTGTGGCAAGCCAAAGCGGTATATGATGTGATGCTTGATGAAGCTGATCATATTGGACATCTTGACTTCAGCGAGTGGTATGGCTTTTTTCTACTTGGAGAAGTAGTCAGTGATAGCCAAGATGAACCAATGTCCCTTGGCCGAGGGCGGACTGATCAGCCCCATGATATCTATGCCCCAAGCTTTGAATGGCCAGGATGCCACAGCCGGGTATAGAAACTCCGAGGGTTGGTGGATGAAGTCAGCATTGATTTGGCACGCTTAGCACTTCCTTGCATAGTCAATGACATATTCTACCACTATCGGCCAATTGTAATACATTTTATGGAGGCGGTCCTGTAGCTTAAGCCCTGGATGATGGGCACTAAAAACCCTGTCATGAGTCTCACGAAGAGCCTACTTCGCTTCTGCATTCGATTGACATCGTAGCAAAAGATCGTTATAGAAGAGACGATACAGCATTTTGGTAGCCGTATCATAATAGAACCAGAGGAAACGTCTTCTAATCGAAGTGGCTTCCTTTGGGTTCTCAGGAAGAATTCCATAGAGTACGTAGTCAATGAATAAAAGTCTCCAGTCTTGTGAGTCAAAGATCGTCTCTACTGAGTAGCTCAGACACAGATAGAGGTTGTTCTTTGGGCAGAATAACTCTCTAACGATCACGATGATTAGTTCATGAGTATTGACCCGAACAGCTAGAGAGGTTGCGAGTTCGGCTAGGGCATCCGCCATGATATTTCACAGTCGAGGGACGTGCTCTATGAAGAACCCATCGAAGGTGGTGATTTTAATTAAAGCACAACTTGGTGATAGGAAATCAAGTCCTCGTTCTAGACTTCGTACTCGCCTCAGAGTTGGTTGATTATCATCTTGGAATCGCCGTAGGCTTCCTAGTGTCAACTCCCACTTGCTTAGAGAGTTAGAGTCCAATGATAAGAGCATTGTACTCTGCCATATTATTGGAGCATGGATCAGTGAGGGAGTAGGCGTAGTTGATAACCAGATCATATGTGAGATCAATACTATCCTGACTCCAGCGATGATGCCACCTTTGGGCCCTATTCTCAAACCGCCGTCGAAGAACATTCGCTAAACGGCTTCTGCGATCATCACGGTGTTGGAGTTTGCGACTTCGCCAGGGATCTCCTCGTAGAGTTTCGAAGTTTCTGGCACCGGGTGGGATCAAAGAAATCTGCCAATGCCTGACCTTTGACCACCTTCTGTGGGATGAATACCATGTCATATGGTGACATCAGTATTTTCCATGTGGCTAGGCGAGAGTTGAGCACTCCAGATTTTGTCATGAGGACCCTTAGGGGATTAAGTCGTGAGATCACATGTATGGTTTGCCCTGCCACGTAATGTCAGGTTTTCTAGATAGCGAAGACTAGAGCAAGACACTCCTTCTCGATGGGGTTGTACTTGTGCTCCGCACCGGCCAATATCCTACTGAGATAGTAGATGACCTGCTCGTGACCTACGTTGCTTGTCTGGGCTAGCAGAGCACCGAAGGAGTAATCCATTACTCGCACATATAGCAGGAAGGGTCTTCCTACCACGGGGGCTACTAATACTGGGGGATTCATGAGTACTCTTTGATATCGTCAAAAGCACATTGGCATTCTTCATTCCAAACAAAGGAGACTCCAATTTTCATAAGCTGAGTGAATGGCCGACAACATCCAGAGAGTATTGATATAAATCTCCTGATATAGGCCAGTCTTCCTTGAAGGCCAAAAAGTTCTCTGAGGTTCTTCAGTAGATGCATTTCAAGGATCACTTTGATCTTATCAAGTTCTATGTGGATACCCTTTGAAGGTAGGATAAAACCCAGAAATTTTTCGCTGGAGACTCCTAAGAAATATTTAGTAGGGTTCATCTTGAGCTGGTGCGTACGCATGAGGTCGAATACAGTCTTCATATCCCTAAGATGATCCTTTTTGGATGCAACTCCTGACGGCGATGTCATCAACGTAACACTCGATCGTCTTGCGTAGATGATCATGGAAGATAGTTTTCATAGCTCGCTGGTATATAGCACTCGCATTCTTCAGACCGAAGGACATGATTGTGTAGCAGTATACTCCTATTGGCATTCGAAAGAATGTATGCTTCTCATCTTCATGAGGTATCTTGATTTGATTGTAGCCTAAGAATCCATCCACGAAGGACATACGCTCGAAGCTATATGTGTTGTCGATCATTATGTCTATGATTGAAAAGGGGAACTCATCCTTAGGGCATGATGCTTTCAGATCACGAAAGTCAATATAGATCCGGATCTTCCCTTCTTTTTGAAGACGGACACAATGTTGGCTATCCAATCTGGGTATTGTTCTTCACGAACGAAGCCACTAGATATCAGTTTGTTGACTTTAGCTTCGATGGCGTTCATAATATCCAACCGAAACTGTCGTTGTTGCTTCCTGACAGGCTTAGTGCTCGGCGAGATATTGAGCTTGTGGACTACAATTTGTGGGTCCATTCCTCGCATGTCTTTGTATATCCTGGCAAAGACATTAATGTATTTTCTGACGAGATTTAGCAGGGATTACAATCCTCATCAGTCAGACTCTTACTGATGAAGATTGATTTAGGGGAGAATTCGTCCCCCAGATTGACTTGTACGACTTCGTCATCGGTATGAGGTTCTCGTTGTTCAAACAACATCTCTCATTGTCCGTCTAGGCGTTGGTCCTACAGTTCTACTTCAAAGAGTTCCGGTGGATCCTCATCGTCTTTCTCAGGGTCAGCTGACACCATGTTGACAAACAATATTTTCTTGAGAATATTCCGATACTGACGTCGTAGTCCCAAAAGGAAGGCTCTAAAGAGTGAGAGTGTAACTCATCTTCTTTATCTGAACCTTCGGGGCTTGTGGGATGCATAATGTACCATAAGCCATGCTTGATCTTATGGTAGTAATCCTCAAATTTGTCTGTCGGAGTGGTATACGGGCAGCCGTCAACCTTTGCTATAATTCAGACCATGGTTGCTTTTAAGATCATACCCCATCCATCAGACCCCATCTTCTGGATGAGGTGTTTGGCTTGACCACTGAATCGATGGAAGTGTATTTTGCCGGTATCGGGTTATGGCTCTTGTTCCTCCAGAATGAAGGACTGGGGGTATTCAACCATGCCGAAGATGACAGATTTATCTCTCCACCTCCTTATTGGAACCGTGAAGTAGTAATCTTGGATAGGGAGGATCTGGTTTACTTCATAGGTAGTTGTCACCTGTGTCTGCAAGCGCAGGCCTAGACCGTGCTCTATGGAATACAGTATGCTTATGTGTGCAGCTTCAGAGTAGTTCAAAATAGCCCTTTATTTACAAAATAAGGTATCTTTTCTTCAGGAATTACATTGTCCAGAGAAGGGATGTTTGTGAGAGCAACTACGTACTCCTCCAGCTCGACCTTTCCGAGATCTACCCCCAGTATGATCGATGACTTCAGAGGTTTCATGTACAGCTTTACTACTAGAGGCTTGGAAGTTGTAGGATGCAGCAAAGCATCCTTCGGAGGCTGACTCAGCCTATGAAGGCGAACAACCAGAGGTTTGGACATGGTGGATGATGTTGAATCTTCCTTTGGCTATCGATTTATACTACGAAGGCGGACGACCAGAGGTTCGGATGCCTTTCTGTCTAGTTTTACGATGAGGGAAGCGATTGTGTCGGGAGCACGTGCCTTTAGGCAAACTCTCAGGGCTCTTATGGTGTTATCCCAG
Source organism: Iris macrosiphon (assembly GCA_036927795.1). Lineage (NCBI taxonomy): Eukaryota > Viridiplantae > Streptophyta > Magnoliopsida > Asparagales > Iridaceae > Iris > Iris macrosiphon. Next base: position 142,930,857 of record JAYESA010000008.1, read on the forward strand.
CCTCTGCCTCATTATCGAAGGAATTGCCACCTTTATCCTAGTAGAACTGTTTGTAAATTATTGAATTAGAGTAATAAGCTTCGATCCTTTTGAACGGATCAACATCAGCAAACTCTGTTTTGACCGTGTCGTGTTCATCGACGTACTTTAGGCAATGGTGCAGGGTCAACGATACGATCATATATTCATATATCCATGGACGTCCGAACAAGACATTGTAGGATACATATATGTCAATGACAAAGCAAGTGACATCTATTTTCAAGTCATCGATCTGACATTTCAGACAATTCTTGCCTAGAGGGTAGCTCATGCCTGCGTTGAAGCCAGTGATGACAGTATTAATAGCCGTCAGGAGATGCATCGAAAAGCCAAAGGTCTGAAGCAGACTCTGTGGGATGATGCTGATTGATGAACCAGGATTTATATGCATCCGATCCACCTTGATGGCACTAATATACCCTGTGTAATACAGGGGACGGCTATGCCGATTATTTTGTAGCAACATATCATGTTGCGAGAACGTAATGTGGGGTATCGACTCTATCACATTATTGTAGTGGGGACGCGATACGGGATCATCAGCTAGCAGTTTGACCTGTGCCAGGTAGGTGTCGGCATTTTGTAATGCCTCGCTAAGAGAAGCCCGAGTATCTTTGTAGAGTCGGAGAAGCTTGAATAGAGACAACTTTGTCGGAGTTTTGGCAATCTGGGCCAAGATGTCAAAGTTGTAGGGCTTCTCCATCCCCTAGGCTGTGTCTTTGCGCAGCGATTTGTCAAAGCGAGTATCTTTCTGCTTGGACTTATCCGTTGCTAGAGGTTGGGATGGATCCGGATCAGAGGCTGCGGATATAACTATTGGACGTGCACCATCGTCAACAATATCATAATCTCGCTAGTATGCTAGGCCTGATCTTGTTGTTCTTGCTATAGCTTCCTCATTTTGAAGAGAAATTTTATAGCAAAATTTGGACTTATTACCCTTGGACTTAGTGGCAGAAGATGTTGTCTGCAGCATCAATTCTGGAGCAAGATCGGGGTGAACCCATATGACCTTCCTACGTAGAATGGTGAGAGGTATCAGCCCAGACATTTGGTCATGAGCTGGCAGAAGATTGACGACGTCCATCGCTGCCCTGGGAATTGGGATTACCCCGCCCTGGGCTTATGTAGCAGGAAAGTTGTCAAACTGAAGTGATACCATATTAGAGGCAACTGTTTTGTCATCGATATCCAAGGTAAGGGCCTTGGTGTCGAGCAGATGCTGGTTGTACTGCTTCAGCGTATAGCAGTCTCGCGTCACATGTTAGACATAATGATGGTAATGACAGTACTTTGGATTATTCTCCTCGGCTGCTTCAATATGGCATTTGACGTCGAGGAGCCGAAGCTTACCACCCTTCATCAGTACGTCAAAGATGGGCATGTCATTGTCATCTTCGAAGGAGTGGATCTCCTTGGGCTTTGGAACCTCAGTCGACTTTTGCTCGGGCTTCTTGGTTAAGTTGGCCTCCAAGGCCTGCTTTCCTTTTCCATCGTGGCTATTTTTGCCGCTGTTATTGTTGTTGGAATGCTTTTTCCTATCATCGGGGATAGGAATATGTATTCCCAAGTGTCGGGTGTCCTTGACCTTCTTTTCAGCGCTAAAAATTCTTATGATATAAACGTCGTCCAGTCTTTAAAATAACAGTCGCTCATCTAGAGGCTGACTGCTGGAAGTAAGTTTCTGTGTGCATCAATGTCGACTCAAGATTTCCTAGGGGCAACCTTAGTACTGCTAGTCGGAAACGCTCGATAAAATTTTGGGCGAGTTCCCTTTCCCTTGGGTAACATCCATCAGGGAGGACATCGTCATGTTGCTTCCTCCGTCATAGAATCTTTTAAGAAAAAGACTCTTGAGGTCGCCAAACGACAAGATATAATTATCTTGTAGGCTGCAAAACCAGTCTAATGCTACCCCGATCATATCCCCACAAAGAGCTTGGTGAGGAGTGCATCACTGCGAGGTAGGTGCCATGTTGCAGTCACGAAGCAGCTCATGTATTGACGTGGGGAAGTCTTTTCCCTCCACTCGTGGGGTTAAGTTGTCGTATCCTGAGCTCGCACAGTGAGTCCCGGCTGCCCATGGAATCTAGGCGAGCCCGGAGTTCTCGAACTTTCCTCATTGCTTCTCTGGCTTCGTCTCCGGTGGAAGGGGCAGATGAGCCAGGCAGAGGATAATTTCTGCCTATGGGTGGAGCAGTTGCGTCGGAGTCCATATTAGTCCCAAGGTCCAATCTTGCCTTTCCAGAAGCCCTTGCCGATAGGAAAGCGATGTGCTTTAATTTTCAATATTGTCCGAGTCAGGGCTTGTATAGGTTAACTCACCGTCTGTATCATGGCCTCAAGAACCTAGAAGCATTGTCGATCATTGGGGCCTTCGTGGTCGTCCCCTACCATGTATATAGTCCTCACATAGGGAGAGATGAACAGGGTAGTGGATGCCATAATTTCCATCTCAGATTCTTGTCGGGAGTAGTTATCAAGTAGCGTCACCTCCTTCTCGAATTCAAAGAGAGTAGTACCCCAAGCATAGGAGGCTACATCATTTTGATGAGGGTGGCTACCCCCAGGGATATCAGAGTCAGTTCCTTGGGAATCCCCGTCTTCTCGGAATATATGATTGTTGTATAGTTACAGGGGATCACTACCCCTAGCTTGTGCAACCCACAGGGATCCTGAGGAAGAACTACCACCAGCGGCTGATAGCTTTTTCTTTGAGCGGATACCATAGAAAATACCTTTTGCATACCCAACTGCTAGTCCTCCTGGTAGTCGCCTTCTCGATGCACTGGTTGAGATCGATGGACTGGATGTGCTGGGCTTCCTTCCTCGCACGGTAGAAGGATCCTTCAGAGTAGAGTAACATGAGATGAATGGTAGTTCCTCCACCTCTGGTGTTTGTACCTTATTTTTGGGTTGTCGTCAGCTAGGTACCTTCGGATAAAGTCATTGGAATATCGACTGCCTATTTGTTGGCACTGATGCTTTAGTACAATAGCAGTTGATGATGATGTTGGCACAGGGGTATCCTGGAGGGGATACCTCATATGTTGTGGTTGCTTTCCTTGCTTTACGCTTATGGTTGATCACGTTGCGCAAATCAAGCGAGGGTTGACCTACATTTACACCCTTGTTATGAGCCCAGGTAGACCGAGCACATGGGTGTGTAGGTATTACTTTTGCTCCTTGACCTAGGGTTCGTACAAGAAAATTTTCCAAGTCGTCAATAGAAGACTTTTGAGACTGACCCTGTCCATTTGCCGCTTCTGGTTGGATGCTCGGGACGGTCTTATATAACTTTCTATCAGGGGCCCGCATAATGGTTAGCGGTACCCGCTGATAGTTAGCTAAATAGATAGTTGCTTGAGCTTGACGAGCTCATATTTTCCTAGACTTATTTTACTTAGCACACGCAGGCATGTAGTACGAAGAGTCCAAGTTTTGATTTTTCTTGAAGCGGCGCATGGAAGCACGGATGGACGAGATTCTATCAAAGACAAAGCTTTGGGGGGTGTCAGAGACACATTCGGCTGAGATGGAAGTCACATACTGCTTTTTTCTCTGTATCCTTCATTGTGGCTGTTTGATAATAAACGAAAGAAATAAAACTAGGTTTATATGAAACCCTTTCTTTGGTTTACAAACAAGAAAAAGAAGTACAATTAATCCTATACGAGGATGTTAAGTACAAAAATTTAATTCTGGGTAAATATTGCTATAGGAGTCTGATCTGCGGTCGATCACTTTGTCCCTTGGACCACACGATAACGAAGAAGTGCTGTAGAAGACGAAAAAGAATCTTCAAAGACTGCAGGAAAGGTTGAACTCTCGTTGCCAAAATAGTCAATCAATATTCTGACCTTGTTCAAATATTCTCCCTCCTTCCTCCAAAATCCGACCTTGGACCTCCGTGATCGGCGGTCTCTATTTATAGGGTTCAGTGACAGTCGACGTAAAAACCGAACAGTGGAGAGATCTGCACCTTTTACGCGACGGTTATAATAACTGCCACCCACGTATGAATGATCTTCTGAATCCGCGCGTGACGCGTGTACCATTATGAGGTAACACATATAACTGCTACGAAGATCACGGCATGCAAGCCACGTAGGTAACTGCCCCTCGCGTAGAGAAGGTTGGCATAGAAACCAAATAACTGTCACCTTGGCGTAGAAGCCAAATAGTTATCTTATTGGCGTAGAAGCCGAATAGTTGTCAAGTTGGCATAGAAGCCAAATAGCTGTCATACTGGCGTAGAAGCCAAATAGCTGTCATGTTGGCGTAGAAGTCAAATAGCACGTAAAACTTGATGTTGACTGGGGTCTTGAGCGTATTCTGGACCAGATAGTCTTATCACGTACCTTTGTAAATATAACCTGAGTTGGCATATTTCGAGGAGATAGCATACGGCGTACTCCTATAGTTGAAAATAGCCAAGTCGACGTATTTCAAGGAGATAGCGTACAGCGTGCTCCTATAGTTGAAAATAGCCTGATGGCGTAATGTGCATGGATGGTGATGTGGACGTATTAGCCCTAATTATAGCTCTCCCAGTCATTGGAAATAGAACAAAATCTCGTGCATTAAATGCAGAGATCTGCCCCCATCTCGTGCATTAACTGCAGAGACGTACCTCGAGTTCTGTACGAAGAGCAGCTTTTGACGTGGCGGTTGGTTTCGTCTCGTCCTGAGCATAAAAGCTCATGTCTGCCTATGTAAAATAGGCAACATATTCCTTGAATGCATAAACGACGTCTTAATTTAAGGCTTTGTCACTAAACGACAGTCTGGGACTCTGTGTAGAATCATCATTACAGCCATCCTCATGGTAGTTGTACAGTACTCTTTGTCAGAAGTCAGGTTCATTGTACTGTCTGACAGGTTCATTCGAGAAATACGAAGCGTTCCTCGTATAACTTTCTGCTGCATTAAAAGCAGATAGGTTTTTACGCCAAAGTGGCGATGTAGCAACCTTTTTACGCTGGAGCAGTCAGGAAATACTACATTACGTGGGTTGTTTTGGAGCTATATTATATGCTGAATAGCGTTGAAGCTCTGTTGTACGCCAATGGCTCTGAAGTCATGTCTTACGCCACCCAGTGTTGGAGCTCTATTTTACGCGGGCTTCCTGCATGTTGAGGGTTTTTATGCGTATGATTTCCTAGCGTATTTTTTATGCTTCTACAAGACCCCCTTCAAAGTTTTCAAATTCCTCGTAATTTGAAACACTTTGAATAAAGCATGAAACTGTCAAGTTTGACTCGTTCCGCGAAGCTGATTTCTCGACAAATATTTAGGAATTTATTAGGATTTGGTGTGATCTTCTCTGCCTATATAAAGGCGACTGAGTTAGCCTATTTTTCCTATATTTCCTTCACCACACAGAGATGGTTGCCAAGCTTCGTCGGGTCGACTTGAGGAAGAAGAAGATCATGTTCTTCCAGCATATAAGGAGCCGTAAAAAGAGGCATCTTCGAGCAAGTGTCCTCTGCAACGATGGATCATGGAAGGATATCATAGCTTCCTTTGCTCGGGATGATCAATAATTTTATATGGCGATTCGTCCAGGAGAGAGGAAGGGTCTCATTTGGCCACACAGCTTGCAAGCTATATTTTCTTCCCTCATGGCAGTGGACGAGAGTAGGCAGTTTGGCCCTGTCTTCCAGTATTGAGTTGGGTCTGAAACCCCAACACAATTCTAGGACATGCTTGCCATGGCATATGGAGGATAGGCTTGCAAAATTGATACATGCCCAGTAATGTATCCTCCCGCCATTGATCATTTTCTTGTTAATCGGCCGCAGAAGCCGATTAACTGCTGTAGAAGAACAAAGATCTACACCAATACGATAACCTGGCGTAACAGATTCTTGGTGTGATCTTAGATGAAAAAATCCTTTGTAGAAGAAGGATTTCCATCATATGTAATCATGAAGATGAAAACCCTTTGTAGACTGGATTTCCATCATATGTAATCATGATTAATAAGATTGTCTTCTTTTACGCATCTGATGATTTGCCATATTTGCTGTGAGGAAGTCTGCATATATGCAGCTTCAGCACGTCTGAATAATTTTACGCCGACTCTAAAAAAAGAATATCTGATCTCGTCTCATCTTTTACGCGTAACTGAAGACGCGTAGAAAGCTTCTTAGCATTAAGTCGTCTTCGAAGAACCAAACTGTCATGCTGTTTTCGACGAGGAGTCGTGTAACATTTCTGAACTGTCACTTCTTTGATATGAAAGATTCTTGTTCAGACCATCATCTTCAAGAATGGTTTCTTCGAAGATGGAATATTTTATACAATAAGGGAGGCGACTGGGGGGCCTATGTGGGTCGTCCTTCGGGCCCTGTTATGCCCTTTAGGGGATTACTGCCGGGTAGCGTCCCGAGTGAGGACAGTTCGCTGGTCCAGCCGGTCCAGATATCGACCTTCTGTAACGACTTCATGGGGCAAGGAGGAGTGTACCCCAAAGTTAATCCTCGGACCAGTGGATGGCTTACCCCAAAGTTAATCTTATTAATCATGAAGATGAAAAATTCATTGTAGACTGGATTTCCATCATATGTAATCATGATTAATAAGATTGTCTTCTTTTACGCATCTAATGATTTACCATATTTGCTGTGAGAAAGTCTGAATATGTGCAGCTTCAGCACGTCTGAATAATTTTATGCCGACTCTGAAAAAAGAATATCTGATCTCGTCTCGTCTTTTACGCGTAACTGAAGACACGTAGAAAGCTTCTTAGCAATAACCCACTTCTTTGATATGAAGAATTCTTGTTCAGACCATCATCTTCAAGAATGGTTTCTCGAAAATCCCATGCAATAGGGCGAGAAATGGCTGTCAGACAGGCCATACTTGAACTTTTTGAGAAAGATTCCAGCTAGACTTCGGATGAACTTCCAGTCGACCCAAGAAGAAGAGTCATCTTCAATGTTGAACTCTGTATGTTTTGGGCACTTGGAATATTTTGTAGCCAAGAAGGAGCATTTCTGCGTAAATCCTTACAATTGACCATCTGTAGCTTTCGAGCATAGAATTGTAGATTTGTAGCCTCTGAGCGTAAAAAAGCTTCTGAGCGTGAAATCATAGATTTGTAGCCTCTGAGCGTAAAATCGTAGGTTTGTAGCCTCTCGAGCATAAAAGCTGCTGAGCATAACAGCATCCGGGCATAAAACCATAGACTTATAGCCTCTGTGCGTAAAACTGTAGATTTGTAGCCTCTCGAGCGTAAAATCTCCTGAGCGTAAAATCATATATTTTGCTCTGCGCATAAATTCTGGATCCACTGACTGTCCGTCTTCTTCTTTTCAAATGATAGGCTGACGTGGTCCCAAATCATAACCAAATATTAAATATCGGATTTGGTTAGGAATTCGAAGAGTTATCCGAACTCTATAAATAGCCCAAGGTTCTGAGAGAGAAAACTTTTATCTGTCTTCACAAAACACTAGCTTTCCAAGAACCCTTCTTCTTCGTCTCTTTTGCTTGAAAACTCAGAATCGTCATGGTACCTAAACATGCTTCCACTGCTAAGGAAAAGAAGGTCTCTTCCTCTTCTCGCTCTGCTGCTCCCGCACGAGCAGCACCCATTAGGATGAACGAGCCTCGATCGGAATACAGCGCTCCGCCGTCGACCTGTGCTCCGGACGTCACAGGTAAAAAGAACTCCGAGGGAAATAGAGGACTTTTTGTATACGTTTGTACGTGTATGCGAACCAATACGCCCATATTTCTAATGTGTCAGCGTAAAACCATCTTTTCGCAGTCTGGCGTAAAAACTTAGACTGTCGAAATTTTGGTGTATACTACAAATATTTGATTTTTACGCACAGAATATAAATTCTGGCATAAAAACTCAGATTTTGGCAGTCTAGCATAAAGCTCAGACTGTTTATGTATACTGCCAACCTTGAATTTTATGCCTCGAAAATAGGTTCCGGCGTAATAGTTCAAGTTTTTGTAGTCTTGGCGTAAAGCTCAGACTGTTGATCTTTTGGCTTAAACTGCAAGAATGTAACGTCTAGTGTAGCAATTGACTTGTTTTCTTGCATTTTGTAGTAGACTTGCAAATCCCTCCTTTGGCTGAGGTAATGGACTCTGCGGCCGAAATGATGAACTCAAACTACCTGGATGATTTGTCCCATGTGACATTACCCATATCTGGAGACAACTATCCTGAAGGAAGTAGAATCCTGATCTCATCCCAGGGAGAACGCATGCTGTTGAATATGATTAGTGGGGAGCCCCTAACATACATCGATGGGACGGAGTATAAGAAACTCGAGTTTCTTATTCGGGGATGTTATCGACAAACAATTCCAGACCAAGCCCAAGCGGGAGGACTGGTTGTTCACTGATGAGGGCACATTAATGTATCTGCCGAAGATGCCCAGGGATTATCCTATCTCGGCCTTCTTTCATGCCACATATCCTAGGAAGATTATGTGGGTGCTGACTCCCGATCTTCACGGCCGACCGGGAAAGATTTTATACAATAAGGGAGGCGGCCGGGGGGCCTATATGAGCCGTCCTTCGGGCCCTGTTATGCCCTTTAGGGGATTACTGCCGGGTAGCATCCCGAGTGAGGACAGTTCGCTGGTACAGCCGGTCAAGATATCGACCTTCTGTAACATATTTATGGGGCAAGGAGGAGTGTACCCCAAAGTTAATCCTCGGACCAGTGGATGGCTTACCCCGGGAAATCTTCGATGGGCCAATTTAACTGCATGGGCCCTGAAGTATTTCCCGGTGGAGCTGAAAAATATTGGCTTGTTCGCGGCCGTGAGTGCCACAAGTGTTGGGCTGCCAGCCAACCCTAACTTGTTCTTAGCGTTGAGGGAGCGATACAACTCGCTCACCGGGACTTTTGTCGCTCCGCTTGGGGAGTTGGGCCTGGCCCTACATGAGATGGCAGAAATTTCAAGGCTGCCAATGGGGGACACTCCTTATGAAGAGTATGTTCCCACAAATAGTGAATTTAGGGATACAAACCCTTGGGCAGTGGCAGTGTACCAGGAGCTGATGTGCCACTACCTCGCCTGCACCACTTTCTACAAGGAGCCCTCTGATTTGGCTCACATCAATAAGTGGGAAGCCTACCTCTTCTTTCACCATGCCAGAAATGCTAAGCCTGATAAGGTGGTAGATAGCCGAGATACGCCCTTGAACTTCCTGAGCATGCTCAATACTAACACGGTTGATGACCTCATCGAAGATGCAGGGGCTCCGAATTATGTTCTTGATGAGGAGATTGGGGGTTATCCTGTAGGCACAAAAGCCTTCAGCTATATGAGGCATTGGCGTAAGCCTCTATCAAGGGAAGCTCAATTAGCTGGCTTCCTCTCTGTCTGGCTATGTCGTTGGGTAGTGCTGGGCATTGCGTCTCTGGATCGCATCCATCGTAACACCTTATGGCCCGCAGTACGTTTGGTATTCGGAGCAAGACTGGGCCTGCTTTCTGCTATGGTATGTAGAATACAAGCAGGCCTGAGGGCCCTTACTGATGGGCTTCTCACTGATGAGACGCGGCATGAAGCATTTCCCAGGGTGTAATTATCCTTCTTGTACCTGATGGGATGGTTGATCCTCCACAACACCAGGGTAATGTCTCCCGGCTCCGCCAGTCATTCGGGAAATATCTTCTTGTTGAACTACAAGAATTCCTCTTGGAATGTGGCGACCGTCACAGATTGCCGGCGGGCGTTAAACGTTGCCCACAGTTGGAAGCTCTTCTGTATCGTCCCCCTGTACATATCAATCAACAGGGGACGAAACTTAAGGATGAGGGCCATGGGAGGACCATTCTTTCTTCTGAAGCCTTCTACTGGTTGGTCTATATTAGACCTTCCCACTTACTATACAGAAGTGAGGATAATTGCTTCTTGGAGCCTTATCTGCCCAGTCGGTTCGCCAGACCGTTTGGGTATGATCAACTTCATGTGGGGAATGTCATTACCAGCTTCAAGTCCAAAGGTGGACTTATTGATGGGGCCCGAGGATGGCGGTACTTCATCATGGGCTGTACGGGTGCAACTTTTGCTGTGCCCGCAACTTCTATCTCCATGGAGTTGTATATTTTGCACTCGTACGCACAGTTCTATGCATCCATCAACACCTTCCATCACAATTTTGATGTCCGTGGAAGTTTTAGGATGCCCTCCCATAGGTCCACTGGACGGGAGGATGTTCCGTCTGTTTCCTTGGATGAGAATGAAGACACCACCAGAGCAGACAAAATTTTGTTAACAATACCGAGAGACGTAATAGCTCCGCCTGCAGAGCCTCTCGTTATCTCCCAGAAATAGAAGGCTTCCACTCCAAAAGAGCCTTCCCCTCGCAAGAAGAGGCTTGCCAGAGGTCCGAAAAGGGCTTCCACCAGGGAGGTTGTCGTTTCCCCTATTGGGGATGATTCTTTAATCAGAGGTCCTTCGCCTTTTAGAGAAGGAACCTCCATAGTCCCAGCTGGCAGTGCCGGAGGTCCTTTGCTCGAGATCGTCGCTGCTGCTACTGCTTCTGGTAGTGCTACGAGATCGCCTACAAGGCCAAGCATTTTGAGGATTCCCTTAACCAGACAAATAATGGGAGTAACCCATACTTCGTCTGTAAATATTTCCAGTAAGATTCCACCCGATGAGCCTCGAGTGGATCTTGGCGAAGACTGGGAAGAATATCCCCCAACGTCAGTTGGTGCAACCTCTTCTCCAGGTATGAAAGCTCGCTTAGCATTATTAAGAAATAATTTACCGGTACAAGCTGTGGACGCGACATATATACCATCAGCCATAGGTAAATGTTGTCATTATACCTCTTTTAGGAAAATTAACACCAACTTGGTATTAACTTTCTCTTGTCTTCTTTTCAGGCTAAGACATCTACGAGGAGGGCGGAGTTGACGCCACTTTTGACTTCGTCACTAATTCGGCCGATGAAACGACAGCGTTTGATATCGAAGAAGCATGCTTTGGAGCTACCGATCCTTCGTCCGCTACATTTTCGGGCTTCGTCTTGCCAACAGCAGTCCAGATATCGTCAGGGGTAGATGATCCTATCATTGCGACTGCGCCTCCTTCTTCAAGCATGCCAACAACTTTAACTGTTATTGGCGTCTCCTCTTTTGTCGTGCCATCTACTGAAGTAAAAATTGTGGCCACATCCTCTGTCAGTGCTCCACCAAGGGATTTTACCGATATTGTGGCCACTCCCAGCGTCCATTCGCACTTTACCATGCTAGTTGAACAATATACTAGCATATTCTATGTTACTTTGAAATTGTTGATATCCATGGCACTGGAGAAGAATCTGGGATTTAATGCTCTGAAGATGTCCTCCAATCTCACCATAGCGCCGATTAGAAACTTCGATGACGCTGAAATGGCTAATGCGTTAGAGTAAATAGTTAATGATTTGGAACAACCCATTAACGAGTATTTACAACTATCTCGAGGCAACGTCGATGAGATGATTCAGGCCAAGTATGACTCCTTAACTGCTAAGCTGGCTGAACAAATAGAATCTCTGAACATATCCATCCAGGCACGACAACAGGAGATGGATAAAGAGCGGACCGTCTTGGAGGAGGTTATTTCTCAGATAACCCAGTGCGAGATCGAACATGAGGGAAATAAAGCGAGGGTCCTTAAATTGGAGGCTAAACTTTCTCAGGCAAAGGAGTGGGCTCTACAGTCCTTGGCAGCTCGAGATAAGTTGAAGGGCCGAATGGATACAGCTCAGCAAAACTTGGCACATGTGGGTGTCATTTGTGCTGGTTTTGTACAGGCTCGGTCCGAACTATCCCTTCTGAGTGATGACGAGGCACAACTGGAGCGGGCTCGTGCTAATGTCTTGGACTTCATGAATGAGAGGATGGCCGCTCTGGCACAACAGATTCGTGATTTGACTGCTCCTCGCCAATGATGTACTTTTTGCTTCTTTTTATAACTTGCTCTTTCTGGAGATAATAAAGAGACTTTATCTGACTTTGGTGGACCCATCATTTTTGAACATAAATGATAGGCAAGGGTGAAAGTGATATCAGATGTAATATGGACGTGATATACTTTCGGTAAGCTTCAGCTAGATATATCTATTCAGAGGTTATATGGACATGATAGAATATGATCCAACTAAATTTGTATGCAAAACACTATCAGAGGTAATATGGACGTGATAGGTTTTGATGTTCCAAATTAGTTTAAACATATCTATTCAGAGGTTATAAGTACATAATAGAATATGGTCCAACTAGATTTTGTACGTAGTATCATCAGAATGAGATCTTCACCATACTCCACTTAAACAAGGAAGATTAAGCATAGTACTTCTTCAGGAATTTGCCATTTGATAGGAGCCATTATCGTATCTTCGTTAGGCTTGGCTAATCTGTACGCGCCATTTGAGAACGTTGTCTCAATCACATAAGGGCCCTCCCATTTGGGCTGGAATTTACCTTTACTTTTGTGCGTGATGATCATTGGCCTTTTCACAGCTAAAACCACCTCACCAACTTTGAACACTCTTTCCTTCACTTTTTGATTAAAAGCTTTGGAAATGCGTGCCTGGTAGAATGTAATACGTTGTTGAGCTTGAAAGCGTTTCTCGTCTAACCCTTCTAGCTCTTGAAGCCTTAATAGATCATTCTTTTCCTGAGTCAACTCATTAGCCACTGCTACTCTGAGTGATAGAATTTGGATTTCAATGGAGAGAACTGCTTCACTCCCGTAGACTAATGAGAATGGGGTACAACCCGTCGGTGCTTGTACCGTTGTACGGTATGCCCAAAGGCATTCTTCTAACTTCTCATTCCAATCTCTTTTGTTCGAAGAGACGAACTTTTTCAAGAGTTTAATGATGGTTTTATTGAAGGCTTCCTCTAAACCATTAGCAGTAGGATTATATGCCATAGAGGCCATATTTTGTATCCGATTCTTATCACAAAATCGGTGAAACGCTTGGCTGATGAATTGAGGCCCGTTGTCATGAATTATTCTTCGGGGTAGCCCAAAGCGATAAATGACATGGTGCTTGATAAAGCTAATCACATTGGATGTCTTTACTTCAGCAAGGGGGATCGCCTCCGCCCATTTAGAGAAATAATCGGTGATAGCCAATATGAACCGATGTCCTCTGAAAGATGACGGGTGAATAGGACCAATGATATCCATACCCCATGCTTCGAAGGGCCATGATGCAATGGTGGGATGTAGATACTCAGAAGGCTGATGTATAAAATCCGCATAAACCTGACAGGCTTTGCACTATCATGCATACTTCACGGTATCTGCAATCATAGTAGGCCAGTAGTAGCCCATCCTCCTGATACAATCCTGTAACTTAGGACCAGGTTGATGTGCTCCACATACCCCATCATGAGCTTCACGGATGACCCGCTTTGCATCATCATCGGAGAGACATCGCAGCAGTAGTCCATCGTATGTTCGACGATATAGACTTTGTGAGGAAGCCTCAAAGTAGAAGCGTAATGATCGTCTTTTGATAGACACTGCTTTCTTAGGATCCTCGGGTAAAATTCTATATGCCACAAAATCTATAAAGGGACTTCTCCAGTCTCTCTTAGGAGGAACCGCGTTTATGGTATAATTGCGTTCCAGGTGAAAGTTATTCTTCACACAGAATAAATCTCTGTTGAAGAGAATTACCGAATTCTGCCTCCTTATAGGAATGGCTAGATTTGAAGCTAGACTGGCCAAAGCATCGGCTTCCAAATTTTGAGATCGAGGCACATGTTATAGGAAAAATCTTGTAAAAGACATGGCTATCTCGATCGTTGCTTGGTGATAAGGAATAAGGTCTGGATTGCGGACTTCATATACTCCTCTGACCTGATTGACGATCAGTTGGGAATCACCGAAAGCTTATAGGTATTCAACCTCCAATTCTTTGGCGACTTACAGCCCGATTAGTAGAGCATTATACTCTACCATATTATTAGAGCATGGTTCGCTAAGGGAATATGCTCGATAGATGACGAGTTTGTCAGGAGTTACCAGAACAATTCCTACTCCTGAAACCACGTTTCTCTTGGGACCAGTCCTGGAGGAACCATCAAAGAATAGCTGTCATGTATCACTTTCCATTACAGAATTGTATTCTGTAACTTCGTCGGGAATATCCATATATAGTTTGGAAGTTTCTGGAATCGGATGAGCAGCTAAGAAATCAGCCAAGGCCTGACCCTTTATGGACTTTTGAGAGACGTATACCATATCATACGGTATTAATAACTGTCACGCCCTAGTCCCAAAAGTACGTAGGACTAGGAATACGTAAGTATGCCAGCCGCATGGATATGGCACTCCAATATATGGAAACCAAAATCCACACGTACGCTGTAATATGAATATTAATCCACAAGTGGTATAAACATATATCACAAGTCATAGGGTACAATCTAAATCTCATCCACGAAATCAAATATAAATAAATAACCAGTATCTATGAAATAGATCTTAATATAAGTATCTAAGGATGATAGTTGGATGAAAATAAATCCACTACCAACTAGAATGTAATTGTAAATACAATATAAGTACACCACAACAAACACGATATTAGAATACCAGCTAATAATTACAGCTCGAAGAGAAGACCTCCTCGAAACATAGGTAACCATCCGAACCTGCGCTCCTGCGAATACTCAAGAACAGATACACCTGGAAGGGCCAGGTCCTCAGAGGGACGTAACAAGATACATAGAAGCAAGCCAATTTGAATACAGTAAACATGCATAATGTTTGAAAATAAATAAGTATGCTGTACAAGGCAATCTATATGAATGCAAATGAGGACAACTTTTTGACGTATGGGCAAGGGTAGTCTACTCGATCTAAGCCTCACAACTCACACACCCGTCTAGAACATCAGAAATCGACATACCTCTGGGGTAGCGACCAACGCGACACACGCCCATAGTGTGAACTATATACTACGGTTTACCAGAGTGGTTAAAAGCCCATATGCCTAATGATTGTCCTCTATGATACTAAGTGTCAAGTGTGTGTCAACATATCTAATATATATTAATGACTAAAAGGAACTACGCATGAAATAAATAAACATAAATGCAATAAATATACATGAATATACTAAGCATGCAAAATACTGTAAATAATTTGGCAATGTATCTTGCCTGGTAAGAAAGCTGCAAGGTGTAACGTCCCGAAGTCCAACACACAGGATCAGAAGCTATGGTCGCAGAACAAATGTCTTCGGATGCTGAAATAAACATCACCAACATTCTCAGAATAAGCAAAATAGCTAAAAAAAAAGTACTCCCCTTTCGTCCAATTTGGACACAGGGGCAAAAACGATAATTTTGGGTCAAAGTGGGATCCATGTGTGGGCCGCTTCGCACCAAAAAATGTGTCAGAACCAATGGTCTCCAAATTCATCAAACTTAGTGTCAACAAGTCCAGAACGATGATACAAACCCAACGGAACTTCCAGACCTGGATTCCGATGAGCCGATCACAAAATCGCCCGTCAAGTAGAGCCGCGGGGCCCACAATACGCGATTTTGTCAACGTTCTCAGAATCGAACCAAATTTGGGTCACAAGACCAGCATATTGCTACGAGTCTGATGGCGCAAGTTTCGTTTCAATCCGACGTGTGTACATAAAGTTATGATGTATTCCAGAACAGGCGGATACGGAGCGTTGTCGGCGGATACGTGTTGATTCCGGTGTGCACGCACATCCAAATCAACTTCTGCAAAATCCTGCACATCCGTATCAACGGTGCGCAAATTTTGGTGAAGACCACACACGACCAAATTATCCCGTTTGGCGGGGCGCACTCAGTTCCGGGGGAAAATGGGGTGTTATTTTTCCAATTTTTGGATCGCGGTTTGCGATCGCCACAGGACGCGACGCACCGAGCGGATTGCATGGGCATCGAGAGGGTTACATAGCCTACGTGTCACAACTACAAAACAAAAATCGGAGCAACGAGGAGAGAAAATGGGTTACCTGAACAGGGCTATATGGAAATCAAAATTCTCGTGTCCGTGAGTCGGCACGACACACCGACACAGTACTGTTGTGTCCGGTACTGTGCTGTGTCCGGTATTGTGCTATGGTTAGGGTTTCTGCTCGAGTCGGGGTTGTCGGTCATCGGGGCGGCCGGAGAGAGGCGGCGCTGCTCGTGGGGAGGCATGGCGGAGCTCTGGTTCGTCGAGGCGACGAAAACGAAGCCGAGGGGGTCATCGTCGAGGGGAGAGGGATGTGGGTCGTCGGGGACGATGATGGTGTAGGGTGATATGTGGTGGTGGCTTATCGTCGGAGAAGACGGCTGGGTCGCAGCGGGGACGACGGATCTCGAGGAGGAAGGTGGCGGCTGTGGGTAGACTCGTCACGGCGGGGTAGGGGAGATCGAGTGGTGGTTAGGGGTTTCCGGTAAGGCGGTGGATCTAGGGCTGGGCAGCGGCTCGAGTGGCTATGGTGGTTGCTGGGGCGAGAGAGAGGCGGAGGAGACGGCGCTGCTGCGGGGTTCAGACGGTGGAGCAGATTAGGGTTTCGACGGGGACGACGATGGCGGGGTCGGGGAGAGAGAGATGGAGGCGAGCGGCGGGGACTTGTCGGGAGAGATGAAGTTCTGGAGGAGGAAGGCGGGCAGCGGGCTAGGACGGCAGGGGTTGGTCGGAGCGGGGGAGTTAGGGTTCAGGGCGGAGGAAAGAGGAGAGAGGTTCGGATTCCACCCGGCGGAGCGGAGGAATCGAGGGGTTTTATAGCGCCGGAACAGTAATTCCGTTTAGGATTAAGATTTAGGGTTTGGCCGGGTTACGGGTCTGAGTCGGGTCAGCGGGTAGCGGGTTAGACCCGGATCCATTAAAGTTTAGGTACGGGTTCGGGTCTACGGATTTTGGGTCAAATTTAGATCCGACCCGCTAAGGGCTGGGTTTGGTTCTATTTGGTTTACAGCGGTTCGATTTGGTTTATTTCCAAATAAACTGGGTTCAATTCAGGGTTCAATTCAGTTTAATTATAAATTAGTTTTCAGGGCTTTAAAAATATTTTTGGGGTCCAATAAATTCCTGGAAAATTATCCTATGTCTAGTTTTTTATTTCACACCCAAAAATATTATTTTTATAATATTTTAATATTAATCAACATTATTTAAAAATCATTTAAATTCAAAATATCTTAGTTTAAATCCCCAAAAATTACAGAAAATTGTGAAAAATTCAAATTAAAAATTTCTGAAAAATTAGGGGATTTACAATCTATCCAACTTAAAATAATTTCGTCCTCGAAATTAAACTAGGGTATGGTCTCTCTATCAAATCTCACTCGATTACAATCTAAAGAATTCCTCTCAAGTGAACATTGCGGTCTCTACCCAACTTAGAATTTATTCATCTATCATCTAAGACTATACATCTAAGAAAGCTATGCCCAAAATTATTTAATCATGCTATTTAATCCTCGAAGTTTTTAACACCAAACATATCATCTATGATATGCCCTTAATCATTTATAAAAGATAGTCACCAACAATACGATTGGCCTGTGGGGTATATCTAGTACTATCTATATATCAAACTTATACCAAGCAAGATGTTTCATCTTTTCGAGATAAGGGAAGACGAGGATCAATAATAAAGATTTCAAGGGAGAGGTAATAGAATAGAAGTACCGGGATTAAGGCGTTTAAAGAATTCAAATAGGAATTATCAAGACAGTTGTGGATTAAAATCCTATTTTGGTAGTTCCTATTCACATACTCGTATTAGTATAGTTATATAACCGATACAATATGCTCAGACATATCTAGGGGTACGTATATTCGTCTACTAGTCGACTATATATCTCAATCCACATAAAGTATTATTGTGAAGGGCGAATCGAGCGCACTATGGTTGATCGGACCATAATACACTGAATTTTAAATTTATTAGTGTGTCGACCCACTAATACATATGTCATGAACAAGCTCGATAAGGGATAAGCTTGCAAAAACTAGGCTATAATAGCGGCATAAGTCAAGGTAGTACAACAATTATAAGTACGCTAGAGGATGATGAAAGGAGGTACAAGTCAATTCAAGTTCACAAAAATAAAAATAAAATAAGCAACAATAATAAAAGTCTCTACAATCTCTACAGTTATCATACCACCTCCTTGTCTAAGTCGCTGGTCAACCAAATAGGGGTAAGGACCTCTAAATTCTATTACCTGAATAAACACTGTCATCTTTTGCTAGTATGCGATTAATGTCATTCAGTTACACTTCAATAAAAGGCTATGTGATACTAGGGTGTGAGGTATACTACCCAACTTAAAACAATAAACTAATTACTGTAATTGCCTTGAGGATACCGTAGAAGCTCCTGTTAAGGTCTACGAGAAGGGTCTTGGTACTTATTAGGGTATCCTCTTCTATTACATATGTCATGGTCATCTTACGTCTTAGTCATAGTGCTTATAGAATAAGTGTCAATAGCAAGAATAGAAATGTTACTAGCCTCAAGGGAAAAGGAAATATAACTCGTATCGAGGTGGGGGTACATGTTACGCAATTTGAAAACTAAGGGATAATCATCAGGTCAAAATCTACAAGAATAACTTAAACCATCAAGTTCTAACTAATAAGCACACAAATTCAAAATTTAATATTAACAACTATAATCCTAGCAACTATATGTCCTTAACACAGAATAAATTACCTGGCCTACAATCAGAAGTGTCAGATGGCACGAGTTGAAAGATAAAGAATAGAGGAACAAAAGTTAGTCGTCGCACAATTTAGCGAACGCTAAGGTCGTAGAGGAACAATATATATGAAATTAAAATAGGGGCTCTAGATAGCATCATGATTTTCTAAGGAGGAGTGGTATGCTAGTTGCTATGTTCGAGATATGATCAAGAGAAATATTATATTCATTGCTCTTGGCTTTCTAAGGTACTGTCTGCTACTAATAAGACGATGATCTAAGTTTATAGTTCTCCAATACTATCTAACTACGAAGGTTAGATCCAGTCCTAATTTTAAATTTTGGTTGTCTATTGGTTCCTCAATACTAAGGTCAACCATTATGGTAAACTTCTAACTAACTCTAGTAGTATCTATACTACTCTCAGTCTTCATAATACATCAGAGGGTAATGGTAAACCAATTCGAGAGATAAGGAATTCTAGGGTTCACTAGATATTCTAAACTTAGTGGTGTGTCTATATTCTCGTTGTATTCTTAATAGGTGTGCTACCCTAATTATCATCCTAATAACAGGGGTTTCTATGTTCTAAGAGGAGGCTATACCCAAGAAACTATTAAGGAAGCACATGACTCAAGCAGGATACGATTATTCAAATAGAATAGATTGAATGGAAGGTGAATCATAGTCAATGTGGATGAGATCCTATACTCTAGTCCTAGATGCAGGCTTGTTCGGTACAGTAACATAACCGAGACAATATTCTCTCGACCTGCATGGGCCACCACAAAAATATGTCATGCCCCAGTCCCAAAAGTACGTAGGACTAGGAACACGTAAGCATGCCAGCCGCATGGATATGACACTCCAATATATGGAAACCAAAATCCACACGTACGCTGTAATATGAATATCAATCCACAAGCGGTATAAACATATGTCACAAGTCATAGGGTATAATCTAAATCTCATCCACAAAATCAAATATAAATAAATAACCAGTAGCTATGAACTAGATCTTAATATAAGTATCTAAGGATGATAGTTGGATGGAAACAAATCAACTACCAACTAGAATGACTAGAATGTAATTGTAAATACAATATAAGTACACTACAACAAACACGATATTAGAATACCAGCTAACAATCACAACTCGAAGAGAATACCTCCTCGAAACATAGGTAACCATCCGAACCTGCACTCCTGCGAATACTCAAGAACAGATACACCTGGAAGGGCCAGGTCCTCAGAGGGACGTAACAAGATACATAGAAGCAAGCCAATTTGAATACAGTAAACATGCATAATGTTTGAAAATAAATAAGTACGTTGTATAAGACAATCTATATGAATGCAAATGAGGACAACTTTTCGACGTATGGGTAAGGGTAGTCTACTCGATCTAAGCCTCACAACTCACACACCCGTCTAGAACATCAGAAATCGACATACCTCTGGGGTAGCGACCAGTGCGACTCTACAGAAATCGACATACCTCTGGGGTAGCGACCAGCGCGACACACGCCCTTAGTACGAACTATATACTACGGTTTACCAGAGTGGTTAAAAGCCCATACGCCTAATGATTGTCCTCTATGATACTAAGTATCAAGTGTGTGTCAACATATCTAATATATAGTAATGACTGAAAGGAACTACGCATGCAATAATTAAACAGAAATGTAATAAATATACAGGAATATACTAAGCATGCAAAATACTGTAAATAATTTGGTAAGGTATCTTGCCTGGTAAGAAAGCTGCAAGGTGTAACGTCCCGAAATCCAACACACGGGATCAGAAGCTATGGCCCCAGAAAAAATATCTTCGGATGCTGAAATAAAAATCACCAACATTCCCAGAATAAGCAAAATAGCTAAAAAAAGTACTCCCCTTTCGTCCAATTTGGACACAGGGGCAAAAACGGTAATTTCGGGTCAAAGTGGGATCCACGTGTGGGCCGCTTCGCACCGAAAAATGTATCAGAATCAATGGTCTCCAAATTCATCAAACTTAGTGTCAACAAGTCCAGAACGATGATACGAACCCAATGGAACTTCCAGAACTGGATTCTGATGAGCCGATCACAAAATCGCCCGTCAAGTGGAGCCACGGGACCCACGATACGCGATTTTGTCAACGTTCTCAAAATCGAACCAAACTTGGGTCACAAGACCAGCATATTGCTACGAGTCCGATGGCACAAGTTTCGTTTTGATCCGATATGTGTACACAAAGTTACGACGTATTCCAGAACAGGCAGGTGCGTGGTGTTGTCGGCGAATACGCGTTGATTTCGGTGTGCACGCACATCCAAATCAACTTTTGTGAAATCCTGCACGTCCGTATCAATGGCGCGCACATTTTGGTGAAGACCGCACGCAACCAAGTCATCCCATTTGGCGGGGCGCACTCAGTTTCGGAAGAAAATGGGGTATTATTTTTTCTATTTTTGGATCGCGGGTCGCGATCGCCACAGGACGCGACACACCGAGAGGGTTGCCCGGGCATCGAGAGGGTTACACAGCCTACGCGTCATAACTGACGGAACAAAAATTGGAGCAACGAAAAGAGAGAACAGGTTACCTGAACAGGGCTATGTGGAAACCAAAATTCTCGTATCCGTGAGTCGACATGACATACCGACACAGTAATGCTGTGTCCGGTACTGTGTTGTGTCCGGTACTGTGCCGTTGTTAGGGTTTCTGCTCGATTCGGGGTCATCAGTCAGTGGGGCGGCCAGAAAGAAAAAGCGCTGCTCGTGGGGAGGCGTGGCGGAGCTCTGGTTCGTCGAGGCGGCGGGGACGAAGCCGAGGGGGTCGTCGTCGAGGGGAGAGGGTTGTGGGTCGTCGGGGACGATGATGGTATAGGGTGATAAGTGGTGGTGGCTTATCGTCGGAGAAGACGGCTGGGTGGCAGCGGGGACGGCGGATCTCGAGGAGGAAGGTGGCGGCTGCGGGGAGACTCGTCACGGCGGGGTAGGGGAGATCGAGCGGTGGTTAGGGGTTTCCGGTAAGGCGGTGGAGCTAGGGCAGGGCAGTGGCTCGAGTGGCTATGGTGGTTGCTGGGGCAAAAGAGAGGCGGAGGAGACGGCGCTGATGCGGGGTTCAGACGGTGGAGCAGATTAGGGTTCCGACGGGGACGACGATGGCAGGGTCCGAGAGAGAGAGAGACAAAAGCGAGCGGCGGGGACTCGTTGGGAGAGATGAAGTTCTGGAGGAGGAAGGTGGGCAGCGGGCTAGGACGGCCGGGGGTGGTCGGAGCGGGAGAGTTAGGGTTCAGGGCGGAGGAGAGAGGAGAGAGGTTCGGATTCTGGCCGGCGGAGCGGGGGAATCGAGGGGTTTTATAGCGCCGGAACAGTAATTCCGTTTAAGATTAGGATTTAGGGTTTGGCCGGGTTACGGGTCCGGGTCGGGTCAGCGGATAGCGGGTTAGACCCCGATCCATTAAAGGTTAGGTGCGGGTTCGGGTCTGCGAGTTTTGGGTCGGGTTTAGATCCGACCCGACCTGCTAAGGGCTGGGTTTGGTTCGGTTTGGTTTACACCGGTTCGGTTTGGTTTATTTTCAAATAAACCGGGTTCAATTCAGGGTTCAATTTGGTTTAATTATAAATTAGTTTTTAGGGCTTTAAAAATATTTTCGAGGTCCAATAAATTCCTGGAAAATTACCCTATGTCTAGTTTTTTATTTCACACCCAAAAATATTATTTTTATAATATTTTAATATTAATCAACATCATTTAAAAATCATTTAAATTCAAAATACCTTAGTTTAAATCCCCAAAAATTATAAAAAATCTAAATTAAAAAATTTTAAAAAATCAGGGGGTTTACAATAATATTGCCCTAGTCGCGAGTTGGGAATTAAGAATACTCGGCTTACTCATCAATACCCGGAGAGGATTGATTCTGGAGATGATATGAATAGTTTGACCTGTGACATAATGTTGCGTCTTCTGAACGGCAAATATTAGGGCCAAGCATTCTTTTTTCACTGGATTGTATCGGTGTTCAGCTCCGACCATCATCCTGCTGAGGTAGTAGATAGCCTATTCATGACCCTCATCATTCTTTTGTGTGAGGAGAGCCCCTAAAGAATGATCCATTGCTCAAACATACAGCAAAAATGGTCTTCCTACAACAGGAGGCACCAGAACTGGAGGATTAGTGAGGTAGCGTTTAATGTCATTGAACGCTTGCTGACAGGCTTCGTCCCATACGAACGACACATCTTTCTTCATAAGGCGGGAAAATGGTTGACATCTCCCAGAAAGGTTGGAAATGAATCTCCTGATTTAGGCTAGCCGACCTTGAAATCCTCTGAGTTCTCTCAAATTACGGGGAGGTCGCATCTCTAGGATAGCCTTTATTTTATCAGGGTCGACTTGAATGTCTTTAGTAGTAATGACAAATTCCAGGAATTTGCTACTAGATACACCGAGAAAGGACTTTGTAGGGTTCATTTTGAGTTGATGTTGGCGTATTAACTCGAACACTGTCTTCAAGTCTTGGATGTGAGTACCCTTGAGACGACTTTTGACAGCGATATCATCTACATAATATTTCACTATTTTGCGTAGATTCTCATAGAATATGTTACTCATAGCTCGCTGATATGTAGCCCCGGCATTCTTTAATCCGAAGGGCATGACTGTGTAGCAATATACCCCTAGTGGTGTACGGAAGGCAGTATGCTTTTCGTCTTCAAGATCCATCTTAATCTGATTATATCCTGAAAATCTGTCCATGAAAGACATGCGCTCAAACCTATATGTATTGTCGATCATGACGTCTGTGATGGGAAGAGGGAACTCATCCTTGGGGCAGGCCGTATTGAGATCTCGGAAGTCGATACAAACTCAAACTTTCCCACTTTTCTTCATGATCGGGACAACATTAGTGACCCAATCAGGATGTTGTTATTCTCGGATAAACCCGTAAGTTATCAACTTTTTGATTTCAATTTCAATGGCGTCCATCATATCTAGGCAAAACCGGCGTTGGTGCTGCTTTACAGGTTTTAAATTGGGCAGTATGTTAAGTTTGTGGGTAGCCACCTTTGGATCAAGACCTGGCATATCCTCATAATTCTATGCAAAGACATCGATATATTCTTTTATCAGTTGGATCATCTCTTCCCTTTCTGCTGAGGAAAGATTGTTACTGATAAATATCGGCTTTGGTGAAATTCCATCCCCAACATCGATTTGGACAACTTTATCTTCAGTGGACGGCTCTCTTTGCTCGAACCGGAGTTCCCATTGTGTATCCATTTGCTGTGCCCAGGATTCATTTTCAAACTGTTCAGATTCTTGTTCCTCTGTTTTGAGAGAATCTGTCAATACCGTGTTTGCTGACAATATTCGTGGGAGTTCATCATCTGAATCGGAGGACGACAAACTATCCTGAGAAGAGGAAATGGTCTCTCCGCTTGATTCAGAGTTGTTCGAAGTTGCAAGAGACATGAGATACCCTAACCCAAAATGAGTTCGTTGACAATAGGGATCACCATGCAACGGCATTTGTCTGCCATTTCCATAGTTGAGACCTAGCTCCAACTTTAAGTCATAACCCATGCTTTGCATGATTTTCAAGGCCTGTGGGCTATATCTGAAAACCTGCATTTTTCCAGCATCAGACTCGTGAGAATCTTCTTGTATAATCAGTCGATTATGTATGCGGCCGAAGACTATTGGATGTTGATCTTTACGGGTAGGTAGGACAATAAAGATAGAATCTTCATGTGGCCCATATGTCGTGATGACGTTGGATGTTGATGCCACTTCCCATACATACGGTTGATAGAAGTCTATAGCTTTCAAGAATTTTTGTGCTATAGGCTCTATATCGTTATGGAGGGATGATTCCTCTTTAGGAAATTGAGCATCAGTATACTGAAAAAGAGGTTCTTTATTATCATCAGAGACCATGTTCCCGGTTGTATTTACATCAATCGGCTGTTTCTTGCGTCGAAGGTTGATGACCATGGATGGAGGCTTCTGGTTCAGAGTGATCACTAGGGGATCCTTTCCTCCTCCTGATTTGGTTCTGTCTAAGTAGATAGCCATGGGTTCCATGACTTTAGGACGGGTAGTCCATCCTTTTACCTGGATTGACAGTGGTTGCTCAACAGACGATTCTCCTGGCTCCCGGTGGGATTCCTCTTTCGTCTTACCCGACACCTCCTACATGTAGTCTTGGGTGTACAATATAGCATCGTAGTAGTAGGACTTAACTCCTTTGAACGGATTGAGATCAGCAAACTTCGTTTTTACTATTCCTTGGGTGTCTACATATTTGAAGCATTGATGTAGAGTAGAAGGAATAATATTGTGTTTGTGGATCCATGGTCTTCCCAACAGAATATTGTAGGACACCTCTGAATCAATGACGTAGCAACTAGCCACTGATCTAAGGTCACCAATCTGGATCCTCAGACGAATCTTCCCCAACGGATTACTTTTCCTGGCATTAAAGCCCACGATTGTAGTGGTGGTATAAACCAGTTCGCTTGTAGGGATCCTCAATGGTCTGAGCAGACTATGAGGGATGATGCTGATTGACGATCCTGGATCTATGTGAATCCGGTCTACCTCCATGGAACCGACATATCCGGTATAATAGAGGGGTCTGTCATGCTTGTTATGTTTCAACAGCATGTCTTCTTGAGTGAAAGTGATGTTAGGGACCACTTTTATCACGCTATGACAATGAGGATATGCCATAGGCTCTTTATCGGGGGACTTGAGCTGGGTCAAGCATACGTCCGCCTATATTAAAGCTTTGCTCAAGGCTTGACGAGTATCTTTGGATAGCCTAAGCAGCTCAAAAATGGATAGTCTGGCTGGAGTATTAGCCAATTGGGCCAGGATGTCGAAGTTATATGGTTTCTCTAAACCTTTATTTTGAATATTCTTCAAAGGTTTATCGAAACGAACTTCTTTCTGTTTGCCCTTGTCCGCCAAAATTGGTCTAGAAGGACCTGCCTCTGGTATGACATATTCAGGCTCTGAAGACTTGGCAGCTGAAGTGTCTGCCGTTGTTTTTTCCTGATTTCCTCCATAGTCCTTGGGTAGGCTTTCCCTGACCGTGTTCTGGTAGCCAAAGCCTCCTCTTCTGATGTCGGGGAAATTACAACCATATGGCATGGTTTGCGTCTTGAGTTCTTTCTGGACTTAGCCTTAGCGGCTTGAGTCCCTTCCTTAATCTCTGACACCAGATCAGGATGAACCCACATAATCTCACCATGCTGGGTAGTTAGGGGTATCAAGTCATAGTTTTGACCCCTAGCTGGAGGGAGATTAACAATGTTCATCATTGTCCGGAGAATAGGTACAACACCATCCGGGACTTCTTAAGGAGGCAGATTGCCAAATTTGAGAGAGATCATGTTGGCAGTAACTGTCTTCTCGCTGTTGCATAGAGTGATAGCCTTGGCGTTGATCAGCTCCTGGATTTTTCTCTTTGGTAAATAACATGCCTTTGTAGGGTGATGTATGTACCTGTGGAAAATGCAGTACTTAGGATTATTGGTACTGCCGACTTTATTTGGCTGCTTTACTTCGGGGAGAGTGAGCTTGCCACTTTTGACTAGACAGTTGAATATGCTCGGAATGTCATCATCATCAAAAGAATATTCTTCTATGGGTCTAGAAGTCCCAGGTTTCATCTGTGTGGTTGCCGGGTAGGTTGCCTGGATATGTTAATCGCCAGAGCTTCCTTTCCTTTAGAACCACGAGGATGGTCGCAATTGGAAGATGACCGTTTCCCTTTGTCAGAGGTGGAGATCATGATTCCACTTTCATGCGCTTTTCGACTGTTATCTTCAGCGACTACCGCTGAGATGATAAACGAGGACCAATCATGGAACTGATATGGTCCCGTAAATACCGAGATCAGTGGGAGAAGGTTTTTTCTGCAAATGTCAACCAAGGCTGAATCCGAAACTCCAGGAGGCATCTGCAAAGTGGCTTGACGAAAACGTTCAATGAACATACAAACATTTTCTTTCTTCTTCTACTCACTTCGATGAGTGAGGACATAGACATGTCCATCCCTCCTTCGTAGAATCGAGCGAAGAAAAAAGTCTTAAAATCTTCAAAGGAAGTGATACAGTTGTCCGCAAGACTACGGTACCATTGATAGGCCACTCCAGACAGACAGCCCTTAAATACTCGAGTGAGCAGGGCGTCATTCCCTTGCAGCAACACCGTCATCATGCTGAAGTAGTTCATGTACTGACTTGGTGAAGTCTTTTCCTCGAACAAAATTATAGCCTGTGGTTTTTATTTCGGTGGGAAAGGGATCTCGTCCCAGATAGCCGGGTAAGGCTGGTTGATGCCCAACTTCTTGAGCTGATCCTTGTGCTTCAAGGTATCGAATTGGGCTTTTAACTCCCCAACTGCCTGTATCGGATCTTCAGTCGGGAAAGGGACCACAGAGAGATGAGAGGTCAGTTGTATTGTAACTCCAACAGGAGGCAATACATTTTCTGGGTTCAGGGGTGGAGGAGCCGTTGACTCTTGATTTGGAGCCGGCTCCTAGTTTGTGTTGGGTGGTGGAATGTCCACCCCCACACACAGTTGAGTTGGAGGAACTGATGCTTGAGCTATAGCTGCTGCATGTTGAGTCAGCATCATCTGGTGCATGTTCTCCATCATGGAATGCATCTCTTTCAACGATATTTCTAACATAGCAATGCGTTGTTCCGTACTTCCTGATGGGGAAGCCTCCTCATGTTCATCTTCGATGGCATAAACTCCCATTTCTCTGGGTGCTATCGAGGGATCAGTATAGACCTCTGTGAAGATCGAGTCTATACTTTTAGCATCACCTCCAGGAAACTGGCGACCCCCAGTGTCGAAATCGGAAGAATACGAAGCGGATTGTCGCGACCTCGAGCGAGTATTCCGAAAGAGACCTGCTTCAATATCTTCAAGGAGCCTATCAAACATCCTTTGGCTCGGAGTTCTAGAAGGATGACATCTCGAACTGGACCTTCCTCTAGGAATGTGTGAAGCCATGTTCACTAATGCAAATGTAGGCTCTTCTTCCTGTAAGGGCACAGAGCAGTTCAACCAATCGAAAACTGACCGTTTTGCCTTAGAGCAGCAGTAGTTAACTACAACTTTATGACTATTACAACAGTACTCCCTAGGAGATGTAATAGACGTATTAGAAGATCTCCTGACTTTGCGCTTCTGGATCAGGAAATCATATAAATCAAGAGGATTAACAGGAGAAGAAGAAGAAGAAGAAGAAGAAGAAGAAGAAGAAGAAGAAGAAGGCTTATTTTGCCTTTTTACATCAGTGGGGGTACAGATATTGGGAACACTAACTCCTTGTCTGCAATAACAATATAGCAGTTCAGCCATGTGAGTAGCGTACGATCCGTCATCCGCCTGAAGAGCGTATGTTCCCGTGAACCGGGTCTTCTTTACGCCAAAGAATTTGTCCTGGCATAATTTAAAGTTTTGCACAGGTTGACGTAAAACTGAGGAAGTCGTCAATCGGCCATCAGCATTTCGCGTAATCTGAAGAGCAGGCAACTTCTTCTCTTGATGGCGTAAAAGCCGAGAAATCGAGAAATCCGCCACTTGTTTTTCCTTGCGTAGATTACAGGGACCATCTACCTCCTTATAGGCGGAAGATGTATTTTTACGCGCAGAGCGTAGATTAGACTTCTGGGTTGGCGCTAAGGCACTGCCAGAAGTTTTGTCTGCCACGTCACAGACGGGAGACATAATTTTATGTACAGGGCGCGGAGTAGACTTCTGGATTAGCGCTAAGGCATTGACAGAAGTTTTGTCTGCCACGTCACAGACGGGAGAGAGAATTTTACGCGCAGGGCGTATAGGTTGCGATGTCACAACCTTGTTGGTCGGAGAGAGAGATCCTTCAGGAAGTGTAGAGGATGTCCGGGGCATCCATACTTTACGCAACTTCCTGTTGTCTTGGATAGAGAGGGAACGAGAGCCACCCCATGCACGAAGCATGTCTTCATAAGCAGATTGGTCGAATTGGACGACCAGAGTCTTCTTCGTTGATCCGACGGATACAGCATCGTGTTGAGCAATAATTTTCTCATAAGATAAGAAAGTTGTCCCCAGCAGAGTCGTCATCTTGTGTTTGATAATAAACGAAAGAAATGAAACTAGGTTTATACGAAACCCTTTCTTTGGTTTACAAACAAGAAAAAGAAGTATAATTAATCCTATACGAGGATGTTAAGTATAAAATTTTGATTCTGGATAAATATTACTATAGGAGTCTGATCTGCGGTCGATCACTTTGTCCCTTGGACCACACGATGATGAAGAAGTGTTGTAGAAGACGAAAAAGAAGCTTCGAAGACTGCAGAAAAGGTTGAACTCTCGTTGCCAAAACAGTCAATCAATATTCTGACCTTGTTCAAATATTCTCCCTCCTTTCTCCAAAATCTGACCTTGGACCTTCGTGATCGGAGGTCTCTATTTATAGGGTTCAGTGACAGTCGGCGTAAAAACCGAACAGCGGAGAGATCTGCACCTTTTACGCGACGGTTATAATAACTGTCACCCACGTATGAATGATCTTCTGAATCCATGTGTGACGCGTGTCCCATTATGAGGTAACATATATAACTTCTGCGAAGATCACGGCATGCAAGCCACGTAGGTAACTGCCCATCGTGTAGAGAAGGTTGGCATAGAAACCAAATAACTGTCACCTTGGCGTAGAAGCCAAATAGTTATCTTGTTGGCGTAGAAGCCAAGTAGGCGTAGAAGCCGAATAGTTATCAAG
This sequence comes from Iris macrosiphon, assembly GCA_036927795.1. NCBI lineage: Eukaryota > Viridiplantae > Streptophyta > Magnoliopsida > Asparagales > Iridaceae > Iris > Iris macrosiphon. The sequence continues at coordinate 142,960,365 of JAYESA010000008.1, forward strand.
TTGACGTAGAAGTCAAATAGCTGTCATACTGGCGTAGAAGCCAAATAGCTGTCATGTTGGCGTAGAAGTCAAATAGCACGTAAAACTTGATGTTGACTGGGGCCTTGAGCATATTCTGGACCAGATAGTCTTATCGCGTACCTTTACAAATATAGCCTGAGTTGGCGTATTTCGAGGAGATAGCATACGGCGTACTCCTATAGTTGAAAATAGCCAAGTTGGCGTATTTCAAGGAGATAGCGTATAACGTGCTCTTATAGTTGAAAATAGCCTGATGGCGTAATGTGCAGGGATGGTGATGTAGACGTATTAGCCCTAATTATAGCTCTCCCAGTCATTAGAAATAGAATAAAATCTCATGCATTAAATGCAGAGATCTGCCCCTATCTCGTGCATTAACTACAGAGACGTGCCTCGAGTTCTGTACGAAGAGCATCTTTTGACGTGGCGGTTGGTTTCGTCTCGTCCTGAGCGTAAAAGCTCGTGTCTGCCTGTGTAAAATAGGCAGCGTATTCCTTGAATGCGTAAATGATGTCTTAATTCAAGGCTTTGTCACTAAACGACAGTCTGGGAATCTATATAGAATCATCATTACAGCCGTCCTCTTGGTAGTCGTGCAGTACTCTTTGTCAGAAGTCAGGTTCATTATACTGTCTGACAGGTTCATTTGAGAAATACGAAGCATTCCTCGTATAACTCATTCGAGGAATACGAAGCGTTCCTCGTATAACTTCCCGCTGCATTAAAAGCAGATAGGTTTTTATGCCAAAGTGGCGATGTAGAAACCTTTTTACGCTGGGGCAGTCAGGAAATACTGCATTACGTGGGTTATTTTGGAGCTATATTATACGCTGAATAGCGTTGAAGCTCTGTTGTACGCCAATGGCTCTGAAGTCATGTCTTACGCCACCCAGTGCTAGAGCTCTGTTTTACGCGGGCTTCCTGCATGTTGAGGGTTTTTACGCGTATGATTCCCCGGCGTATTTTTCATACTTCTACAGTGGCCGCATAGGCTGTGCATCAACCCTGAATCCTTTGGCATCATATTATTTTTCTCTGCCAGAGTTTGAGTGCTGAGCATTCTCCATTTTAGGCTAGGAGGTCGCATGAGTGAGGACAGCCAGAGTGGACTCATATTGTGCGTCTTCAGCATCAGAGAGAGAGACAGGGAGCACATGCTCTACAGTTGGGTGAGGTACATCGGCCTTCGCAACCTACGTCCTACGGATCTTCTGGTGCTGATCACCCTTCTTATTGGAAGGGGTTGCCACATAAGCAATGGACGCATAATGTGTGTTCCCTGCGTCAGAGAGAGAGAGAGAGAGAGACGGGGAATGCATGAGCCATAGTTGGGTGAGCACAGCGCCCTTTGCAATCCAAGTCCTGCGGGTCTTCTTAGGCTTTGCTAGCCGTGGAGAAGGACTAGCGCTTTCCTCCGAGAGCATCTTCTCGAAAGCTTGCTAGTCGAAGTGAACTATCTGCATTCTTTGAGTTAATCCGAGCTTGGCTGCATCGAATTAGGTTACAACTTTCTCATCACAGGAGAAAGAGGTCCCCAGCAGAGTCATCATCTTATTCGTCATTAAATGAGTTCTTGCAAACTTTATATTTAAGGAACAAAAAAAGAGTACAAAGAATCCTAAACAGAATTATTTAAGTATAATATTTGATATGGGGTGTGACAATGGACAAAGAGTGTTGTGGTGGCTCCTTTACACCGTTGACGATCCGATGCAGGGTCAGAAAGCTTATGTTTTCTCTTTGCTCGTTTCAGTATGCTCTCTTTCTATGTTGGGCGACCCCTCTCTGTCTGTCCTGTTTTTGGACATGCCACCCAGGTATATATGGTCATCCTTGGGCGCGCAAATGTTGGACGCATAGATACTAGAGGGTGCCATGTGTGCCTAATGAATCGGGTGTAGTTGTAACCGTGAGCGGGCCAGGCTATCACGTGGACGCTTGTTGGGATCTTCTGTTACTGAAGATCTGGGTGGTTCTCTTCCTTTGTGGGCATGAATTGGTCATCTTGACACATAGTCCGCACTTGGTTGGAGAGAATCACTCTAGTCGTAACAGCAAGATTCGGTCTTCATAGAGTCTGAAACACATGTGGTCAAAGTCGCATGGAGTCTGGGATGCATGGGGCAAGAGACGCATGGAGCCGCTTAGAGCCTGGGACGCATGGGGCCAAGGACCCATAGGAAACATGGAGTCTGGGACTCATGAGGCCAGAGACGTATGGAACCGCATAGAGCCAGGGATGCATGGGGCCAGTTGTGTTGTACACGTGGCACTGCACATCCATCGAGAGTGAAGTTTTATGCTGACGTGAGACTTCTGTCGTTTAGTGTGCTCACGTCTTTTGAGGCATTCAGAAAATTATTTTTGTTAGAATTCTGCGTCAGGGACAATCCTCTTGCTAGGATGACGTGTCATGTCCATCTGTGGCCAAAGCTGCTTCGGCTGATTGGGATGCATGGATGTCACCTTTCTGGACCGCAGGATAACTCTGTGTCCCGATCTCTTCTGAGCTTTACTTTGGGGCAGGTATGGTTGTTGGACGCATGGATCTATATTTTCTATATTTCTACATAAAGATCAAAGATGGACTCACCGGTCAGTTAGTCGAATTATTTGAGTTCATCGGGACTTAATTGATCGTTCGATTTGAAGAAAGAATCTAGTTTATTTGAGAATCAAAAGGGAAAAAATGAAGATTCAGTGAAGAAGAATGTAATTACCTAATTCCAGGAGAGGAATATTTTTGTTATTTCTATATTATTTAATTATTGTAAATAATTGTTATATTAAAAATATTCTTGACTAGTGGACTAGCTCCATTTAATTAGACTTAGTGCTAGTGAGCCAAAGTGGACCCAACTAGACTTGACTTGACCCATTGATTTAATTAATTAGAGTAGTCATGACTAGACTAGTTAGATTAGTCATTTTCTTAGTTAAATGAATAAAATATTCCTACTAGTTGTAGGGATGTCTTCTTTAATAAAATAGATTATATTCATGACATGGAGAGGGAATTTTAATTCTTCTTATCTATTTCTAACCCTAACCCTATTAGAAGGCTATATAAGCCTCTTTATTCCTTAATAGACTTCATTTATTTTTCTAATTAATTTATCCCCAAATTTGAAAGCAAATTCTAATCTACACATTCTTAAATCTCATCCCTCGTATTTTTATTTTAATGAGGCTACGGAGCTTGTCATTGCTAGAGGAGCACTTGAAAAGGGAAGCATTGGCTTAAGGCTTGTGTCAATTTTGTGTTTACTTGAGAAATTTATTGGGAATCTATCTTACAATAGGTATAACCCCTATTTTTCTCTAATTTAATGGTTAATTTATAGCATTTAACCCTTAGGAACCCTTCTATGGCTAAGGATTATCCATAGGAGGAAGAACTGCGTTCATATAAGTTATATTGTGATAGTTACATTGACTTTTAGGCCAAATTAAGGAAATTTGAGTTTAGGCCATTAAGTGTTCGTAGGAATGATTCTTACATGATTTTGGAATGTGGTTCATAATTTAATAGGGTGTGCGTGTCCACAATTAGATACGAGGAGTGTGTATCACGATATAGCGTGATACGGAGTCGTATGAGAGTATTTTAATGTATTTAGAGTCCTAGCATGTCAATTTTCTTATATTGTATTAGAATAGCTATTTTGATTATTCTTTATACTATATGTTATACATTAGATATGTTTGAGGTTCTATTATATGTATTTTATGAGAATTGGGGGTTGTATCGTGGTGGTGTGTGGTTTTGAAGAGTGTATCATAGAGTATCCTAGTGTGATACTAGGGTGCACACTAGGTGTTTGTCATAATGATTGTTTAGTGCAATATTGATGTTGGGTGCTTGTGTATATTGGTAGTGTTGTGTATTAGAATTGTGTAGGTGTATTTTGATGTGTGAGGAATGGATATTGTGAGAGATGCGTGTTTATTGAGGGATAACATGAGTATAAGTGAGGTAAGGGTGATACATGTGTGTTGTATCAGGATACCTGACACATGTATCAATGAGTACAGTATATAGTGTGCTTACATGTGTGTATAAGGGACTAGAGTTTGTAGGCAGTTGCACCAGGAGCAGTGGTGCATTGCTACATCAACACATCAATCGTTTGCTGTATTCCACACTGGGGTAGTGGGGTTGCAAGGAGAGGAGGAGGATATATTAGTTAGTGAGTGAGGGGGGGATATGCAAGTCAGCAAAAGGATCAGTGGGGGAGGACTGCATGGTTGCAGTACCTAAGTGTACAACTAAGAGAGTCTGTACTCGAGTATTGGGCAGTAGGCAAGGTGTGTGTTGCTTCCAGTCTGTGATGGGGGTGTACAGATAGATGAGAGGGAGCTCGGGTTCAGTAGGTTATGAATGGGTAAAATATTTGGTTAGTCATGATGTGTGGGCAGTGTTGTGTGGTGCATATCTGAGTAGGAATGTGCATACCTGTGTATAAGAGTACACAGGTGAGGAAGTCGAGTTCAGTTTATAATAGGCAGTAGATTGATGGTGGCAGCAAGGTGATGATGCAAGGGGCTCGGGTTTAGTCAAGGATATCCAGTTCTACCCTTAGCTTAGTGGTTATTGTTAGAGTCACGTCTCGCTCCCGAATATTCGTATATGAGTCGGACACGTCCAGCCTACGCTGTGGGCACAACGATAGCGAGCTGTTCTAAACCTTAGTTTTATCAATTTACATTTATCAATTATTTCTTATTACAGCATTTCTAACGTTCTCTTATACTAGCAATCATCACAATTTTTATTATTTTATTATTATCTATCCTTTTACAATGAATAGCCGGGAACAAATTCGGTAAATGATAAAGGTAACTAAAATCCTAAACAACACAATAGTATCACAACACGTACAAATCCACAAATGAACTACTATAGAATGGCCTAAGTCTCAGAGGGAGTCCCCAAGTCCTCCTCAGCATCTACTACTATGTCCTCAAAGGGACCATAATAAGTAGGATACATCTCATCATCATCCTTACCTGCCACGGTTATCCAATCAGGATGGAGCAAAGTAACACATATCCAAACACCAGTCACAATATCATGCAATATATAAATAATAGGTGATAACAGAAAATAAGTAAGCGAATAATGTAATAAATCTATATGCACTATACAAAGTGAGAATCATGCAAATAGATACTAACCATAGCATGTGGGGGCTTATGCGAGTAAGGCACTGAGAAGTGCTAGCAGTCAATCAATGATAATAAGACATTAATTAGTGTTATTAGTCAATTATATTGTAAGACACTAATTAATGTTAGCAGTCAATCAATAATTGGACGTAAGGCACATAAAGTGCTAGCAGTCAATCATTCGTCCGGCTAATGGTAAACCACATACTATGACTCGTGTCCTCTCCCGACTCAATCAATGTCAATCAATAAACATTGATCAATGTCAATCAACAAACAATGACCATGTGCAACCAATATTAAATGTAAAAACGTAAATGGAGAGAAAAAGTTCACTTGCCTTGGACCTTGGAATGGAAGATGTGAAAAGGTCCTCTTAAAAAGAAAATATGCAATTATTAGGTTCTAGCCCCAAATGACTTCCTAGAATATTCTACAAGTTTTCAACAAATTCCTTGATCTAACTAATTCTAAGTAACTACTCCGTGAGCTTACTAACCCCAATTTTCTGTTTAACATTATTCCTAGATACTAATTATAAGAATATTAAATAGCAATTTAGCTAGCAACTAATTAACTGAACCATTATAATCAGTTACTAGGCTTCGGTCCCACTTTACTTTTGAATATTAACACTAACTACCTATAGCCGTTTGTAATACCAATTGGTCTTCATATCACTAGAATAATGGTTTCCTAATTTTTTAATTCAATTTTGAACTACTTTCGTACTTAGATCATTATAGACCAAGTGCTAAGATACTTACTGACTCCCTTCTTCTGAACACTAACATGGACACAGATATTGAACTGCACGGACACAAAATCAACGTGCAGACACTACTCCATATGAAAATTACTCCTCTCATCTAAAAATACTTTATCACGAAACCGATTCGGAAGTGTCACGGTGTTTACTTGTGTCAGATAAGGACACCGTCGTCGTTCCGATCTGATTCGACTCCCTTAGAGACACTTTGATGAGCACCTAGTGTGCAACCAAGGATGAAGGAAAATAGAGTTCTGAGGAGAGGATTAATGCAATACTAGAGAAATATCGACAGAATGCTATGTCAATGTAGCTCAGCACTTGGCCGCCACGGCTGGACAGAGCTCGGAGGAGGCAGTTATGATTTGTAACTGTTACTTAATCGGTGGCAGAGGAATTGGTAAAGAGGGAGAATATTTGGACAGGGCTTCACCCAGAGTAGTGATGGCGAAGAATAGGGGGAATAGGGTCCAATTTATAGGGGAGAGGAAATTAAGATGGTGGCGAGACCGTTACCGACGAGCGGTGGAGATTGGCATTAGTATGGCGGTGGGTAGTCGACAGTGGAGATCAATGCGGCCACGGATTACGGATCTATTGCTACAGTAAGGCGGTGGAGGTGCTTTGGGAACCGGAGTCGAGCAACGATGACAGTTGGTGCGTCATTGAAACGGTGCTCGAGCAGAGAAGAAGAAGATAGAAGTGAGAATTTGGGGAACAATATTATCCCCAGTGCAAAATCAGTTTTAAACGAAATGGTGGATCGGGTTCGGGTCTGCGGCTGTACATGACCCGGATCCGATCAGTCGGATAGGTTGCTTATGTGGGTTGGGCCTATTAGAATAAATGGCCAATTAAATCAGTAATTAACTAATTAGTCATATTATCAAACCAAAATACCTACCCAAAATTACCAGAAAATCCCTTTATTGAAAAGAGAGAGTTACAAATCTTTTCCCTTTGAAAAATTTTGTCCTTGAAATTTTAGGGGTACAAAAGATGCGAAAGGGAATACATCAGACTTGAAAGAGATAAGGATACTCCTCCTTCATCTCATCTTCCCTTCTCTAGGTGGACTCTCCGGGAGAGTGGTGTCTCCATGCCACTTGAACCAGAGGTATGGTCGGACTACGCAGCTGCTTTTCTCGACGGTCTAAAATTTCTATTGGTTGATCTGAATATGTGAGGCCAGGCCCCACCTCTAATTCTGAATGATCCAGTACATGTCCAGGGTTTGTTATGTATCTTCAAAGCTGGGAAACATGAAACGCATTATGTTCTCCCACAAGGTTAGGCGGGAATGCAAGTCTATAAGCAACTTCGCCTACCTTGTCCAAATTCTAAAATGGTCAAATATACCTTAGGCTGATTTTTTCTCCTCTTCTAAATATGATAGTGCCCCAAGTAGGAGAAATCCTCAAGAATACAAAGTCTCCAGCTGCGAACTCCAAGGGTCTTCGGCTATTGTCAACCCAATGCTTCTATCTGTCCTAGGCAACTCTCAGTCTCTCTCTGATTAACTTGACTTTATCTGCTGCATCTATTACCATATCAGGTCCAAGTAGTTCCCTCTCTCATACATCATCCCAAGCTATGGGTGTACGATACCGCCTTCCTTATAAGGCCTTAAACGGGTGTATGATACCATCTTCCCATGATCCTCCAAAGTCTAATGGACAAGTCCTTAGCATTTTTTCCAGAGTCTGGATGGTCCTCTCAGACTGTCCATCTGTTTGCGGGTGGTAAGCCATACTGAACTTCAACTGTGTGCCCAAGCTTCCTTGTAGGATTCTTCAAAAATGTGAGGTGAACTGACTATCTCGATCTAAAAAAATGCTAACTGGCACCCCATGGATCCTCACGATTTGTCTCATGTATAACTCTCGGTTAAAATCCCTACCTTGAAAGGTATAAAGTGTGCGGACTTAGTTAATCGGTCCACAATCACCTATATTGTATTTTTTCCTCCGGGTGATTGCGGTATACCCGAGACAAAGTCTATGGTAATTTGTTCCCACTTTCATTCTGGAATGGACAATGGCTGTAATAATCCTCCTGGTCTCTAGCGTTTCGCCTTTACTTGCTGGCATACTAAACATCTCGAGACAAAATTGGTTATGTCTCTCTTCATTCCATACCACCATACATGCTTCCTCAAGTCTTTGAATATTTTTATTGCCCCTGGATGGAAAGAATATTGAGATTGGTGCACCTCCTGCATAATTTTCTCTCTCAAGCTTCCGATGGATACACAAAGTCGGGTGACATGCCTAAATTTTCCGTCTTCGACAATAATGAAGTCATCAAGTAATCCACACTTGTGCCCTGATGCAACGAAAACTCTCATCTAGAAACTAAGTCTCCTTAATCTTCTCCATAAGGTTGGATTGGACTTGCAAGTTAATTAGTTGTCCTTCAACTCCAAGAATAACAACTTCTACAAGATGTCGATCCATAGTGAGAAACATAGTTATCGGGTATCGGCTAAGTGCATCCGCTATTACATTTGCCTTCCCTCGAAGATATTGAAGTGTGATGTCGAAGTTCTTCATAATTTCTAACCATATTCTCTGCTTCATATTCAGTTCCTTCTGGAAAAAGACATATTTTAAGAGTTTATTTGAATATTTCTACCATTTCTCCATACAAGTAGTATTTCCAAAGTTTTAAGGCAAAGTTAACCGTTGTAAGCTCCAGGTCATGAATAGGATAATTTTTTTCATGAGGCCTTAGTTGTCTAGAAGCGTAATCTATCACTCTCTTGTTTTATTCTAGTACACATCACAATCCTTTTTCGGATGCATCACTGTATATAACAAACCCTCCGAATTCTGAAGGCAGAGCTAAAATAGGTGTCATGGTCAACCTTTTCTTCAGTTCATCAAAGGTTGCCTGGCATGCTTCAGTCCACACAAACTCTTCATCTTTCCTAGTAAGCTTAGTAATTGGCTATGCTATTTTGGCAAAGTCTCGTACAAACATTCTGTAGTATCCTACTAGTCCCAAGAAACTTTTGACTTCTGCTAGCGAACTTGGAGTTGTCCAAGACTCTACTACTGCGATCTTCTTCGGATCTACTGTGATGCCATCTCATGTAACTATGTGTCGAAGGAATTCTACTTTGTCCAAGAAGAATTCACACTTGGAGAGCTTCCCGTACAACTTCTCCTTCCTTAAGATCTCCAGAACTATCCTCAAATGCTCTTAATGTTCTTCCAGGGTCTTGGAGTATATTAAGATGTCATCAATGAAAACCACTTTAAATTTATCCAAGTATTGATGAAAGACCTTGTTTATGAGGTGCATGAAGATTGTCGGGTCATTGGTAAGTCTGAAAGGCATTACTAAGAACTCGTACTGCCCATATCTAGTGTTGGAGGTTGTCTTCAGAATGTCCTGCTCCTTGAACTTCACTTGGTGATATCTGAACCTCAAGCCTGTATTGGAGAATACTTTTGCTCCACTCAACTGATCAAAAATCTCATCTATCAGGGGCAAAGGATATTTATTCTTGATTGTGATATTGTTCAAGGTCCGGTAGTCTATGCACATCATGATCGTTCCGTACTTTTTAGGGACAAAGAGGATTGGCGCTCCCCAGGGTGAAGCATTAGATCGGATGAAACCTTTGTCCATTAAATCATCAATTTGATCCTTTAATTCCTTTGGGTTTATCCTATAGCAATTCTTGGATACCGAGGCTGCTCCTGGGACTAAGTCAATCAAAAACTCTATGTCTCGATCGGGTGGAAGCCCATATAGCTCATCTGGAAAGACATCTAGGAACTCTGTGATGATAGGGTGAGGTAATTCTTTCTCTACTAACACTTCTCCATAGTTCACTTTCTCAACCTTCATCTTGTCTTCTCTCCTGACTTCGAACTGGGGCTCTCCTGACAGGCTGAAGATGACACTCCCTCAATGGCAGTTAATAACTACATGGTGCTTACTCAACCAATCCATCCCAAGGACTAAATCAAACCCCGGGAGTGGCATTACAAGAAGCTTGGCTCTAAATTCTCTATCATCTATAGTAATAGGGCAATCACAAGTATCGTTGATGGGAACTACTCTACCTCCAGTCATAACTATACAATGCCTTCTAATGAAGGGAGGTGCTAGGCCGTGTTTATGCATAAACTCAACCGCTATGAAGCTATGTGATGCACCAGAATCAAATAAAGCAAGAGCAAAAAATGAGTAAAGTATAAGTGAACCTGTGATGACATATGCTGCAGCCTCTGGCTCCTCAACGGCCATAGCAAAGGCCCGTCCCTGTGGTACGATACGCTGCTGTTGGTACATGGAAAACTTCTGCTGCTGAGTGGGCAAGGGTGGGCCGTTCTATAGTGGTCCAAGTGGTCATGCCTGAACTGGAGTCGATCCTTATGCTGAACAAGCAAAGGATGAGGGGCAGTCTCTTACCTGATGATCAACGGCTCCATATAAAAGGCACTGTCGAAGCATCTTCCTACAAATCTGCCAAGTATGGCCCTTCCTCTGGCAATGCCCACAAGTAGAGATAATCTGAGTCTGTCTCGGCTGTTGGGGTAGAGGTACGGGGTCTCTGACTGGTGGACGAGATGGAGGCTGTTGTTGTTGTAGAAAAGTTCTCGCATGAGTATTGGACTTCTTTGTAAAAATTGAGTAGTTGTTGGTGCCTCGATAAGTATCTCAATCTCTCTTCTTGCGAGGACCCAGTTTGTCTTCGACGCTCTAAGCTATAGTCAACCTCTGTGCGTTGGTTTCAGCGCCCTTATCCATGACATGAACGCCGATCTCGGTGAGAAGTCCCTGCCGGAATCTCCTCGCTCGGTCCCCTGGGTCATGAACTGTATACTCAGCGAAACGACTCAGACGGCCAAACTCTGTGGTATACTAATCTATCGTGCGGTTGCTGTCACGCCCCAGTCCCAAAATACGTAGGACTAGGAATACGTAACACGCCAGCCATATGTATACGAACTCCAATATATGGAAACCATATACACACGTACGCTGTACATGAATATTTAATCCACAGTGGTAATATATGTCACAACAAGTCACACGCAGTTCTATATCTCATCCACAGCACAAATAATAAAATAATGGAAATCAATAACTGAATATCAAAGAAGCAGTCTCAAATAGAATCTCAAAGTGTGATAGTCGGGTGGAAACAAATCACTGCAAATCGACTATAATAAACTACTAAAGAGAGAAGAGAATAAACTCTAATATAAGAATAAATGTCTCAAAAAGAATAGCAACTAAAATCTCTAAACAGCTGCAATGAAACACATATAATCAGAAGGTAAGATCGTCTCAGACTGATAGGAAGCGTCAGGTCCAGGTCCATACTCCTGCGGGTACTCCTGCTCATCTATATCTGGGAAAATAACCAGGTCCTCAGAGGGACGTAACAAGATACATATAAACATGCTAATAAAGTACTGAAAATAAACATCCATCGGGATCGCCTAACCGTCTAAGTGAATGTAGTTAAGAACACATTTCCCCACAAGTGAGCTATCTGGCTGAAAACCTGGGATTTGGCATGGTTCTCTATTGGAGATCCAGGGGCCTAAAAAGGCACGACGACTTTCGAACGCCGGAGGCCCGCCTGATAATAATATAATATATAGTGGTCATCACCACCCGCATCTCCGGCGGAGAATCCGGGCGCACAATAGAAAAAGTGTAAAGGAGCTCAAATGCGGTACTTGTTGTTCTCCCCACCCAATGCTCTAAGCATGTCATGTCCATGACACGATAATCCTTTAATAACCGCCAGGTCTACTAGCATGCAAAGTTTCTATTGGCAGTTCTTCCTATCCGTCGCACGACCTATACGTACCAGTGGCCAGCCGAGTACGCAAGTCCGTGTCCTACATGTGACTCACACTCGTGTAAGAATAGTGTCATGGCCAATGGAACATAAATGCCTTATGAAGATGGGGTAGTCTCATAAAGTAGGTGTAATTCATATACATAAATAAAAACATAGTACGACGACACCGTCGTTGTACCCAAGTTTCCTTGGACGCGCAGTTTATATAGAAGTTAAAATAAATGAACTAAATAAACAGGAAATAAACATGCATGCCTCATATGAAATATAAATACAGTACAATGGCAAGGTATACTTGCCTGACAAGAAATCTGTAAAGTGTACGCGCCCAAATGTCAAGGACACGGAACCTGGAACTAAGGACTCCGAACAAACGTCTCCGGATGCTGAAATAAACATCACCAACATTTTTGGAATGAGCAAATTAGCTAAAAAGCACATCCCTTTCGTCCAATTTGGACACAGGGGCAAAACGGTAATTTCGGGCAAAAGTGGGGTCCACGTGTGGCCCACTTTGCACCGAAAAGCGTGTCGAGGGTAACAGTCTCTAAATGGGACAAACTATAGGTCAAACAACTCTAGATGTCAATACAAACCCAACGGTATGTCCAAATGTGGATTCCGATGAGCCGAACACAATTTTGTCCAAAAAGTCAACTGTGGGGCCCGCCAATTGGCGATTTGGTCAACCGTCTCAGAATTGTGTGAAAAATGGGTCACAGAACCAGCGTGTTACCACGAGTCCAGTGGCGTAAGTTTCATCATAATCTGACAAGCGTGTACAAAATACGCGCGAGTTCCATAAAAGTTGCAACACGGGGTGTGTCCGCGGATACGGCCTGATTCTGGCGCGCACACGCGTCCGAATCAGTCCCCATAAATTTTCACGTGTCCGGTTACGCTGCGTGCACCATTCGATACACTTGGTACACGGCGGGGCGGTCCCGTTTGGCGGGGCGCGCTCCGTTTTCCAACTTTTAGAAATCTGGAAAAAGTGGGTACGCGCAGTTTTGTGACGAATTTAACTATGTCCACAGCAACTAATAATATAGGGTTATTTAACAGAAAATAAACTAGGTCAAGTGTTCTTCATGTATCAAAAAGAATCACCGAATTCGGATCTCTGTGGTGGGAGATACGAACTCGGCAATATGGGTGGTCACCGCAGTTTTCTGCGATCCCAGAATTGGGTCTGCTCGCGCCCACTTTGGACGTTATTTTTTGCCTAGGGGTAAACGTTTTCCGAGGTTGGCTATAATGCAAATATGAAAGAGGGTTAAGGGATGAGCATACCGATGAAGACGGAATAGAGTTTGGTTGAGCGAGTCGACGGAAAACAATTCCGGAGCGAAGGTGCCTCGTGTGGGAATCCGCAGTGCGCGAGGTCGGAGTCGTCGGGATGGTTTGGATGGCTTGGCGGGGCTTCTCTGGCTGCGGTGACGGCTCTAGATGAGAAGAGGAAGGTCTGGAGATTTAGGTTAGGGTTTTTGAGATATATATATATATATATATATATATATATATATATATATATATATATATATATATATATATATATATAGGGAGAGAGAGGTGAGATGGCTCGGCCGAAGGGGGGTAAGGGTCTGGGAACAAATATTAAAGGGTGAAGTGGCGTGGGTGGTCTGGCATATATTTGCTGAAGGCTATTGTAGTCTTAGCAAATTTGCTAAGGAAGTAGTTGATTTGTTATTATTATTATTATTATTATTATTATTATTATTAAGTTCTTATTAAATTCTTATTTAATTAATTCTTTTTCTTTCTTTCTTTTTCCTTTTTTTTTAAAATATATGTATATACATATATATATTTGTATATATATATATATATTCACACATAAGAAAATTTATAGATTAGGGTAATGCACACCATTAGGCTAGCAACAGCTTAAGGGGTCTCCTACAAGGAATAAATTTCGAAAAATTCATGATGGTCCCATAAGTCATCTAAGTGCCCGAACACCTAATATAAAAATTATTAAAAATCTATTTCTCCTATTTAGACCTAATTACTATAATTTAATTAATAATTAATAAATAAAAAGGCTATATACGATTTTCTAGGAAGGGGGTTTTACATTCTACCCAACTTGTAAAAATTTCGTCCTCGAAATTAAAATTAAGCCACGATAGAATGCAAGGATGGTATAAGATATAAATTAACAATGTAAATTCATACCTTGGTCTACGAATAGGTTTGGAAAATGCTTGCGCATGTCGTCCTCGCGCTCCCAAGTTGATTCTCCTGGCGCGCCATGCCTCCATGCTACGCGAACCAAGGGAATAGACTGGTTCCTCAACACTTTCTCTCGACGATCAAGGATTCTCACGGGTTGCTCTTGGTATGACAAGCTCGGCCCAATGATGATCTCTGAATGATCGAGAACATGACTGCTGTCTGCCACATATCGCCTGAGCTGCGACACATGGAATACGTTATGTACTCCCTCCAGTGAAGGTGGTAGCGTAAGTCGATATGCCACCTCTCCAACTCTCTCGAGCACGTCAAATGGTCCAATATACCTTGGAATCAACTTGCCGCGTCCTTCGAATCGGATGGTGCCTCTGGTCGGTGATATCCTCAAGAAGACATGATCGCCCTCTTTGAACTCCAAGGGACGACGATGAAGGTCTGCCCACTGCTTCTGCCTGTCTTACGCTGCTCACAAGTGTCCCTGAATCTTCTTGACTGTCTCTACGATGTTGACCACTAACTCGGGTTCCAAAATCTGACGTTCTTCCATGTCACCCCAACACACAGGAGACCTACATTTTCTTCCATACAATGCTTCAAACGGAGCCATCTGAATACTCGCTTGATAGCTATTGTTGTAAGAAAACTCTACAAGATGTAGGTGGTCCTCCCATGATCCTCCAAAGTCTAACATGAAAGCCCTCAACATATCCTCCAAGGTCTGACTAGTACGCTCCGACTGCCCATCTGTCTGCGGGTGGTAAGATGTACTGAACTGCAGACGAGTACCAAGACTCTCTTGCATGCTCCTCCAAAAGTTCGATATGAAGCACGAATCTCTGTCTGACACAATGCTGACTGGTATGCCGTGCAATCTCATGATCTGCCTTATATATAAGTCAGCTAAAGCTTCTGTAGACTGACCCACTCTAAAAGGTATAAAATAGGCTGACTTGGTGAGTCGGTCCACTATTACCCACACTGCATCTCTCCCACTTGGACTCTTGGAAAAACCCGTGACAAAGTCTATAGTGATGTGCTCCCATTTCCACTCTGGAATCGGAAGTGGTTGCAATAATCCTGCTGTCCTCTGGTGCTCCGCCTTCACTTGTTGACATACCAGACATTTAGCTACAAAGCGAGCTATCTCTCTCTTCATCCCAAGCCACCAAAAGTGCTGTCGTAAATCACGATACATCTTGGTACCTCCAGGATGAATAGAATAAATTGAACTATGAGCCTCTGCCATCAGCTCATGTCGAATCTCTCTATTTGGAACATAAAGACGATCACCACATCGTAATGTCCCATCCTCGTGAATGCGCAATCCGGTCTGCTCTTCGGCCTCTGTCCTTTCCTTTAGTCTCCTAAATCTGGCATCTGTAGGCAAAGATGCCTTAATCCTCTCTACCAATGATGATTGTACTTGTACGTTGGCTAGTGTCCCATCTGCTCCGGGTAGTATCACTTCAATGCCAAGCTCTTGTAAGTCCTCCAATAGTTCCCTCTGTGCTATCAAGAAGTAAGCTGCTGGTTTCCGGCTTAACGCGTTTGCTACCACGTTAGCCTTGCCTGGATGATAATGTAGCTCTATCTCGAAATCTTTCATCAACTCGAGCCATCGACGTTGCCTCATATTTAACTCCTTCTGCGTGAAGACGTACTTGAGGCTTTTGTGGTCTGTATAGATTTCCACTCGTTCCCCATATAAGTAATGTCTCCATAACTTCAGGAAAAATACAACGGCTGCAAGTTCCAAGTCATGAGTCGGATAATTCTTCTCATGTACTCGTAACTGCCTAGATGCATATGCAATCACCTTGCCATGCTGCATCAATACGCATCCTAAGCCTTTTCCTGATGCGTCACTGTAGATCACATAACCTCCTGATCCTGACGGAATCGTCAATACTAGTGCTGTAGTCAGTCGTTTCTTTAACTCTTCAAAGGCTGCTTGACACTCGTCAGTCCATATAAATTCTTGGTCCTTACAAGTCAAACGAGTCATAGGTGCCGCTATTCTTGAGAAGTTTTCCATGAACCGTCAGTAATATCCCGCAAGTCCAAGGAAACTCCTCACCTCTGCTGCTGATTTAGGAACAGGCCATGTCTCAACTGCTGAGATCTTCTCTGGATCAACAGAAATACTATCTCCTGTAACAACATGTCCAAGAAATGAAACTCTGTCCAAGAAGAACTCACATTTGCTGAGTTTAGCATATAACTGCTCTCTCCTCAAAGTCTCTAGAACAATCCGCAGGTGCTCCTCGTGCTCCTCGTGGCTCTTCGAATAGACAAGTATATCATCTATGAAGACGACCACGAACTGGTCCAAGTACTGGTGGAAGACTCGATTCATCAAGTCCATGAAGATCGCTGGAGCATTGGTCAATCCAAATGGCATGACCAAAAACTCATAGTGCCCATATCTTGTTCTGAATGCGGTCTTCGGAATTTTCTGCTTCCGTACCTTTACTTGGTGATATCCCGATCTCAAATCTATCTTCGAGAATACCTTAGCTCCACTGAGTTGATCAAACAGGTCATCAATGCGTGGCAATGGATATTTGTTCTTCACTGTCACTGCATTCAAGGCTCGGTAGTCAATGCACATACGCACTGACCCATCCTTCTTGGGTACAAACAACACTGGTGCTCCCCAGGGTGATGCACTCGGTCGGATGAAACCTTTCTCCTCTAGCTCCTTTAACTGTGCCTTCAGCTCGTCCATCTCCTTCTTCGCCAGTCTGTAAACATGCGATGCTATAGGTGCTACTCCGGGTGCTAGTTCAATTGAAAACTCTACGTCTCTGTCTGGGGGTAGTCCTGGCAAATCCTCTGGAAAGACGTCTAGAAATTCTGAAATAATAGGGTGATAGACAATATCGTCCATTGCGAGCTGCATACCATCAAGGATTTCTGTGGATCCTCGGACAAACTCAAGTTCAGGCTGGCCTGGTACCTTAAAAAGAATGCTTCGTCCAAAGCAATCGAAGAAAGCATGGTACTTGTTTAGCCAGTCCATTCCAAGCACAATATCAAAAGATGGCATAGGAAGGACTAAAAGTTGGGCGTTCATCTCTCTGCCACGTATCACTATAGGGCCCGATCTACAAACTCGACTAACTGGTACAACTCCTCCTCCGGTAAGAATTCTAACACAACTAGATAATGGTGTAGAAGCAATATTGTGTTTGGCAATAAAACTAGATGATATGAATGAGTGGGTGGCTGGCTCCCGTATCAAATAATGTCACCGCAGGAAAAGTAAAAGCAAGGGTAATACCTGCTATGACATCCACCTCATGATCCATGTCATCTACCTCCAATGCAAAAGCTCGCCCGTTCCTCTGCGGCTGTCCATGTTCGGTCCTCATATACTGCTCCTCCTGAGTGGGTAGCGGTGGTCCTCTCTGAAATCCTCCTGCTGCTGGGGGTCGAGGTGCTCCCGGTCCAGTCATCTGCTGGGTTGGCTTCGGTGCTGGAAGCGCTAATCTCGGGGCTGGAGGTGGAAGTGTCTGCTAGCAGTCTCTCGCCAGGTGCTGTCCAGAGCCATATCTCATATACTGACCCAAGCGAGTCCGACAATCTCTCAAAATATGTCCGTTCCTTCCACAATAACTGCAATAGGGCTTCCCCAGATTCTGGTACGGTGCTGCTCGGTGTTGCTGATGCTGTTGTGCCAAAGGACGTCTGATAGGTCCTCCCTATTGTGTCCTGGCTGGTCCCTGCTGTATCCTTGTTGATCCTTGTTGTGTCCTCAGCTGACCTCTATTTCCTCTGCTAATGGTTTCCTGAAATTTGGCCTCTGTCAGTAGTTCAGCGTAAGAGACTCGGGACTGCGAGCTTGTATAATGTTATAGCTCCTGGGTCAGTCCTCGATGAAATCTCTTAGCCTTAGCCAAGTTATTTGGTATCAAAGCAGCGTCATATTTGCTGAGTCGACTAAACTCGACATCATACTCGTCCACGGTTCGGTTCCCTTGCTCTAAGTGAAGAAACTGATCATACAAGGTGTCCCTGACAGTGTCCGAAAAGTAATTTCCCTCAAAGCACTCCAAGAACTGCTCCCAAGTCTGGTAAGTACCCAACTGGCGCTCCATGGATTCCCACCAGTGATGAGCATTACCATCTAGAAGCGTCCGTACACCCGTCATCCATAGGTCCGTGGGTAACTGCGATATCTCCAGTAGCTTCTGTGTGTGAGTAATCCAGTTGGTAGTCTCCTCCGGGCTCTCAGTGCCCTTGTACTGCCTTGCACCCATCTGAACAAAATTTTTTACTGATCCAACCCTAGCTCGAGGTACTGGAGCTAGTGCTTGGGCTGGTACAGTAGCCTGTGCAGCCATCCTCTCCAGGGCTGCCAAAAATTCTTGCCTCTGCTCGGCTGCCTGCTGCCTCTTTCCTGTATCATCATCTGAAAGAATTGGAACATCTGCGCTTGGCCATCTTGCGGTACCGGGACAGGTGGAAGGTTCCCAATAGGTGAAGCGGGAAGATCAGATGGAACTGGAGTGTGAGTCTGTCCATCTGGCCCCGGAAGCCTAGGAATCGTTGGGGTCCCTCCTTGAGTCTGACCATTGACTCCAGAAGTTGCGTCGCCATCGGCGGCAGTACATCCATTTTGCATATCCATCTCTCTGCAGTTGATGTACGAAACGATTAGAAAAAGTACAGGAATCAAACAGGATGCAAGTATTAAATAGGAAGGATGAATTTCAGTCAAGCGTGGATGAGATCCTTATACTCTATTCCTATACGCAGGCTTATTCGGTACAGTTACGTAACCGAGACAATATATTCTTGACCTGCATGGGCCACCACAAAAACATGTCACGCCCCAGTCCCAAAATACGTAGGACTAGGAATACGTAACACGTCAGCCGTATGTATACAAACTCCAATATATGGAAACCATATACACACATACGCTGTACATGAATATCCAATCCACAGTGGTAATATATGTCACAACAAGTCACACGCAGTTCTATATCTCATCCACAGCACAAATAATAGAATAATGGAAATCAATAACTGAATATCAAAGAAGCAGTCTCAAATAGAATCTCAATGTGTGATAGTCGGGTGGAAACAAATCACTGTAAATCGACTATAATAAACTACTAAAGAGAGAAGAGAATAAACTCTAATATAAGAATAAATATCTCAAAAAGAATAGCAACTAAAATCTCTAAACAGCTGCAATGAATCACATATAATCAGAAGGTAAGATCGTCTCAGACTGATAGGAAGCGTCAGGTCCAGGTCCATACTCCTGCGGGTACTCCTGCTCATCTATATCTGGGAAAAGAACCAGGTCCTCAGAGGGACGTAACAAGATACATATAAACATGCCAATAAAGTACTGAAAATAAACATCCATTGGGGTCGCCTAACCGTCTAAGTGAATGTAGTTAAGAACACTTTTCCCCACAAGTGAGCTATCTGGCTGAAAACCTAGGATTTGGCATGGTTCTCTATTGGAGATCCAGGGGCCTAAAAAGGCACGACGACTTTCGAACGCCGGAGGCCCGCCTGATAATAATATAATATATAGTGGTCATCACCACCCGTATCTCCGGCGGAGAATCCGGGCGCACAATAGAAAAAGTGTAAAGGAGATCAAATGCGGTACTTGTTGTTCTCCCCACCCAATGCTCTAAGCATGTCATGTCCATGACACGATAACCCTCTAATAACCGCCAGGTCTACTAGCATGCAAAGTTTCTATTGGCAGTTCTCCCTATCCGTCGCACGACCTATACGTACCAGTGGCCAGCCGAGTACGCAAGTCCGTGTCCTACATGTGACTCACACTCGTGTAAGAATAGTGTCATGGCCAATGGAACATAAATGCCTCATGAAGATGGGGTAGTCTCATAAAGTAGGTCTAATGCATATACATAAATAAAAACATAGTACGACAACACCGTCGTTGCAGCCAAGTTTCCTTGGACGTGCAGTTTATATAGCAGTTAAAATAAATAAACTAAATAAACAGGAAATAAATATGCATGCCTCATATAGAATGTAAATACAGTACAATGGCAAGGTATACTTGCCTGGCAAGAAATCTGTAAAGTGTACGCGCCCAAATGTCAAGGACACGGAACCTGGAACTAAGGACTCCGAACAAACATCTCCGGATGCTGAAATAAACATCACTAACGTTTCCGGAATGAGAAAAATAGCTAAAAAGTACATCCCTTTAGTCCAATTTGGATACAGGGGCAAAACGGTAATTTTGGGCAAAAGTGGAGTCCACGTGTGGCCCACTTTGCACCGAAAAGCGTGCCGAGGGTAACAGTCTCTAAATAGGACAAACTATAGGTCAAACAACTCTAGATGTCAATACGAACCCAACGATATGTCCAAATATGGATTCCGATGAGCCGAACACAATTTTGTCCAAAAAGTCAACTGTGGGGCCCGCCAATTGGCGATTTGGTCAACCGTCTCAGAATTGTGTGAAAATTGGGTCACAGGACCAGCGCATTACCACGAGTCCAATGGCACAAGTTTCGTCGCAATCTGACAAGTGTGCACAAAATACGGGCGAGTTCCACAAAAGTTGCGACACGGGATGTGTCCGCGGATACGGCCTGATTCTGGCGCGCACACGCGTCCGAATCAGTCCCCACAAATTTTCACGTGTCCGGTTATACTGCATGCACCATTCGGTACACTTGGTACACGGCGGGGCGGTCCCGTTTGGCGGGGCGCGCTCCGTTTTCTAACTTTTGGAAATCTGGAAAAAGTGGGTACACACAGTTTTGTGACGAATTTAACTATGTCCACAGCAACTAATAATATAGGGTTATTTAACAGAAAATAAACTAGGTCAAGTGTTCTTAATGTATCAAAAAGAATCACCGAATTCGGATCTCTGTGGTGGGAGATACGAACTCGGCAATATGGGTGGTCACCGCAGTTTTCTGCGATCCCAGAATTGGGTCTGCTCGCGCCCACTTTGGACGCTGTTTTTCGTCTAGGATACACGTTTTCCGAGGTTGGCTATAATACAAATATGAAAGGGGGTTAAGGGGTGAGCATACCGGTGAAGACGGAACGGAGTTTGGTTGAGCGAGTCGACGGAAAACAATTCCGGAGCGAAGGTGCCTCGTGTGGGAATCCGCAGTGCGCGAGGTCGGAGTCGTCGGGATGGTTTGGATGGCTTGGCGGGGCTTCTCTGTCTGCGGTGACGGCTCTAGATGAGAAGAGGAGGGTCTGGAGATTTAGATTAGGGTTTTTGAGAGATAAATATATATATATATATATATAATATAATAGGGAGAGAGAGGTGAGTTGGCTCGGCCGAAGGGGGGTAAGGGTCTGGGAACAAATATTAAAGGGTGAAATGGCGCGGGTGGTCTGGGATATATTTGCTGAAGGCTATTGTAGTCTTAGCAAATTTGCTAAGGAAGTAGTTGATTTGTTATTATTATTATTATTATTATTATTATTATTATTATTATTATTATTATTATTATTATTATTATTATTAAGTTCTTATTAAATTCTTATTTAATTAATTCTTTTTCTTTCTTTCCTTTTCCTTTTTTTTTAAATATATGTATATACATATATATATATATATATATATATATATATATATATATATATATATATATATATATATATATATTCACACATAAGAAAATTTATAGATTAGGGTAATGCACACCATTAGGCTAGCAACAGCTTAAGGGGTCTCCTACATGGAATAAATTCCGAAAAATTTCTGATGGTCCCATAAGTCATCTAAGTGCCCGAACACCTAATATAAAAATTATTAAAAATCTATTTCTCCTATTTAGACCTAATTACTAAAATTTAATTAATAATTAATAAATAAAAAGGCTATATACGATTTTCTAGGAAGGGGGTTTTACAGTTGCCATATTCCAAATTCTGGAATTGCCTCTCCAAAATTTCCTTAGCCGTAGCAGGATAGAATTTCTTCTTGAACAACTCTCATAACCTGTCCCAAGTCAATCCTGGAATGGCAAGATTAGGCTCACTTCGAAACCAAGTCCTGGCTAGATCACAGAACTGCAGTCCTGCGGACTCGATCTTCAAGTCCTCCGGAAGTCTAGCGATGCATAGAAGTCACTCAATGTCTTCTAGCCACTCATCTGCTTAGATGATTCCCTCCATGCCTTCGAACTCTCTGGGGTTAAGTCTCCTAAATTTTAGAATTGTCCCGAACATAGGCTGGGTTGACGGCTGTTGGATCGCTTGGGTTATCATCTTGTCCATGGCGGCCAAAGTGACCAGATGAACATTTTCCATGCTTTCTCTCATGATGAGTGTGACTCAATAAGCCCTCAGATATGATCTCACTGAGTCTCTACTAAGGCACAAATCTGGTCACACTGGGAGTCTACTAGCCCTCGGATCTGATCTCTTTGGGAATCTACTAAGCCTCGGATCATCTCAAAAAGCTGGGCGCCATCTAGGGGCGAGGGTCTGGCAGGTGGAACAACGAGAATATCGCCTGGTGATAGTGCAGGAGGTGAGGGAGGAGCCTCAGTCATCTCTATATCGCCTGGATGGGTAGATGATGCTCCTCCAGAAGCCGTTGTACCTGAAGTGCATCTTCGCATCTCCTTCCTTCCTTATGCCATTCTCTGGAATGGAGGAAAGTGGATCAATTTCCAAAGGAGATATGGAAAGTTGAGACAAAATATAAATATATAAAGTAAGAACAACCCCATAATCGTTCATATGATGTGATGAGATTTTCCTAGTCTAACAAGTCCCTCAATAGCACTTCTCAGTCCTAAGTGGTATTAAACTAAACCTGCATGGGCCACCACTAAAAATATGTTATACTCCGCTCCCGAATAATCGAATACGAGTCTGACACATCCAGCCTATGATGTGGACACAATGATAGTGAGCTTTTCTAAATCTTAGTTTTATCAATTTACATTTATCAATTCTTTCTCATCACATCATTTCTAACATTTCCTTATACTAGCAATCATCACAGTTTCTATTATTTCATTATTATATGTCCTTTTATAATGAATAGCCGAGAAAAAACTCGGTAATGATAAAGGTAACTAAAATCCTCAACAACACAAAAGTAAATAAAAGCCACAGAGTCGCACAGATAGTTCGAATGCAGCGGAATAAGAAATAAATAGGCGATTGGTAACAAGTTCACAGAATCGTCATAGCGAAAGCGTTAAATAACACAAGTATGGAAGTAAAGCAAGTACTTTATTGATACTAAATCAGTATTACAAGCGGCACTAGGCCGAGAGTATAAGTCGCATAAGCCCACTCTCTCAAAACAATAAAAGCGTGCAAAGTGGCTTACAACATGAAATGATTCATAGGCGATATTCTAACATTATGTCTTGTATATGTGCTTCATCTCCGAATGCAACACTTCAAGGCTCCAGAGCGAACTCTACGCCTTAGCGCGCACGAGGGGGATTTCTGCACCGAACGAGATTCTCCCACACCCTGCAAGCAATCTTGTAGGTTATCAGTACATAAATGCACTAGTGAGAAGGCTTCTCACCCGCTCGACAAATCTAAATATGTTATATAGGTTCTGTGCACCATCTATTAAGTTATCTTTCGAGTCTTGTCTTAAGATCAGTTTCATGGCATGATGTAAAGCCTAACTCGTGTGACAGTGTGTCGTACGATATAAGAGTAACACGATAAAACTTACAAACTTACCATCCATCCTTCCTTGTCTAAATTTGACCCAACTCGCTGAGTCTCTACTAAGCCGCAAATATGGTCGCATTGGGAGTCTACTAGCCCTCGGATCTGATATTTTTGGGAATCCACTAAGCCTCGAATCAGCTCAAAAAGCTGGACACTATCAAGGGGCGAGGGGCTGGTAGGTGGAACAATTGGAATGTTACCTGGTGGAAGTGCAGAAGGTGAGGGAGGAGCCTCAGTCATCTCTCTATCGCCTTGATGGGTAGATGATGCTTCTCCGGAAGCCGTTGTACCTGAAGTGCGACCTCGCGTCTCCTTTCTTCCTTATGCCATTCTCTGTAATGGAGAAAAGAGGATCAATTTCCAAAGGAGATACGAAAAGTTGAGACAAAATAGAAACATATAAAGTAATAACAACCCCATAATCGTTCAAATGATGTAATAAGATTTTCCTAGTCTAACAAGTCCCTCAATAGCACTTCTAAGTGCTAAGTGCTATTAAGCTAGACCTGCATGGGCCACCACTAAAAATATGTCATACCTCCTCCCGAATAATCGGATATGAGTCAGACACGTCCAGCCTACGCTGTGGACACAGTGATAGTGAGTTGTTCTAAACCATAGTTTCATCAATTTATATTTATCAGTTATTTCTTATCACAGCATTTCTAACGTCCCCTTATACTAGCAATCACCATAGTTTCCATTATTTCATTATTATATGTCATTTTATAATGAATAGCCGGGAACAAACCCGATAAATGATAAAGGTAACTAAAATTCCCAACAACACAATAATATCACAACACGTACAAATCCACAAATGAACTATTATAGAATGGCCTAAGTCTCAGAGGGACTCCCCCAAGTCCTGCTCAGCATCTACTACTATGTCCTTAGAGGGACCATAATAGGTAGGATACATCTCATCATCATCCTCACCTGCCACGGTTATCCAATCAGGATGGAGCAAAGTAACACATATCCAAATACCAATCACAATATCATGCAATATATAAATAATAGGTGATAACAAAAATAAGTAAGTAAATAATATAATAAATTCATATGCACTATACAAAGTGATAATCATACAAATAGACACTAACCATAGCATGTGGGGGCTAATGCGAGTAAGGCACTAATAAGTGCTAGCAGTCAAACAAGGATAATAAGACATTAATTAGTGCCATCAGTCAATATTATAGTAAGGCACTAATTAATGTTAGCAGTCAATCAATAATTGGACGTAAGGCACATAAAGTGCTAGCAGTCAATCGTTCGTCCGACTAATGGTAAACCATATTCTATGACCCGTGTCCCATCCTGGCTCAATCAATGTCAATCAATAAACATTGATCAATGATAATCAATAAAAATTGACCATGTGCGAAAATATGTAATTATTAGTTTCTAGCCCCAAATGACTTCTTAGAATAGTATACATGTTTTCAACTAATTCCTTGATCTAACTAATTCTAAGTAACTAGTCCTTAAGCTTACTAACCCCAATTTCCTATTTAACAATATTCCCAACTACTAATTCTAAGAATATTAACTAGCAATTTAGCTAGCAACTAATTAACAGAAACATTATAATCAGTTACTAGGCTTTGGTCCCACTTCACTTTTGAATATTAACACTACATGCCTATAGCAGTTTGATACCAATTGGTCTTCATATCACTAATATAATGGTTTCCCACTTTTGCAATTCAATTTTGAACTAATTTCGTAGTTAGATCATTATAGACTAAGTGCTAAGATACTTACAGACTTCGTTCTTCTGAACACTAACATGGATACAGATATTGAACTGCACGGTCATGAATTTAACGTGCAGACACTACTCTATATGAAAATTATACCTCTCATCTAAAAGTACTTTGTCACAAAATCGATTTGGAAGTGTCAGGGTGTTTACTTGTATCAGATACGGACACCATCGTCGTTCAGATTGGATTCGACTCCTATAGAGACACTTTGATGAGCACTTGGTGTGCAACCAAGGATGAAGGAAAATAGAATTCATCTTGGACTCTTCGGGATCAAATTCAGGAAATTTAAACAGGAACCAAGGGGAAAGAGATAGCAATACTAGAAGTCAAGAGTTTAATCTGAGTTTCAAATACCTTACCGATTCGAGTTCGTCCCTTCGAGTTCGTCAAACTTACGCCGTGGTTGCGTCGTTGTCTTGGTCACACTGGAGCAGGGTATTGATCCAATGCGGGAGATGTCATGCCCTACAAATATGTCACATCCAGATCTCCCACGGAATCGGCCATCCCCGCTAGGTGCAAATTATCGCGCCAGCGCTCCCGCAGGACGATCGTTCCCATCTGGACGAGAAATATCGTACGAGCATAAGCCGCGCCCGTGCAAGGCCATGATATAAATATGCAAAGAAATATCTAAGCCACAGAGTCTCACAGATAGTCAGAATGCAGTAAAATAAGAAATGAACATGTGATTGGTAATAAGTTCACAGACTCGTCATAGCGAAAGCATTAAATAACACAAGTATGGAAGTACAACAAGCACTTTATTGATATTTAATCAATATTACAAGCGGCGCTAGGCCGAGATTACAAGTCGCACAAGTCCTCTCTCTCAAAATAATAAAAGCGTGCCAAGTGGCTTACAACATAAAATGATTCATAGGAGATGTTCTAACATTATGTCTTGTATATGTGCTTCAGCTCCAGATGCAACACTCCACACCAGAGCGAACTCCACGCCTTAACGCGCATGAGAGGGTTTACGCACCGAACGTGGTTCTTCCACACCCTATAAGCAATCTTGTGGGTTTTCAGTACATGAATGCACTTGTGAGGAGGCTTCTCACCCGATCGACAAATCCAAACACGTTATATAGGTTTCCTGCACCATCTATTAACTTATCTTTCAAGTCTTACCTTAGGATCAGTTTCATGGCATAATGAAAAGCCTAACTAGTATGGAAGTATGTCGTGCGATATAAGAGTAACACAACAAAACTTATCAACTTACTATTTATCCTTCCCTGTCTAAATGTGACCCAACTCGTTGATTCTCTACTAAGCAGTGAATTTGGTCGCGCTGGGAGTCTACTAGCCCTCGGATCTGATCTCTTTGGGAATCCACTAAGCCTCGAATCAGCTCAAAAAGCTGGGCGCCATCAACGAGCGAGGGTCTGGTAGGTGGAACGACGGGAATATTGCCTGGTGGAAGTACGAGAGGTAGGGGAGGAGCCTCAGCCATCTCTCTATCGCCTGGATGGATAGATGATGCTCCTCCTAAAGCCGTTGTACCTAAAGTGCGGCCTCGCATCTCCTTCCTTCCTTATGCCATTCTCTGGAATGGAGAAAAAATGTTTAATTTCCAAAGGAGATGCGAAAAGTTGAGACAAAATAGAAACATATAAAGTAATAACAACCCCATAATCGTTCATACGATGTGATGAGATTTCCCTAGTCTAACAAGTCCCTCAATAGCACTTCTAAGTGTTAAGTGCTATTAAGCTAGACCTGCATGGGCCACCACTAAAAATATGTCACGTCCCGCTCCCGAATAATCAGATACGAGTTGGATACGTCCAACCTATGTTGTGGACACAACGATAATGAGTTGTTCTAAACCTTAGTTTCATCAGTTTACATTTATCAATTCTTTCTCATCACAGCATTTCTAACGTTCCCTTATACTAGCAATCACCACAGTTTCCATTATTTTATTATTATATATCATTTTATAATGAATAGCCAGGAACAAACCCGATAAATTATTAAGGTAACTAAAATCCTCAACAACAAATAATATCACAACAAGTACCTTTCCATAAATAAACTATTATAGAATGGACTAAATCTCAGAAGAATCCCCAAGTCCTGCTCAGCATCTACTACTATGTCCTCAGAGGGATCATAATAGGTAGGATACATCTCATCATCATCTTCACCCGCCACGGTCATCCAATCAGGATGGAGCAAAGTAACACATATCCAAACACCAGTCACAATATCATGCTATATATAAATAATAGGTAATAACAAAAATAAGTAAGTGAGCAATGTAATAAATTTATATACACTATACAAAGTGATAATCATACAAATAGACACTAACCATAGCAAGTGGGGGCTAATGCGAATAAGGCACTGATAAGTGCTAGGAGTCAATCAAGGATAATAAGACATTAATTAGTGCTATCAGTCAATTATGTAGTAAGACACTAATTAATGTTAGCAGTCAATCAATAATTGGACATAAGGCACATAAAGTGCTAGCAGTCAATCGTTCGTCTGGCTAATGGTAAACCACTTTATATTAATCGTGTCCCCTCCCGTCTGAATCAATGTCAATCAATAAACATCAATCAATAATAATCAATAAACAAGGACCATATGCGACAATATGCAATTATTAGTTTCTAGCCCCAAATGACTTCCTAGAATATTCTACAGGTTTTCAACAAATTCCTTAATCTAACTAATTCTAAGTAACTAGTCCTTGAACTTACTAACCCCAATTTCATGTTTAACATTATTCCTAACTACTAATTCTAATAATATTAACTAGGAATTTAGCTAGCAACTAATTAACTGAACCATTATAATCAGTTACTAGGCTTCGATCCCACTTCACTTTTGAATATTAACACTACCTACCTATAGCCGTTTATAATACCAATTGGTCTTCATATCACTAGTATAATGGTTTTCCACTTTTGCAATTCAATTTCGAACTACTTTCGCACTTAGATCATTATAGACTAAGTGCTAAGATACTTACTGACTCCCTTCTTCTGAACACTAACATGGACACAGATATTGAACTGCACGAACACGAAATCAACGTGCAGACACTACTCCATATAAAAATTACTCCTCTCATCTAAAAGTACTTTATCACGAAATTGATTTGGAAGTATCATAGTGTTTACTTGTGTCGGATACGGACACCATCGTCGTTCAGATCAGATTTGACTCCCTTAGAGACACTTTGATGAGCACCTGGTATGCAACCAAGGATAAAGGAAAATAGAGTTCTGCTTGGACTCCCCTGGATTAAATTCAGGAAATTTAAACAGGAACCAAGGGGAAGAAGATCGCAATACTAGAAGTCAAGAGTTTAATCAGACTGTCAAATACCTTACCGATTCGAGTTTGTCCCTTCGAGTTCTTCAGACTTACACTGTGGTTGTGTCGTAGTCTTGGTCATACTGAAACAGAGTATTGATGCAATGTTGGAGATGTCACGCCCTACCAATATGTCATGCCCTGAACTCATGCGGAATCGGCCATCCCCGCTAGGCGCAAATTACCGCGAAAGTGCTCCCATAGGACGATCATTCCCATCTGGATATGATGTCGCACGAGCATAAGATGCGCCCATGCAAGGCCATAAATTCAAACAGGCGGAGGAATATCTAAGCCACAGAGTCGCATAGATAGTCTGAATACAGTGGAATAAGAAAGAACATACAATTGATAACAAGTTCACAGAGTCGTCATAGCGGAAGCATTAAATAACACAAATATGGAAGTAAAATAAGCACTTTATTAAAATTGAATCAGTATTACAAGCGACGCTAGGCCGAGATTACAAGTCGCTCAAGCCCTCTCTCTCAAAACAATAAAAGTGTGCCAAGTGGCTTAAAATATGAAATAATTCATAGGCGATATTCCAACAGTGTGTCTTATATATGTGCTTCAGCTCCGGATGCAACACTCCAAGGCTCCAAAGCGAACTACACACCTTAGCACGCACGAGGGGGGTTTTCGCACCGAACGAGGTTCTTCCGCACCCTGCAAGCAGTCTTGTGGGTTATCAGTACATGAATGCACCGGTGAGGAGTCTTCTCGCCCGCTCGACAAATCCAAACATGGTATATAGGTTCCGTGCACCAT
Organism: Iris macrosiphon; assembly: GCA_036927795.1. Classification (NCBI taxonomy): domain Eukaryota; kingdom Viridiplantae; phylum Streptophyta; class Magnoliopsida; order Asparagales; family Iridaceae; genus Iris; species Iris macrosiphon. Next base: position 142,989,949 of record JAYESA010000008.1, read on the forward strand.
CTATTAAGTTTTCTTTTGGGTCTTTCCTTAGGATCAGTTTTATGGCATGATATAAAGTCTAACTCGTGTGGCAGTGCGCCGTGCGATATAAGAGTAACACGGCAAAACTTACCAACTTACCATCTATCCTTTCCAGTCTAAAGATAAAACCAAGTTAAACCAAGCACGAGTATATAATATGAAATCCAAGGAATCGCATAAGAAAACACAAGTTTCACGAGCGGTGTTCTGACTTAGGTACACGAGTTACATGGATTACTCAAATGTGTCATACTCAGATGGGTTGCGCAGATTGCACAGGTGTTCAAATATGTACATATGTCTTATACTCATAATCATTCAGGTATTTCAAATTATAAGATGCGATGCAATGACTCGCATGCGGATTGTCGCTAAGAGATGATGACTTAATCTATATGAACATGCATCGCCGGCATAGCCATAAAGGATGAGTTGTTATCATTGACAAGGATAGTGTACAACAAAAGTATACGAGGTGCTACATACCATTTCGTCTAACACACGAGACTATCATGAGGTTTCACCCAGATCGTATCGGCCCCAGTATCCCGGAGATCGTCCACAGAACGAGATTCAAAAATCTCCCTTGTGCACCAAGTTGTCCACGACTATGCAAGTCTTAGGTCTTCCAGATTCACGACACGACATGCTCAATCTTGATTCTTATTCTGAACGAGTATTACTCCACAAGCTGTGATTCTTGCTTTACTTCACTTGATGCAATCCCTTCGTTCGGGAAATGCCTTGGCGACCCAACGGTCCCGGATACTTTCAGGTTCATACTTGCCCATAATGACTATTTGATAGTCGTCTGGCTAAACTAGATGAATGCAAGACAAGATAGTATTACAGGGTCATGGCATGAATCTTATAAGATAAGCATAGCAATTATGTAAAGCAGTTAGCATTGGAACATTGTTGAAACATAAGCATAAGTAAACTTGTGGCATAGTCTACTTTAGAACTTAAGCGATTACGCTAGCACGGGTTTAAGGGGTAGTGCGAGGAGTAAAACCAAACAGGGACATTATCATACTACATAATCTATAAGACGAGCAGTGCAAATATGTGAAGCAATGTACTACGAAGAGTATATAATGATCTACTCAAAATATTAGTGGAGTCTACTAGCACGAAGCTAAGGTAGCATGCGAGGGTCCAACTATAAGCCAAGTTTTATTTCCATGTTCTAACACAAGAAATACAAGATGGAATTATTCCCTTAGCAAGGTGCGTTGTATTCTTTATTAGCATGCAAGAGGTGATTCACCTAGCGACCACAATGTATCCTCCATATTTTTAAGTGTACAGGCTAAGCAAAGACAGGTTCATCGTAGCCACCCACCTTAGAGAAGATTCACCTCGGTCGAACGATACTCTGAGCGCACCTTTGAAAGTCTAAGTCTGAACTCCTAAAGGGCCAAGTCTGAAATTGTTTGACTCAAGCGAGTCTTCTCGCTAAGAAAGACGGGTCGGGTCACCACACTAGCTCCATTTGAATTGGCTCTCCGCCGCAACAGGATGGGTCATTACATAAAAAATATTAATGGAATGCTATGTCAATGGAGCTCAGCGCATGGCCGCCATGGACTGACATAGCTAGGAGGAGGCGGTTATGATTTGTAACTGTTTCTTGATCGGTGGCAGAGGAATTGGTGAAGAGGAAGAATATTTGGACAGGACTTCGCCCAGAGTAGTGATGGTGAAGAATATGAGGACTAGGATCCTATTTATAGGCGAAAGAAAATTGAGATAGTGGCGAGAATGTTACCGACGAGCGGTAGAGATTGGTTGCAGTATGGCGGTGGGTAGTCGACGATAAAGATCAACGCAGCTACGGATTGCTGACCTGTGCCACAGTTGTCACACCTCGGTCCCGCAGGGCCGTTCGTCCTCGCTTGGGTCCCTACGGAACCGACCGTCCTCGCACGGGCGTGATGCCGTACAAGCCTAAAGTGCGCTTGCACAAGGCCAAAGCTTTGATATAAGGGCAAGTAAGTTATTCAATACTGAAGCAGAGTCACACATATTGCAGAAAAGTAAAGAACATAGTGGCACATGAAAAATAAGCTCTTTTATAATATTCACAAGTTTTACAAGCGGCGCAAGACCGAGGTTACAATCGCTCAAACACTCTTCTCTCGATTACAATGACAACGTTCCATACATTATGTCCCTCTACATAAAAGCAGCTCAAACTCGATACGGCTCAAGGCATCGACTCCAAATTTTTGGTTCCTTGGGATGAGGCACGGCTATCACTTCCTCGGACGATCATGCACCTGAGAACATGCAAACTGTTGGTGGGTCAACACTTTTATAAGTACTGGTGAGTATAAACAACTGAACAGAAGCTACATCCCCCTGAAATCCATACTAAGTAAACTTGTGGCAAATATTGCATTACTAGTGATCTTGCCAGTTTTACCTAAGTTCTTTTCATGCAGCTCAGAACTAGTCAGACTACATCTTTTGAAAACATGAGTTGGAAACCAGTTTTGCATATTTAACTATAAGCATACGAATCGGGGCAGTGCTCTATCGTATAGTACGCAGCATGTATTGTGCATCAAATCTAACTCTTTGGAGCAAAGCTTATCTAGCAGACTGATCATATCGAATCAAGGCAAATATATCAAGTGGACTATCATTCATTCAAGAATTTAAGCAACACATCTATAATATTTCGATCCCCGAGAAACTCAAGATCGGTAGCAGTAATCCAACTAACCAATGCCTCATATTTTAATACTATTAGCAGCTGTGACTGAGGTTCAGCTCTGCACTAATAGTCATTGTATAACCGATGCAATGCATGAAGCACTAACAAATAATCTCTATGATGCAGGCAAAATGAACAAGCAGGCTTAAGTATAAACTCATATTTTCTTACCCCATAGCCGAACGGTTATCCTTGCAGCAGACACACAAGTTAGCCATAATTTGCATATATAGATAAACTTATGAAATCAATCATTTGGTGTAATCAATCGATAGGTATGCGAGAAGGTAAACCTAGCATGCGTCCTATCTATATGATGGTCCATGAGTTGCCCCATTGATGGACAACAACACCCCCTAGATCCTTTCGGAATGGAACATCAGGGTGCTCTCACAATCCCTTCTGGACCGATCGATTCACAGTGCCCCAGGAATCGATCGAGAGACTATTACCTTGTGCACAAGTTGTCCGAGACCAATGCATGACAAGCAACATTCACATTCACTAGCATTCACATTCACATTTACAAGCATTTAACAATCTAATAGCCACACCCCCCTGGAACCCGAAGGAACGGAACATCAGGGCGGACTATTAGACTCTCTCTTTCATTCATTCAGGCAAACACATCTTTTCATATATCCAATAGCACATCCCCCTAGAACCCGAAGGAACGGAACATCATGGCGCACTATTAGACTATGCTTATATGAATCAAGGACTTTAGCAGTTCGATATAGCAAAATAGACAAGCAGAACACATAAGGCAAGCATGATTGATTTCAAATCTAACATGCAATAACTATCTCTTTCTTAGCATATTCAAAGGGACATATTCAAACGATTCATTTACTTTTCTTTCTTAGCATGGCAAAGGTTCGTTCGATAGCTGTGTCGATGTTTCTAAACATGCAACATTTCTATCTTTCTCTTAGCATAACAATGGTTCTATTTTATTCTGACAAGCAATACATATTCTCTAGTAAGACAGCAGATTCGTTTCAATGACAAGCTATGTGAGTTCTCTTATTAGCATACTGAGTCGGTTCTATCATTCTTCTTATGAAACAATCTTCTTAGTAAACAAGCATTCAAAAACTCAGATTCATTATTAAGTCGTGCAAGAATCAGAGAATGCAGTTCTGCCCACTTACTTTGATCAATCGGTCGGGAAATCTTCGAGAAGACTTTCGTTCGAGCAAGCAAGGCAATAGCACTTGTACATAGTGCCTACGCGGAGCGGGGCGCTACATACTTACCCACCAACAAAGAGTTTCGTCCTCGAAACTCAAGGAGAAACTAACGAAAACACATAGCAGCGATAGTCCTCATCCCTCACCTTCCCAAATTAAAACTCAGCAATCCAGAAATCACAAATCATATCTCAAGTAATAAAAATAAATCCAGAAAACTTTTGCGCGCATCTTTGAGAATATCTATGGACTTAATGTATGGAACGTTCATTGCAACACAATCACAACTCAGAGTCGGAGGCAACGGAATGGGCAAGGAATCGAGTTGCTCTGATACCACTCTGTCATGCCCCGGTCTCGCAGGGCCGTTCGTCCTCGCTTGGGTCCCTACGGAATCGACCGTCCTCGCATGGGCGTGAAGTCGTGTAAGCCTAAAGTGCGCTTGCACAAGACCAAAGCTTTGATACAAGGGAAAGTAAGCTATTCAATACTGAACCAGCGGCACACATATTACAAAAAAGTAAAGAACACAGTGGCACATGAAAAACAAGCTCTTTTATAATATTCATAAGTGTTACAAGCGGTGTAAGGCCGAGATTACAATCGCTCAAACACTCTTCTCTCGATTACAATGACAACGTTCCATACATTATGTCCCTCTAAATAAAAGCAGCTCAAACTCGATACGGCTCAAGGCATCGACTCCAGATTTTCGGTTCCTTGGGATGAGGCACGGCTATCGCTTCCTCGGACGATCAAGCACCTGAGAACAAGTAAACTGTTGGTGGGTCAGCACTTTTATAAGTACTGGTGAGTATAAACAACTGAACAGAAGCTACACCCCCTGAAACCCACACTAAGTAAACTTGTGGCAAACCTTTGCATTACTAGTGATCTTGCTAGTTTTACCTAATTTCTTTTCATGCATCTCAGAACTAGTCAGATTACATCTTTTGAAAATACGAGTTGGAAACCAGTTTTGCATATTCAAACTATAAGCATACGAATCGGGCCAGTGCTCTATCGTGCAGTGCGCAGCATGTATTGTGCATCAAATCTAACTCTTTGGGGCAAAGCTTATCTAGCAGACTGGTCATATCGAATTAAGGCAAATATATCAAGTGGACTATCATTCATTCAAGAATTTAAGCAACACAACTATATGATTTCGGTCTCCGAGAAACTCAGGATTGGTAGCGGTAATCCAGCTAACCAATGACTCACATTCTGATACTATTAGCAGCTGTGACCGAGGTTCAGCTCTGCACTAATAGTCATTGTCTGACCGATGCAATGCATGAAGCACTAACAGATAATCTCTATGATGCAGACAAAATGAACAAACAGGCTTAAGTATAAACTCATATTTTCTTACCCCATAACCGAATGGTTATCCCTGCAGCAGACACACAAGTTAGCCACAATTTGCATATATAGACAAAGTTATGAAATCAATCATTTTGTGTCATCAATCGATAGGTATGCAAGAAGATAAACCTAGCATGTGCCCTATCTATATGACGGTCCATGAGTTACCCCATTTATGGACAACAACACCCCCTAGATCCTTTCGAAACGGAACATCAGGGTGCTCACACAATCCCTTCCGGACCGACCGATTCCCAGTTGTAAACTCCCTCACCCAAAATAGGTATTTGTGTATATTTTATATTATTATATTTATTATAGATGTTGAATTTATTTAGAGTATTCTCTTAGTTAATTAGAAAATATTTTTTTAATAGTATATTTACTTATATAAATATTCATTTAGAATTATTTTAGGTTATTTTAGATTTTTGGAGATTTTTCTAGAATTTTTGGTAATTAAAACTTAGAAAACATAAATTTCTAGGACTTCTATGATTTACTATACGACCATACTTGCATGTCGTTCCTACCAAATATTTATTTTAGTTTAAAATATTTAATTATATTTTTTGTAATTTATTTAGAATTTTAAGAAATTTATTTAGATTTTAAAATTACTTAGGATTTATTTGGATATATATAGTCTTAATATTAGATAGATGCTAATTTAGTGTTAATAGATATTAATAAGATTTTATAAATTATTTATATTATCTTTAATTATATTTAAGATTATAAATTATTGAGATAAATTCAAACTCTATTTTAAATTAATTCAAATCCTGAACCTACTAGGAAATCAACATCATGCATATTCTATCCTTATTTAAATTCATCATAATCATATCCAAATTAACCAATCCTAGTCGTATTTAATTAAGTAGTGTCCACCATTATAAATACCTCATCCTTCATATTTTTCTTCCCCAAATTCCTCTCTTTTTCGTCCAAAAATAGTCAAAATTTGTCATAAATTCAGCCTCATTTTCTACTAGTTATGACGAATTAAAAAGACGATATCTCCTAGCTCCGGACTCCAAACGCGTTCCAGTTTTTTTTGTTAGAACGATAATAAGGTTAGATTTCTGATTATATAAATTGCTTTTCTAAATTATGAGTATTAAATTGTAGAAAATTCGTAGAGCACAGCATATCCGAAAATAGACGTATTTTGATGTTTTCGCAATTTTGGGAGAACCAGGAATCAGAATCATGAACCGTTTAAAGTTTCAGAAAGCTAATGTCGAGATCATCGACATATATTTTTCCCAGAATTTATTTCGAAGTATTTACATAGTGTTAATTCTGTAGAACTTTTAGGTTAGAATTTAACCATCGGTGCACAATACAAAATTTGTATGTGCCATAATTCCCAAACGAATTTGAATTTGGGTGAGCCGTAAATTCCAACATGTTTTTGACACTGAAATCTACAGGAAATCATGCATGAAAGTTGAGTTTGTGTCGGTTGACTTTTTGGTCAACAGATCGCCTCGATTTGCGTGCCATGAGTCTTGAGTTAATAAAATTCAGTTTCTTTGGACAGAATTTAGGAATTAACATAAAAATCAGAATAATAAGATTAAAATAGGATTTTAGAGTAATTATTCCAGAATTAAATAAATTAAAATAAATTATCTTTTGACGTGATAAATTTGTAATACATAGGCTATTTGGACTGTGACTTGGACTCTGATTCATACTAGCAGCAGGACCCCAGGCAAGATACCTTGCCAAATTGTTTACAGTACTTTGCATGCTATTTATATTTCTTTTTATTTATTTTATTTCTGTATAGTTCTTGCATGTGTAATTTTTCTCCAGTCATTACTATGTATTAGATATGTTGACACACACATGGCACCTAGTATCATGGGAGGACAATCATTAGACGTATGGGCTTTTAACCACTCTGGTAAATCGTAGTATATAGTTCACACTACGGACGTGTGTCGCACTGGTCGCTACCCCCGCGGTATGTCAATTTCTGGAGTCTCGCTGGTCGCTACCCCCGCGGTATGTCGATTTTTGATGTCCATTAACGTGTGTGTGAGTTGTGAGGTAGATCGAGTAGCCTACCCTTGCCCATACGTTGAAAAGTTGTCCTCATTTGCATTCATATAGATAGTCATGTACAGCATACTTATCTATTTTCAAATAATATGCATGTTTACTGTATTCAAATTGGCTCATATTTTCTGTATCTTGTTACGTCCCTCTGAGGACCTGGTCCGCTGCCAGGTGTATCTTTTCTTGAGTATTTACAGGAGCGCAGATTTGGATGGTTACATGTGATCCGAGGATGTCTTCTCTTCGAGCTGTGATGGATAGCTGGTATTCTTATATTGTGTTGTGGTGTTGTACTCATATTGTATTTGCTCTTATATTCGAGTTGGTAGTGGATTTGTTTCCATCCAACTATCATCCTTAGATACTTCTTATTGAGATCTAGTTTCATAGATACTGGTTTTTTATTTCTATATAATTTTGGTGGATGAGATTTAGATTTTACCCTGTGACTTGTGATACATTTTATACCACTTGTGGATTGATATTCATATTACAGCGTACGTGTGGATTTTGGTTTCCATATATTGGAGTTGCCATATCCATGCGGCTGGCATGCTTACGTGTTCCTAGTCCTACGTATTTTTGGGACTGGGGCGTGACACCAGTGCCCCAAGAATCGATCGAGAGACTATTACCTTGTGCACAAGTTGTCTGAGACCAATGCATGATAAGCAACATTCACATTCACTAGCATTCACATTCACAAGTATTTAACAATCTAATAGCTACACCCCCTGGAACCCGAAGGAACGGAATATCAGGGCAGACTATTAGACTCTCTCTTTCATTCATTCAGGCAAACACATCTTTTCATATATCCAATAGCACACCCCCCTAGAACCCGAAGGAATAGAACATCATGGCGCACTATTAGACTATTCTTATACGAATCAAGGACTTTAGCAGTTCGATATAGCAAAACAGACAAGCAGAACACATAAGGCAAGCACGATTGATTTCAAATCTAACATGCAATAACTATCTCTTTCTTAGCATATTTAAACGATTCATTTACTTATCTTTCTTAGCATAGCAAAGGATCGTTCGATAGTTGTGTCGGTATTTCTAAGCATGCAATATTTCTATCTTTCTCTTAGCATGCAATAGTTCTATTTCATTCTGATAAGCAATACATATTCTCTAGTCATGCAGCAGATTCATTTCAATGACAAGCTATATGAGTTCTATTATTAGCATACTGAGTCGGTTCTATCATTCTTCTTATGAAATAATCTTCTTAGCAAACAAGCATTCAAAAACTCAGATTCATTATTAAGTCGTACAAGAATCAGAGAATGCAATTCTGCCCACTCACTTTGATCAATCGGTCGGAAACTCTCCGAGAAGACTTCCGTTTAAGCAAGCAAGGCGATATCACTTGTACATAGCGCCTACGCGGAGCGGGGCGCTACAACAGTAAGGCGGTGGAGGTGCATCGGGAACCTGAGTCGAGCGGCGGTGACAGTTGGTGCGTTAGTGAAATGGTGCTCGAGTAGAGAAGAAGAAGATAGAAGTGAGAATTTGGAGAACTGTATCCCCCCTCCCGTGTAAAATTGGTTTAAAACAAAATGGTGGATCGGGTTCGGGTCTGCAGATGTACCCGACCCGGATCCGATCGATCGGTTGGGTTGGGCTGTTTATGTGGGTTGGGCCCATTAGAATAAATGGCCAATTAAATCGGTAATTAACTAATTAGTCACAATATCAAACCAAAATACCTACCCAAAATTATCAGAAAATCTGGTGTTATATGTATACCATTTTAGTGTCAAGTATTAAAATTAGATCCTTGGATAGTATCTAAGTGTTGGTCAAGATATTAGATAATGAGGTTTTGAGGTATGCATATTAGGAATAGGCTAAGTAAGAGGGAAGTAAGGTAATAAGCTCATAATTGAGGTAATAAGTAGAAACCCATTTATATACTAAGGTATTAATATATTGGTGTCTCATATAGTGAGTCGTGTGCAATAAAAAATGCAAGCACGGTTTGGGGAGGGATCTTTTTCTTATATTGCAATAAGAAAAAATGATCTACTCCATCCGACTAGTTCCGGGTTCGAGTCCCGGGCAACCCATACAGCAACCCATACAGAAATTATAAAAAGAAAATTGATTATTCTTTTCACCCACCTCAAATTATAAACCCTTCTGGTGCTTATTTTGGTGCATTTAGTCAGATAATACATAGTATATTCTATTAACTAGTATATATAGATACTTAGTAATATTTGCTAGTATAGCTAATACCTTCAAGGTATGGACCTATAAATCTATGTATATCCTAGTATCACCTAGTATGAGCTAGTTTGGCCTTGTAATCACCGTAGAAGCTAGGTATAAACCAAAATTTAAAGTACCAACCTAGTTTGACCTAGTCTTGACCTAAAAACAATATTTTAGCTCATTTTAGTATATTTATCACCTCATTGCACCAAATGACATCAAATTTCATATATAGGTCTGTGAGGCATCGATACAAACACAGTTTGACATTCATTGCTCGGGACCACATGCGAGTACATTCTCTGATAGTTTTTATTATTTGATAATTACTATAATACAAGTATTTAGTAATATTTTACCTAATTTTTGACACGATAGTACACGGATTGGTATACTTGGATCCCCGTCATGAGATCTTACTCCTCAGTGATTACCTTGATATTCTCCATGATTATATAGACCGTAATTATCGTGTTTGTATTATAGACCATGTAAAGAGATTATAGTGTCGTGACGTATCAGGATTTGGATCTATTATACTAGTTGGGACGGAGAATTACTACTATAAAGATATGTGATCAAGAACCTTAGACAATATTTAAAATCATGTATATGTAGATAATAACTAATCACACATTTCAAGTATGGTTGAGTTGCAATATAGACAATAACTAATCACACATCTCACGTGTGGTTGAGTTGCTCCCTAATTAAAAGTAGACAATAACAAATCTTATATGATTGTGTTACCTTGTAGACAACAGCCAATCTTACATGATTGTATTACTTGTAAAAAATAGACAATCATACTATATATATGATTGTCTTATAGCCGTGATAGTAGACAACGATTAACCCAAGCCAATCACATATCTAACTAGTATTTCAAAAGACTTAGTGTAGTTTCAGTTCTTCTCTATATTTTATCACATTGCATACTGATATTGTCTTATTGATCTAGATTATATGTCTTTCTTTTCTTGCCATACTATGATATTTGCTCATTAATTTTCTCATCTTGTATTACATTCACTATTACTGTTTATAGTCATTATCAATTAATTAGAAATATTATTGGGTTGTACTTTACTCCAATCCTGACTGGATATATTTTTTATATGCTTATTTAGAGAACTGGTGTCCTACACATTATGGCCCACATGACGAAGAGCCAGCTGAGGAGGATCTAGTACCAGCTGTTGAGGAGGCTCAACTAGTTATAGTAGACACTTAACTAGTTTTTCTTATTGTACTGGATCTGTCTCCAGCTTCTAGACTTCTGAGTTGTTATATATAGTTGAGATATTGTGATTTGTTGATAGACTATTAGACTTGGATATTGTGGAGATGCCTAGTTTAAGATTTTATGATTATATTTCTTCTATTTGATATCGTGTTATTATCTTCCTCTGGTTTATTGTGATTGAGTATTGATTATCATTATACATATCCATTTTGTTCCTCTAAATGGAGTTGAGATATCATTGACAGGTTCATATATTATTGTGTGAGTTGATTAGATAGTATTGTTGACCTAGACAATATTCTACCGCCGATGCTGCGGCTTAGACTGGACGCACCCACGTACTCATGTCCAATCATCCAGGTGCAGATCGTGACAAAGAACGACTCACCAAAACTACGAATCGACGAACCGGTGGACTGTCATCTTCTTTCTCGTGATCTCGTCGCCTTTAGAGGTCCTATACTCCTCGGGATGCCATAGCCATATTGGGAAAACTTTTCTAGTTCATGACGGGGAATGAAAAGAATAGAGGAGGGAGGATGACTAGCTCGTCGCCATAGCCAGATTGGGATGAGCTCGATGGAACTGAAGCCGAACATCTCCTCGAAGTGGAGTGGAGTGGAGTGAAGGAATTGATGTGAGAATGAGATTTAACAGGACTTCATCGTTGCGTCGGTGGTGAAGAATATAGGAGGGGTCATTGTCTATTTATAAACGTCGAGGAGGGTCCTTGGTCGGTGGAGGACATCGCTGGAAGCTCCGGGAACAGTTGGGAAGCTTCGTGAAGCCCCGGGGGGCATCGGCGGTCGGTTAGGTGGTAACAAAAATTGGTTAGACCGTTAGGATAGAACCCCCTAGAATTCTCTCGAAGGTTCAGAGATAAGAGAAGGGTCGGCTGTCGGCTGAGGGGTGAGGCGACGAGAAAGTTTCTTGAGCGAAGAAGGAAAAAATCAGAGGCAATGCTCTGATATACTCGGCTGCAAGTCGTTTGACTTTAATAGTCAAATGGTCAGTCAACCACATAAATTTAAATGGGCTAACTTACAACCCCCTAACTTGCAACCCGAATGATTGGGTTCGAACATTGGTTGGTCCGACCCAATGGTTACGAGTTCGGTTGGGATTTAGAAGGAAGGCTATAAAATTAGTTATTGTAAAATTTAATTAGTTGTTTGCTTAGAACCACTTAAGGACCCTAGATTTTTGCTACTAATACCTTTTTTTATTAATTATAATTATTAAGGGTTTATTATCCAAAAACTATAACACTACTCAAAATCAGTACTAGGAATTATTATTTAGAAAATCCTTTATTAATCTTTTAGGGACGAGGAGTTACAGTTCAACTGTGATGTGGCCATTCCATTGACAAGAATATCTTGTAGCTTATTTATACTGAGTGCTCATATCATATATATATATATATATATATATATCGACATCAAACTTTATATAAATTGATTTCACATGTCCAAGAAGATAATCAAAATCCTCTTCTCGTTGAATCCGTCGCTTTAGTCTATATACGTAAGAGAGAGAGAGAGGGGGGGGGATATGGGGACTAGGCTATGTTAGTTTCGAGGCTTAATCAAAGATGGAAGAACATGTGGTCGAGATTAGAGGTTCACACAAAAGTTTTCTCTCTGAATATTCTCGATATCCACGAAGAACTATATAAAGATTCTGATTAAAACTTGATCTCAAGATTATAAAAGAATCATAAAATCAAACTTTCCGTTCTTCCTTGAAATCATAGTTGTAGACGGACAGAATAGAATTACAACTAGCAGAAGAGAAGAGAAAGGAGAAGAAAGAAATCTTCTTGCTGGGGTGAAGATTATCGTTACTCAAAGCAAAATTTGTCCCCACACGATCTACTTCCAGGAACCAGCAAGTTCACGTAGAACTTCTGGAACGCTCACTGTCACATCTTTTCAGGACTCGCACGAACTTCCTGGACTCCAATGGCGGCAGCAGCAACTTTCTTCATCTCCTGATTTTTGAAGTAAGTACTCAAAGTGGCATGAAGATAGTATTTATAGAGAGAGGTGGAAGCCCTAGCCGCCCATTAGTTATGAAAAGATAGGAACAAATTAATTATGAATTCCGAAAAGATAGGCACAAATTAATTTTAAATCCCACAAAAAATGGATCTGAATAACAGTCTATATCTTTCCATAACCGTTCAAATATATCCAAAAGCAGCGGTCACGCAAGCAACCTCATATGCGGTCACCCACGCAGCAGCACAAACCGCAGAGCATGTGGCAACCCATGCGGCAACCCAAGCAGCAGCCCATGTGGCAGCCAATACGGCAGCCTAAGCGGTAGTGCATGTGGCCCCACGTACAATCGTACATGCAACTCGCACATATCCGAGCACATGAGCGCATCTACGACAGTGCATACGGCCCAGCGTACGATCGCGCATGCAACTCACACTTATCCGAGCACATAATCGCATCAAATGTGCACAAGCGCCAAGCGACGATGCTGACATACTAAGTACACAGTTCTCAAACAAAGTGCCATTATGCGTCATTGAGTCCGAGTCTGAGTCTGAGTCACTAAGCCCCTTTGGGGCTTAGCTCCTATGGAAATAATTTCAAGAGCATGACAAAAGCATAAATGCTTTTATGAGGAGTTAATCATTTTTGCTCCTAGGAAAATACCCCCACATGGCACCTATGTGTCCCATCATACCCTATGTGCACACCTGAACTCATACAAAGTATTATAATGAGATATCCACTTGGTGGTGTAGTGTGGGACTATCTTTACTAGTCTAAAGGAAACAACACCAACAATCTCCCATATATCTCAATATATATGGGTTGAGTATTCCATACAGTGATTTCCTATCATGCATTAGGATAGAGATCGTTTCGACTTGAATCTTCCTGCATGGGTCGAATAGCAGTATGATACAAGAATGGACTAAGTCTTGAATTATGCATCATAGATGTAATTCTTTCCCACTCACACAATGACATCAGCTGTGCTTTCGGTTGCATATTGAAGGTCTTGTGCACGCCTGATTTTGGTGTATATATTTTGGGCGCCTATAAGTTTTTTCTCAAGAAACGGCATATAACTCTTTCCATACACTATAGGTGAGTTCATTTAAAGAATCCTTGACATGAAGCCTTGTGCTTCCTTGCAGTGCTATGCCGCTATGACATGGCCTAAAGCCGAGTATCACTCCCTTATGTTGTGTCATCCACTGTAGCATGAGGTCTCAGCCTCTTTGTAGTGCCAAACTACCCAGCATGAAGCCTTGTGCTTTCTTGCGGTGTTACGCCGCTGTGACATGACTTAATGCCAAGAATTTATATCTTTTACCTCTTGGTGGTGTCACACCTCTGTAACATTAAGTTATCAATCTCTTTATAGTGCTGCCTACCACTCTTCATTTACAATATTAGGCTACCTGCCTATGTGCGGTGCTATGTCGCTATGACATGAATTAATGCCAAAGATTTATATCTTTTACCTCTGTGGTATCACGCCACTGTAGAATGGGATACAAGTCTCTTGTAGTGCTGAAACTATGTGCTTCATGTAATGCACACCGGACTTTCACTCTGCCCGAGAACTCAATAAGGCGTCAAAGCCATCCTCCCACAGAAAATATTATGTTCAAGAACAAATAGTAGACCACAATGGTTCCAGGTATGTATCCCACAATGTCCCTAAGGACAACCCACTGTAACTGATATTCTTTCAGTCAATGGTCCTTCTTTGATGCAAAAGCTAGATACCTATTAGATTTCTCTTTGAACTAATAATATAAAAATTTATGGTAGAATTACAAAGACACAATATCAAAATGCCTTCAAGCCTATTTTGTTTGTTGTGTCCTCGACCAGCTAGCGCTTGAGACCCTTGGTGAACGGATCCGCCAAGTTTTCCTGGCTCCGAACATCAATCACGGCAATGACTCCAGTTTTTATTAGATCATTCACTGCCCTGTGCCTCAACAGTACAGTTCTCTTCTTACCATTAAAGAGGTCATTTGATGCCACTACTGCAATCGCCTAGTTGTCGCAGTATATAGGTACCGCCAGAATATATGCACCAACCAATGGAAGATCATACATGAGCTCATGAAGCCATTTTGCTTCATCCGTTGCAGCCGCCAGTGCATAAAACTCAGATTCCATCGAGAAATGAGAAATTATAGTCTGCTTCTTCGACTTCCACGATATAGCATCTCCACCCAAGGAAAAAATATATCCTCCTGTGGACCTTTCGCTCTCTACTTTTGAATACCAGCTTGCATCACTGAAGCCTTCCACTACTGTCGGATATCCGTTGTAGTGCAGCGTATACTTCTGAGTCCTCCTGAGATATCTCATCACTCTCTTCACAGCCTTCCAGTGTTCTACGCTTGGGTTACTCGTGAATCGACTCAGCATCCCCATGACAAAAGCAATGTCAGGCATTATACCAGTTGTTGCATACATCAAACTCCCGATGATGCTTGAATACTCCAGCTGCCTGACGCTTTTTCTAGGATTTGGCTTTAGCTTCTTGTCACACCTGTACGGAGTATCGATACCTGGAAGATCTTAGTATCCATAGCGTATGAGCACCTTCTTAATATATCGAGACTGTGACATCGCCACTTCAGTATCCGTCCGGATGATCTTTATTCCGAGGATAACGTTAGATTTCCCTAAGTCCTTCATACTGAACTTATATAAGAGGAAATTTTTTATCTCAGTGACACATGCTAAATCCATACCTAGGATCAGCATGTCTTCTACGTACAGACAAACAATGACTCCTCTCCCGTCAGCAAACTTTGTGTAAACACACTTGTCCGTCTCACTGACCTTGTAGCCGTTTGACCTTATGACTTTGTCAAACTTCTTATGCCATATCTTGGGAGCTTGCTTCAGACCGTATAGTGATTTTACCATCTTGCAGACTTTATCTTTAAGCCCTTTGATGACAAATCCTTCTGGCTATTGCATGTAAATCTCTTCGGCCAACTCTCCATTCAGGAATATTATTTTAACATCCATCTGATGAATAACTAGCTTGTGAATTGTACTCAGAGCAATCAGCATCCCGATAGTCGTTATCCACGCTACTGGAGCATATGTGTCGAAGTAGTCAATCCCATGCTTCTGAGAAAACCCTTTGGCCACCAACCTTGCCTTTAACTTGTCAACAGTTCCATCGGCTTTCATCTTCTTCTTGAAGATCCATTTGCATCTGATTGGTTTAGCTTCTTCAGGCAGATCGACCAACACCCAAGTATTTTTGAGGTTATTGAGTCATACTCATCATTTATAGCCTTCCTCCAGAAGATAGCGTCTCTGGTCTTCATCGCCTCAGCATAGGTAAGCGGATATGCTTTCACATGATAAATGACAAAATTTTCTCCGAAGTCCTTCGGTCTTCTTACTTGCTTAGACACCGGTTCTGCGAGTTCTTGTTCGAACGTTGTCTCTGGTATGACAACTTATTCTTGGACTACGTATTTATTGGAAGCGTTAGCCTCCGGTGCACTCACATCATTCTCCAGAATATCCGCGATAACAACGTTCTTGTGCCTTGTAAATTTATCTTCAAAGAATTCTGCGTCACATGATTCAATTATATAGTTAGACTCGATATCAAGGAATCTCCGAGCATCACTTTTTTCAGCATATCCCAAGACTATAGCTTTTGTAGTCCTCGTCTCCAGCTTCTGAATCTTCAAGTCCGGAAGTTTCACATATGCCAGACACCCCCACACTAGAATGACATTCAAGTTTGGTCTAACTTTGAACCACAGTTCACGAGGAGTGACATCGGATGTTGCGTACGATAATATGTTCAGTATGAACGTAGCCGTCAGCGTAGCTTCTCCCCAAAAGTAGTTAGGAAGACCCGCAGTCAACAACATTGAGTTCATCATCTCTGTCAATGTCATGTTCTTTCTTTCAGCTACTCCATTTGATTGAGGAGAATACGGAGCCATTGTCTCATTGACAATTCTATGTTATTTGCAGAACGATGCAAATTTAATATACCTATACTCTCTGCCTCGATCACTTCTGAGTCTCTTGAGACTTGCCCTGTTTGACATTCAGCCTCAGCCATGAACTCTTTGAAATTCTCGAATATTTCATATTTTGACTTGAGTAGGTAGATGAACGCGTACTTCGAGTAGTCATCAATGAAGGTAATAAAATACTTTATCTTGGCCTTTGTGGACAACTGTTTGAAGTCACAGATATCTGAGTACACCAGCTCCAGAAGATTTGTGCTTCGGTTAACCCGCTTGAACAGTTTTTTTTATAATCTTTGTCTGCGCAGAGACCTCACACTTCTCCGCCACCTTACCCCCATATTTGGAGATAAGTCCTAGACTAGACATTTTATTTATTCTTTTGCAATGAACATATCCTAGCCTATTATGTCATAACTTAAGAGAATAACCAGAAGAAGGGACTACATTTATAATTTCATGCAGAGTTACAAGTTGAAGCTTAAACATCCCTTCGGTACAAAATATTTTTTTGAAGTATGTTCCTTTGTAGGACATCACCATCTGACCAGCATTGATGTTCATCCTCAAGCCTGCATTGCAGAGCAGACTTTCCGAGACCAGGTTCTTGGTAATCTTTGGTACATGCTTCACATCCTTAAGCATCAATGACTTCCCCGAAGTCATATTCAGTACCACCGTTCCGGTCCCAAGTACTTCAGTTGTTCCTGGTTCACCACCATAAGCTTCTCAGACGCAGGATTGTATGTGGTGAACAACTCCTTCTTTGAGCAAATATGGCAAGATACGCCAGTGTCCACCCACCAGTCGATGTCGATACCAGTCGTGATAACCTGTGCAATTATAGCAACCTTGTTAGGCTCATATTGCTCTGTCTGTTTGGACTTGGATCTGCAGTCACTCCGGTAATGGCCCTTCTTGCCACAGTTAAAGCAAGTCACTTCTGACTTGGGCTTTGACTTTGGCTTGAACGAAGCCGACTTCACCTTCAGATGGGTGAAGTCCTTTTTCTTATTGTGAGAAGCCTTCTGCTTTCCCTTGGAATCACCATCATGTACCAAGTTGGCCTTTGCCAACTGCTTGGACAGGGAGTCCAACTTCAGTTGCCCCCGGTTTTATCTTCTATGTGAATCCAATGAAGAAGATCTTCGAGCTGGATCTCCATCTTCTTATGGTACATGTCAGTCTTGAACTTGATCCAGCCTGGAGAAAGCTTGGTGACTATAGCCCCTACCATGAACTTGTCTTCTTGCATCATGCCTTCTTCCTCCAGTTTTTGCTATATCTTTAGAAGTTCCTTGACTTGTGGTAGCATCACCTTCTAATCTTCAAATTGCATAGTAAATAATTTCTCGACGAGATAGATTTTTAACATTTTCTCGTCAATTTTGTAATGCTTCTCAAGAGATTTCCAGACAACTCTTGCCTTCTCTTTCTTGCTATAGGACTCTGCTATCAAGTCGTCCATTGCATTAAGGATCAACAGCCTACAGAGGTCATTGTCCTTCTTCTACTTGGAATGTGTGTCCTACGTCGCACCAATCTTAAGTTCTCCTCCATCTTCAGGGATGGTAGGTTCCGAATCAACCAACACATAAGCAACTTTGAGAAGACGAAGATTCAGAGAGATCTTCCTCTTCCAAATGTTATAGTGTTCGCCATCAAACTTCTCAAGCTTGTGAAAGCTAGTATCGAGAAGGTGTGATCGGTTCTCCATCTAGCTCGAATCTTGCTTTGAGATTTTTAGTCCCGAGCCTTAATCAAAGATGGACTGGCTCTGACTATTCTCGATATTCATAAAGAACTATATAAAGATTCTGATTACAACTGGCTCTCAAGATTAAAAAAAAAAAAAGAAAATCAAACATTTCGTTCTTCCTTACAATCTCAGTTGTAGATGGACAAAAAATAATTACAACTAGCAGAAGAGAAGAGAAAGGAGAAGAAAGAAATCTGCTTGCTGGGGTGATGAAGATTACCGTTACTCAAAACAAGATTCGCCTCTACACGATATGCTTTCAGGAACCAGCAAGTTCACGTAGAACTTCTGGAACGCTCGTTGTCACCTCTTTTCAGGACTCGCACGAACTTCCTGGACTCCAATGGCGGTGACAGCAACAACTTTTTCATCTCCTAATTTTCGAAGAAAGTTCTCAAAAAGGCACGAAAAGAGTATTTATAGAGAGATGGTGGAAACCTTAGCCGCCCATTAGTTACGGAAAGATAGGAACAAATTAATTATAAATTCCTAAAAGTTAGGCACGAATTAATTTTAAATCCCACAAAACGGATCTGAATAACTGTCCATATCTTTCCATAACCGTTCAAATATATCCGAAAGCAACGGCCATGCAAGCAACCTCATATGCGACCGCTCACACAGCAGCGCAAACCGCAGCGCATGCGGCTGCCCATGCCGCAGCCCATATGGTAGCGCATACGGCCCCGCGTGCGATCGCACATAAAACTCGCGCATATCCAAGCGCATCAGCACATCAGCGATCGCACATGCGGCCCCGCGTGCGACCGTGCATGCAACTCGCGCATATCCGAGCTCATGAACGCATCAAATGTGCACAAGCGCCATGCAACGATGGTGATGTGCTAAGTGCGCCAACAAAGCGCTACTATGCGCCATTGAGCCCGAGTCCGAGTCGCTAAGCCCCTTTGGGACTTAGCTCCTAAAATAATTCCAAGAGCATGACAAAAAGCATAAATGCTTTCATGATAAGTAAATTATTTTTCTCCTAGAAAAATACCCCCACATGGCACCCATGTGCCCCATCACACCCCATGTGCACACCTCAACTCATACAAAGTATTATATTGAGATACTCACTTGGTGGTGTATGGGACTATCTTTACTAGTCCAAAAGAAACAACACCAACACGCTAGTGGGTTGATGGACTGAGAACTGGTGAGCTACATTCAAAAAAAAAAATAATGTAAAGTTTACGACCAAATGCCTACAACCCTCTCTTCCCCCTGCTATATGGGTCCCACCTGGCCCCACCTCTCCCCTCTCTTAACCAATGGTGACCGGCCATATGGCAGTTGTAATCCCCTTAGTTGTAAGTAATGTTTTTAAAATCGGACCGATGATTGGACCAAAAATCTTTGGTATAGGTCGGACCAGGGTTCAACCGGAGTTCAAATAGACCCTTTACGAAAACCAAATCATATAAGACATCCATATTTACTTCTTGGTTTGGTTTAATTTTGTTCTGAGTATGTATGGTTTGGCAACTATAAGGTCTCTGAAAACCAAACCAAGTACCAAATTATCCAAATCTCATGTGAATTTTTTTTTGAGTTTTTTTCTTAAACCAAAATCGGCCGGTTCAATCGTGAACCGGTTCGGCCGGTTCACTGGTTAAAATTCGGTTCAGGAAAAAAAAATATCGGTTCTTTAAAAAAAAAATTTGGTTCAAATCAGATCAGACTGTTTTTTTTTGTCAGATCCTTTTCGATCCGATTCAATCGTCGGTCCGGTCCGATTTTGACAACACTGATTTAAGAGAGTTGTAGGCATAGCAAAGCCCCCCTCCCCCCACCCAAAAAAATAGAAAAGAAAAGGATCAGCTCCAATACATCCGTCATTGCTTCAATTTGTATTTCAACTACGAATAATAATAACTTAGGAATTTGTTTTTGCGAACCGATTTATTCTTCTGCGTTCCAATTAACATAATATTGAGTACAAATTAGAACGCTAATATCAATATTCTAATAATAATAATGTGTCTATTTTTGTTCTTCTATCAAAACTAAAATGTATGTTTATTCTCCAAATAAGTATTATAATGTATTATTTTTATGTAATCTAAAATTACTTTGAAAGTGATTTTATAAACATCGTCCAAAATAATTTTGACTCATGTAAAAAATTTAATTATAAATTTAATTTGGAACGAGATAAACATTCAGTAATCTATATTTAAGTCAAATAGATGGACGAGATTATATAGTAAATTTAATTTGGAACGAGATAAACATTCAGTAATCTATATTTAAGTCAAATAGATGGACGAGATTATATAAGTAATGAGTGAGCATTAAATGTCATTGTCAGCTGTAGTAAATTACTATAATTTAATAGTGTGAGTCCCCATCCTTCACTCACCATCAGGCATCAGCACCCCCTTCTGGTTCTGGGAAAGAAGAAGGAAAGAAAGCCCACCCACCAACCCACTCCATTATTACTACAAAAACCAACCACGTGCTCACATAATATAGCTATTTAGCTAGGCTCTTTTCAATCTTCTCTTCTCCATAGCAGCAGCAGCAGGAGCAGCTATGTCCCTCTCGAAGTCGACGATCACTCCAAACCCATGTCGGAGTAGTAGTCTCTTCTCGGCCTCTCCAAAGCGTACAAGTAGAGTACTTCTACTTGGAAGCAGCAGCAGGAGCAGGAGGAGAGCAAGCGTGGTGGTGCGGGCAGTCATCAGCAGCGACGACAAGAAGAGCGTCGCAGTGGCCACCACCTCGTCCGGAGAAAAGCAGCAGCAGCAGAGGTCTGATCCGTCGACGAGTATAGACGTGACGGTGGTGCTGACGGTGAGGAGCAGGCTGAAGGAGAAGCTTCTGGAGAAGGCCAAGGACCGCTGGGAGTACTTCCTCACCGGGATCGGCCAGGGGATCCTGGTCCAGCTAGTCAGCAACCACGCCGATCATGGTAATTATTTATTTATTAAACCAACTTAATATTAAGAATCGGGATCCTAAATTAAGAATCGGAATTCTTTGGCATGTGGTTTAGGAAGTATTAAGATTTGGTAGCAGAATTAATTTGGGGAGGAAGAGATTTCACTTGGATTTTTCTGCAAGTTAGATCTGGATCATCATGTGGATTGGCTCGGACTGTCTCTCGTCCTATCCGGGTCCGTGCAACATAGTCTTCCTTCCACCATCAGTGAACAAGTCAACTAGCGAGAACATGTACCTTGGCTTGACGAAATGGGAAATGCTTTAATTTAGGTCCTTGATAAAGCCACTACAAACAAAATTCATGACAGTCCGAATTCTTTTAAGATAATTACAAGTTTATCATTCTTCAAACTTGACTACGACAGTTCAATTTTGACAGTCCTAAAGAAAAATACGATGATTCTTTAAGACTTGTCAAAATTTTGACAGTTCTTCAAATTTGTAGAATTGTCAAAATTTTGACGGTCCGGAGGAAGAGGGTGTCTGCTCGAGATGAGACAAGGGAGGAGGAGGAGGAGGAGGCAAGAGCAGTGGCGGCGGCCACCGTCTTTCTCCTCTATCTCGTCGTCTTCCTTCTCCTCCTCCTCCTCCTCCTCGAGCAGCATAAGCAGCAACGACAAGAGCAACTGCGGCAGACGTGCTGTGCTCGCACGCGTCCGGTGGCTGGGGCACGGGCGTGGAGGCCTGAGGGGGGTGGAGGTGGAGGGGGAGGAGCGGGAGGAGGGAGGAGGAGAGGGTGGACAACCCTAGTAAGTTTTGGGCTAGCCTGAGTAAAAAAAAATTGTAACTGGACTAGTAGCAATACTGGACTAGCCTCGATTCTTTTTTGTAGTGCATTTATCAAGCACCTTAATTTAGGATCGGCAGAGAGTGGAAAAACAAGCCATCTTAATCTTCTTAATTTTTGTAGTGCCTTTGTCAAGGGCCTTAATTTAGGATCGGCAGAGAGTGGAAAAACAAGCCATCTTGATCTTGATGCTCCTCCGAATAAGGCCCTATGTCGTTAACGATCGGACTTTAGCTCCCCTACTGGGCAGTCTTAGTCTACAGAAAAAATTCGTACAAAACATCAAAATTACGTAAAATTAAGTTGAGAGAACAAATTTTGTAAAACTTACAAAAAAAAAAAATCCATCGTAAGAAATTAAAATGCTAATTAATAGTAATTAACTAATTAATTGGTTAAAATAGTACTCAAATATATGTATAATTAATTACTTAATTATTAATAGGAATAAATATATTAAATATCAGAATATGCAAGTTAATTGATAACAATAATAGTACTGATAATATGGATATTGATATTTATAATTACAGCCGTTAAACATTTAACAATATGATATTCTAGTTAGTACAAAACTTTGAAATTCGAAAATTCAGGGGATTTACAACTCCTAGGGAATTATCTGTTTCAACCCGAACTGTCGCATAATCTACTGGATGAAACATAATTTTTTCGTGGTGTATAATATAATACCTATGGAGATCGGTAGGTTCTGTGTATCTCATGAGAATTCTCATGAGGAGCCTTATAGGCTGCCCATTGAACCTATATGATGTTGAGAAAATTAATAAAATGATAAACATAGCCAAATTAAAGAAAAAAATTAAGTAAGCAAATAATTACATAATTTACCTCTAGGTGATTCGATGAGTCAAATGCGGTTTAGTAAAAAGAGGCTACCTGGTAAACACAATACATATGATCCAACTGCATATGTCGTCCACTGAAAAGCTATCGGAAAGAGCAATTGGTCAAAACCAAGGCGATTAATAGTGAATCGCTCGTTGGTCCAAAGCTATAAATAATATGATATAGGTCTACATAGTGAATGTATATGACATATATTAACAAAATTTGTTTTGTTCATACTTGTACTAGTGTCATACAACGACACATTTTTTTTTAATTTTACCTGTGACACCGAACTCACAAAATATGTCATGCAATCAAAAGATATTCGAATATAGTTGCCCCCCCCCCCCCCCCAATGCATGACGTGTAGGTGCTACCAAAGTATCCAGAAATGGTAAAAGACATTAACCTTATTTTCTGTTTCGTGAGAAAAAAGTAAAGACACCACATAATCATAGTAAGTAAGTTCTGGTGCAACATATAATTTGAAAATATGCTCAACTAATATATCAGTTAAACTAAAATTTTATATGTTACGTAGACATAAACATTAATTAATGCAAAAAAATACATACCACATAATCATCCACAATAATCTCAGTATCGACAGTACGTCCAATATCTATGAAAGTTCATCGGAGCCAATAAAACTAGACATATTTGTTGTTTCCTATATCTGCTGGCGTCTCCACACAATGGTACTCCCATCAGCTGTCCAAGAGATGACTCATTATAAAAATATATAGGGTTACCTTTAATAGGTAACCCTAGAATCTATGTCACATCCTCTAGCATAATAGTTTCTCTCTCCAATCAGAGGCTGAAATGTATCCCGTTGAGGCCACCAACTCTCAATGAGACTCGAAATCAAGTCTTTATCATGACGCGTGAATCGTATCGCGTCAATGTAATGAAACCCAAATTAAGGATTACACAAGTTCTTTTAGGTGCTAGTCAGCTCCAATATATCGCAGTTCTTTACCACCATATGACATGCTCTCGCAGTAATTGGTCATGACTATATCTTATATCTATATTATATATATTTTTTGTTAGGGTAATATTAATATAACAAGTACTAATAAAGACAATTAAAACTTAGAAAAATATACCTGTCCAGAAAATCAGTCTACATAAGTAGGTCTAATGTTGTTGGACGTGAGTAGTGGGCTATCCTGGAATTCGTCCATCATTTTGCTAATCCATCTATAAAAAAAAAATCTTTGTTACAATGGTTGTTGCTAGATATTTTAGAAATTTTAGTTGTAAAATGGAAGAATCTTAGGGATTCGCTTGCCGACAATCTATGGTACGACATAAGAGGGATTTGGAAAATGATATCGGGGGAGGAAACTTCTGCAATTATGAGAAATAAGATTCTTTGTAGGTGCAATGATCCAATATGCAAAAATTAAAAAAGATTTCTAACATGTCTGGTCAAAGTTTATTTTGTGTTTCTGACCCTACTCAGTTATCTGCTTCCCTCTTATATCATTTTCTAAATTTATGTCATGTTGATGCTACATTAAAGAATATGATTGTAAATATTTATCTAAAATTTATTTATTTATCTATATGTTACTTTATTTATTTATTTATATAGATGTTACTTTTCTACCATTCAAATATTTATCTAAATGTTACTTTTTTTATACTTTATTTATCTCTATGTTACTATTTATCTAACATACAAATAAAAATTCATAGTATTTATTTATTTATCTATCTATATGTTACTATTTATCTTTAACTTATTTTTCTATATGTTAAGTTTCTATTTATAATGAAACATACACAAATAAAAATTCTAATTAACAAAATAAAACAGCACATATAAAATAGTACAACTAAATAGTAAAATACTTGAAATTCTTTTCTTCCTTCCTTGCTTTCTCCTTCTTCCTCTTGTTTCTTTGTTTCTATCTAAATGTTACTTTATTTATCTCTAATTTACTATTTATCTAACATGCAAATAAAAATTCATATTATTTATTTATTTATCTATCTATATGTTACTATTTATCTATAATTTGTGTATTTATCTTTAACTTATTTTTCTATATGTTAAGTTTCTATATATGATCAAACATACACAAATAAAAATTCTAATTAACAAAATAATACAACACATCTAAAATAGTACAACTAAATAGTAAAATAATAATAATAAATACTTGAAATTCTTTCCTTCCTTCCTTGCTTTCTCCTTCTTCCTCTTGTTTCTTTGTTTCTTCTCTCTTCTTCTCTCAACCTCCTCTTCTTTTATAGTGGCGGATTTGCCACAGTAACGACAAGTGATGTGTCGGCATTTCGTATTTTTTTTAACAAAAACAACCAAAACTCCAGACAGTCACTAGCGAATTGTTGCGAAAATGCCATACGGTTTGGCATTTTCGTCGCAAACTCTGCAGATTGTCTGGTGTTTTTGTTGTTGAAGAAGAAAAACAATGGAAACACCATTGTGTCTGACGAGTTGGACTTCTCCAACCAAATTTTTAAAACTTGGTATCCTGGAGAGAATTTCACCCAATTTCGTTTTTCCACAAAAAAAATTCTATAATAGTAACTTCAGCTTATAATGCCAAAATTTTCATTGGAAGATACCGAACTTTTGTAATTTACACTGCTTCTAAGTACATATGACCATTCTAGTACTAGATTATTCGATCTCTTCTGTGGTATTTTGCTTCTGGGTCTCAGGATTCTATCGTTACTATTTATAAGTTCAAATCTTCTTTGTCCGACTTTGTTAGCCTTCTCAAACTATTTCTTTCCAGTTACTAATTCTGGTAAGAGAAGTGAGGAGGCTGCTGTCAGGGGTTGGTTGCCAAAGCCATCGAGCCATCCGTCTATCGTTGAATATGCTGCTAACTTCACTGTCCCGTACGACTTTGGCCAACCTGGTGCTGTCATCATTACGAATCTTCATGATAGGGAGTTCCATCTGATGGATATTGTGGTTCATGGTTTCTCGGATTCCCCCGTCTTCTTTCATGCAAATTCATGGATCCATTCTCGTTTGGATAGCACTGAAAGCAGAGTTATATTCAGCAATCAGGTAAATTTGCTTCTTTTGGTTGTTGTCCTATAGCTATAAACAACTTTTATTTTCGTAACGATAAGCTAAGACCAGGCATTAATATTAGCTTCTACTCTGTTCCCTTACTTCTAGGTACCGAGTTGTATATTTATGTATATTTTGTTTACTTCAATTGACAGGCATATTTGCCATCACAAACTCCTGAAGGTCTCAAGGCTCTTAGGAAAGATGTCTTGGTTAGCCATAGAGGAGATGGGAAAGGAAAGCTAGAGAAGTTTGAAAGAGTTTATGACTATGACCTATACAATGACCTGGGCAATCCTGATAAGGATGTGGATCTTGCTAGGCCTGCGTTGGGTGGTAAAGAGAGACCGTACCCTCGTCGTTGTCGTACTGGTCGACCACCAACTAAGTCAGGTACTTTGTCATGCTACTATCAAATTGTCCTCCTCCATCCTTATGAATCAACATTCTGTGTTCAAGTTTGCAGGACTACCATATGCATACAAACTTACATTCTTTTGATAATTGTGGAAGTACTGATAATTCATAGTTTCATTACAAAATTACTCGTATGTGAAATATGTTCTTGTTCATTGAACATTGTGTGTTCAAGTTTGCAGGACTATGTTATGTATACAAACTTACATTCTTTTGATAACAGTGGAAGTACTGATAATTCATAGTTTCATTACAAAATTACTCATGTATGTGGAATATGTTCTTGTTCATTGAACATTCTGAGTTCAAGTTTGCAGGACTACGTTATGTATACAAACATTCTTCTGATAACAGTGGAAATACTGATAATTCTCATAGTTTCATAACAAACTTACTCATGTATGTGAAATATGTTCTTGTTCATTGAACTACAAACAGATCCAAGTGCTGAAAGCCGGGTAGAGAAGCCCCATCATGTATATGTTCCCCGGGATGAAAATTTCGAGGAGATCAAGCAGGACACATTCTCTTCGGGAGCTCTTAGAGCTCTCTTGCACAATCTCATACCAGCTCTGAAGGCTGCACTCTCGAGTTCAGACAGACAATTTGAGTGCTTTTCTGATATAGATAGGTTGTACAAGGAAGGAGTGCTTTTAAAAGGCCAGGAAGACAAGTTCATGGATGGGTCCCTTTTTTCTTCGTTGCTGACTAATGTCACGAGCATAGGTGAAAGGTTGATGAAGTACGACATTCCGTCAATTATATCAAGTATGCTTTTATCACGACTCGCCACTCAAACTGCATTTTATCGTGAATTTTTATATGTATTTGTTTATGAAGATGGATATATTCTGAAATATTTTTGTGCACAACTTGACGTTTTATCTCCAGGAGATCGATTTTCTTGGTTGCGAGACAATGAGTTTGCTCGCCAGACACTGGCTGGTGTCAATCCAGTGTCTATTGAAAGATTGAGGGTCAGTGTGTCGAAGTTTTAAAATTATTGCCTATTTACTCCCTTTCTAAAATTTGCTGAAATGCCTGTGGGTGAGTTGATGCAGGAATTTCCAATTCTCAGTAAGTTGGATCCTGCAGTTTATGGACCTCCGGAATCTGCAATAACTAAAGAATGTCTGGAACAGGAACTACATGGAATGAGCCTCGAAGAGGTACTAGAGACGAGTGAGGATTTATTTTAATTTTTTTGATGGCTTAATTTCAACTTGATACCCTCATATATTCAAGTATTTCAATTTGATATCATAAACTTTAATATCATACCAATTAGTACCCTCAACTATTGAATATTTTCAAGTCATACCCTCCGTCAATCATGAGTTAATTTTTCCGTTTCAACAAAAATAAATAATATTTTTTGACCAAATTACCCCTATCCTCCCCTCCGGGGTATTTGAAGTGATCACGAATTAGGGGTATTTTTTATCATTTTGGATTTTTCGTTGACACTGTTAAGGTATTAAGTTGTACAATTATAGTTGGTATTAAGTTGTCTAATATTAAAGTTTGTATCTAGTCGAAAAAATTGAATAGTTGAGGGTATCAAGTTAAAATTTAGCCTTTTTTATCTTTTGATTTTGAGTTATGGTCTCTTATTTACTATGTTGATACTGACTACACAGGTGATTGAGAATCACAGACTCTTTATAGTTGACTATCATGATCTCCTCTTGCCGTTCGTCAAAAGAATAAATTCCTTGAAAGGGAGGAAGGCCTACGCATCGAGAACAGTTTTCTTCCTCACCAACGCTGGCATTCTTAGGCCAATAGTGATTGAGCTTAGCTTGCCACCTAAAACGCGATCTAGTGGGACTAGGAAAAGGGTCTACACTCATGGGCATGATGCAACATCATTCTGGATCTGGAAATTTGCCAAAGCTCATGTCTGTTCTAATGATGCGGGTGTTCATCAACTCGTGAACCATTGGTGAGTGAACTCCATTTCGGAACACATGACGTATTGAAATGTTTAAAGTTTTATATCATATTGTACAAATATTTGTTGCCTACTTTTGACGAATTTGAATTAAATTGTACATAGTACTGAGTTAAACATCAATTGTTCTCTCACTAACTTGAGTATTTTTGGGAAATAATGGTGAGACCAACGTCGCCCAAGGTTTCATTATTGAGTACCATGGCTGAACCGAATTGAAGCTGAACACAAGATGGAACTTTTCCTATGATGTCAAGATAATGCTGAAAAACCTAAATTACAAGAAAACTTAGAGAAGGATTCATCGACAGAGATGGTACTAAAACCTAAATGTGTTGTCAAGTATTGAATCAGATACCTCATCTTTGCAGCAATATGCTTATATAACTCTGGATTTAACACTCAAAAAGCGATTCAGATAGTATGATAGTTTCATAAGGGGACTCGAACATGCTACCATGAGATAAGAAGATCTTAGAGATCTCGAGGTCCAAAAATTGTATCAATTCGATGTTTTTCCTTTGTCCACTGGACTCTAGAGCTGAAATCTATGCCTATGAAAGCTATATCAATTAAATCCTCAATGGTCAATCCAGTCTCAAATTTGTCCTCGACCTACATCAAGCATCCTTGCTTAAGAATATATCCTTGAATTCATCTAGGCATAGATTGTTTGTTAGGTGGATCTGGCATTTGTATTAGTTGGAAATCACACTATATTTGAGTCAAGGTTTGCAGTATCGGTATCGGAATCGTTATCAGACCCTTCCTATGAGTATCAATATCGACGGTATCGACAGTATCGATGGTATCGACAGTATCGATGGTTTCGGAACAGGATATTGAATTTTTTGGTATCAAAAACCAAATAATTATTATTAAAATTTTAAAAAATAAATAGTTTATACTTATAGTCATAATTTTAAGTATTTCTTGTATTGTTTCTTACTAATTTTGGAATTGAATGAAATAGTAGTCCTCTTTACCGATTTGATTAACCTGAAATAGATTTAAGTTTTTTTTACTTGCTTTTACAACCTTATTATTGCTTTTAGGCATTGTTGATTAGTCTTTTTCATTCAATTTTCATTGCTGAATTATCTGGAAAAGAGGTTCCCAATGTAGGTATCGGTCAGTATCGGTGCCGGATCGGAGCATGCCAAACTGTACCGATATTGACCGTACCGGATGGGTATCTGCCGACACTGCAAACTATGATTTGAATTAATGAAAAAAAACATGTTTGCCATGCTGTCACTGAATTAATTTGTGCAACCATTCTTTTCTCTCTCTCTCTCTCTCTCTCTCTCTCTTTTACCATGCAGCCATTAATTTTAAGCCCCTGGTGATTATGATTAATGTAAACTTTTGTAGGTTAAGGACTCATGCTTGCATGGAACCGTACATTATTGCTTCTCATCGGCAACTTAGTTCGATGCACCCAATTTTCAAGCTGCTCCATCCTCACATGAGATACACAATGGAAATCAACGCATTGGCACGCCAGAGTTTAATAAATGGAGGGGGAATTATCGAGAAATGCTTTAGCCCTGAAAAGTACTCGATGGAAGTGAGTGCAGCTGCCTACAAGAGCATGTGGCGATTTGACATGGAAGCACTACCAGCTGACTTGATCAGAAGGTGAGGTTTATATATATATATATATATATATATATATATATATATGTTCTTGCTATTTTCATTGCTGAATAATTGATAAAAAAAAGCGACAGAAAATAAATAGTAACAATTGTATTAGCAACAAAAAAATTGTCGTCGTTTCATCGTTATTAGTGTTAAGTGACATAAAA
The DNA here is from genome assembly GCA_036927795.1 of Iris macrosiphon. Classification (NCBI taxonomy): domain Eukaryota; kingdom Viridiplantae; phylum Streptophyta; class Magnoliopsida; order Asparagales; family Iridaceae; genus Iris; species Iris macrosiphon. The sequence goes on from JAYESA010000008.1 coordinate 143,020,395, forward strand.
TGTCAATATAGCGGTAGAATCTTTAATCGCTATTTTTCTTGTATCTATTTTTATTGCTGAATAGTTGATCCAGTGTCGGAAAATAAACAATAACATTTGAATTAGCAACAAAAAATTTGCGTCGTTGTTCCATCGCTATTAGTGTTGAGTGACATAAAATGTCAATATAGCGGCGGAAAATTTAATCTCTATTTTTTTTGTATCTATTTTCATTGCTGAATAGTTGATCTAGCGACGAAAAATAAACAGTAACATTTGAATCAACAATAAATGTATATGTTATATATATTACATTTATTAATATATAACTACATATAAAAAAAAGCTAGTAAAATTAAACTTTTGATTCATATTTAGTCATGTTTTTGTTACAATCACTATTTTGAAGGTCCAACTATTCTAGAAAACTTAAAAATATAATTATAGGATAAAGGATAGTTCTTATCTTAATTGAAAGATATTGTAGTTGAATGATTTTTCTTAGTTGATGTTAATTTTCGATAATTTAATTTCTGAATATTTTTTTATTAGAAACAAATTATATTAGAATATGTCTCTATTTATTTTTTGTACCGGATCTAGTCGTCAGCTCCGGATCTGGGAGTCGATATTCTTTCTTAGCAATAATGATATTAGTTAATATCATTTAACCATGTAAATGTAATATCTCCTCCCTCCTTTTAATAGCTAAACCCTTCAAGATCCAAATCTCTATCAGACCACCAATATATTTGTATGAAAATAGTAGAAAATGATAAAGTGAGCTCCGCTCCAAAAAATTGTGTGATTAAAAATTGATGCAAAAAAAAATTGTTAAATTTAGAATATAGAAAGCTGTATTCCAAATTGGGACTTACTATTCTACAAAATGAGTTCCTACAATCTAGAATCTAGAAACCGGAAGGCCTAACCCTAGCAACTATGGGTGGGATGTGATCTAAAATCTAGAAATTGGAACTAGGGATGAGATTTACTATTCTACAAAATGAGTTCCTACATTTTGAATCTAGAATCTGGGTTGGATCTTACTAATGATGCTCTAAGAAACTGTTTGCTTCGGTTCTATAAATTGTTTGCTTCGGTTCTATCTTGCTTCCGGTAAGTGTTCAAGTTTCATGATGATGATGTAAAAGGAGTTATATAGAAAGTTTAGTCCACATGAGGTATAGATCGATAATTGGATGGGTCCTAGACTTAATAAAGAAATATATTTTTTTAAGTCATATGGGTTATTATAGGGTACACACTAGGACACTAAGGACCTGTTTCGTTAGAAGAAAGGGGCAAAAATATATATATATATATGAAAGTGGTTGAGATCAGCTGTTTGGTTAAAACTTTGAAACTCTTCTGAACTGCTTGATCTGACTGATCGCAATTCCTCTGAACTCATGCGAGTTCAGATGTTTGGTTGATGCGTCTGCTGCCAGCTGTGGGTGGCGCTGGCACTGGCGGTGGACTCCGGCTGCCTCCTCGCGATGGTCTGCGTCAGATTCGTCACCGTCGTGCTCGGCGTCAAACACCCCAAGGAGGATTGGGGGTTCGTATGTGAGAGAGAGAGAGAGAGAGTGTGTTCTTGTGCTTGAGAGGGAGGGAGGAAGACAACTGCAGGAAGATGGGGCAGAAGAATCCAGACGAGTTGGGAGAGAATTTGAGAGTGGCTTGGAGGAGTTTTGTGGTTGGTAGGTGTTTAATTATTATAATATAATTATTTTATAATAATAATTAGTGGATGAAAAATTATTTAATAATAATAATAATAACACCAACAACAGATGTTAAATTATTGGTTAAAAAATTACGGTTTAAATTTTTATTAATTCTTAATTTTAAACACATAGTTTTCTAATTATTTATATCAAAGTCTTAAATTTTTAATCCATATAGAGTTACCACATCTCCAACAAACATTTATTTTCAACAACTATCCAAACACTGGAATTCTTTTTTTTTTTACTTTCAACAACTATCTAAACAACGAAACTGATTTTTTTTCTCTACTTTTATATTTTATAATTTCACCAACTAAACAATTTTTTGAAAGTCAAAATTTATGCCTATCTCATAAATTTTGTTTTTTCACTTTCGGACTTCCATATACTTTAGTGCAACCAAACAGCTCCTAAGATTAACTCCAAGTGGGAGTCTACACTTTCATTCAAATATATAAGCATTAGCTTGGTGACCTACATGTACTGCTTTGAGTTTAATCATCTTCTTCCTTCTTCAACGTCTTATACATATTTCCAGGGGCATGGCAGTGGAAGACCCCACAATGCCCTGCGGAATAAAACTCGTCATAGAGGACTACCCCTACGCTGCGGACGGCCTCCTCGTATGGTCGGCCACAGAAGACTGGGTGAAGGACTACGTCAACCATTTCTACCCCGACGCCGCGAGCGTACTCTCAGACGCCGAGCTCCAAGCTTGGTGGGACGAGATCAAGAACAAAGGCCACTACGACAAGAGAGACGAACCCTGGTGGCCCGCTCTCGCTTCGAAGGAGGACTTGATCGGAATCCTCACCACAGTCATATGGACCGCGTCCGGCCAGCACGCAGCCATCAACTTCGGCCAGTACCCGTTCGGAGGCTACATGCCGAACAGGCCGACGCTCATGAAGAAGCTCATTCCGCAGGAGGACGAGCCCGAGAATTACCAGAAGTTCTTACTGAATCCTCAGTACGTGTTCCTGTCCTCCGTGCCGTCGCAGCTCCAGGCCACCCAGGTGATGGCGGTCCAGGACACGCTGTCGACGCACTCGCCGGACGAGGAGTACCTGGGCGAGGCTCACGAGTCGCGCTCGCACTGGATATGCGATCAGAAGGTCCTGAGCTTGTTCGAAAACTTCTCGACCAGGCTGGAGGAGATCGAGGAGACCATAAAGAGGAGGAACAAGGACCGGAGTCTCAAGAACCGGAGCGGAGCCGGAGTTCCTCCGTACGAGCTTCTTCTGCCGACTTCCGGTCCGGGAGTGACCGGCCGTGGGATCCCGAATAGTATCTCGATTTGATGAGCTGATGATTCCTTGGAGTGCAGTTTTAAGTTGCTTTCGTGCACAAACTTCGCCTGTGAAATATGTAGTAGAGCTTAGTATTGTTGTTGGTCTCACATGATGATGATATGTCAAAGACAATATGAAGTTGGTTGTCTAGATCTAGACAATGGGTTCCATAATATTTTACTCTGACATCATCAATTATGAATAAAAATATTTATTAAAAAAAGTAAGAAGTAGAAAAAGTTGTTTTGGAACTTGAAAAAAATAGTCTTTATTGTCTTTTCATTACTTTGTGCATTAAAGAACACTTTTCTATCTCATTGTCATAGAGCATCTCCTCCAAACTCTATTGTCTTGTTTTTTGTTGTGATTCATATGTTGAGGCACAAGACAATATCTTTTCTATGTGGTAAAATTATATTTATACAAGACAATGAGATATAAAAGTGTTCTCCAATAGAAGACAATAAAAGCTATTTTTTTTCAACTTCCAAAACAACTTTTTCACTTCTTCCTTTTTATATAATTTTTTTTATTCATAATTGATGATGTAGAATAAAGTCATTGTGAAGTTCATTGTCTAGATCTAGACAACCAACTTGACATTGTTCTTGTCATGTCAACTTCATATTTGCATTGGAGAAGGATTTTTGAAATAATAAGTTATGATTTTTGTGTGCCAACTAATTTTTTTAAACTCACAACAGAGTTGGAGATGCTCTTATGTGAATATAATCTTATCACATAAAAAAATATTATCTTGTATCTTTTGTCACATAGAAATTACGTTACAAAATAAGACAATAGGGTCGGAGATGCTCTGAATACACTATTACAAGTATTAATTTCTGTTATATTCCTGTCCACGTTGATAATACTATGCATCAGAAGGAAAAAGGTAAAACCACAACAAAATTCTGCAATAGTACTGTGAAATATTTCTTAGTTATTGGGAAACAGGGGAGTGGCCAGTCACCTCTATCCGCCCCCATCCGTCCAGGATGGGAACTTATTATTTTTTTATTTAGTAAATGGTTCTTTTGGGGAGGAGAAAAGGAAATAAGTAATTTCTTATTTTTTTCTAATTTTTTTACAAAACCCAAAGAGAAATAATTTCACTTTAATTATGAGACAATAAATATTGCAAGTGTCAGTTAAGTTGGCTATGGAGAATTAATTTGTAAAATCTTAAAAATGCAATATATTTATGTGCTAAAAGATTAAAATATTTAATTGTCAATACCCAGATGCAAATTAGCTTTATTGTAAAGATTACTATAGATTAAATATTATTTGGCTTTGTCTATTTGACAACTATTATTATTATTTATTTATTTATTTAAAAAAAAAATCGGTATCATACATGATTCTTTCCTTCAGCTTATTGAACTTTGTTGGAGGTGATCTCATGCCTAATGGGACTAACCTATAATAACGTCCGAACTTAGAATCGTGTCGTACTGGTCACGCCTACCAGTAAGTCAAGAGTGACTTGACATATTTTTATTCCTATATGATACAAACCGGCGCAGTACTGTGTCAGTTTCGTGTCGACACGTCCCGCAATAGCATGTCAGGCTGGCCACAACAGTTTTATTCTTCAATTATGCTATTTGTCATTCAATTTTTTTTGATTATGTTATCTCCTATTATGTGATATTTAACATGACAAATTTTAACCTAAAAAATAATCACCCAAATTTTTTTAATGTTACTATTAATATTAATTTTACTTTTAATATTAATTTTAATATTAATTATAAAGTTAATATTAATATTAATATTAATATTTGTCATATTAGAGATCACGTAATGGAAGATGACATCACCTAAAAAAAAATCAGAAATATGCATCCATAGTATTAAACTATGGTGAAATTGCTCTCAGAACATAAACTTTGGTAAAATTTTGATAAGAGTTCCAAAACGCCTTTCGAAATAACATTTTTTATACAAAGACTGTTGTAATTAATATTAACTACCTTTTAACCTTAACCTAATTTTTTTTGTCAATAACTAGTATAATTATTATACAATATATATACATGTTTTTCTTTATAATAACATGATTAATAGAAATTTTTGGTTGGCTTGTTCAGAAATAACATCTTTCCATTGGCAGCCCCATATACCCTGATGTTATATATATATATATATATATATATATATATAGTCACAAAGGAGTTAATTTTTGATTGAATTTTTTTAAGACTACTGGTTTGGATTGACGTTTTGGATTTTAAAATATAATTTATGCAAATTTTGTACTCTCGTAACAATTTTAACATACTTTTAAATAATTACTAAAGGCACTACATTCCTTACTCACGATAATTCATCTTTTTTTATATTTACCAGTTTGCCATCCAAAAAAATTACTTAGAAGTGTCCACTGCATAGTATAAAAGTCAAAAAAAAATTCTTTTTCTTTTTCTTCTTCCCCTTCCTCTCCCAAATTTTAAATATTGATCTAAATTAATGTTCATGCCTAAATGTCATCTTTTAGTAACTAAAATTTGGTTTATGATTCATTTTGGACGGATTTTCGAAGTTTCGAATCCATTTTAGTGTTTCGAAAATTAGCACACAGTCGCAACGGGGACAATGATGGACTGTCAAATTTTTTTAAAGTTTTTTCAATTGGGTGGAGCGACAAAAAATTTGACAATCCCAAATAAATTATTTTCTTTAATTGAACAAATTGTTTAATTTAGGACTGTCAATTTTTTTTACAGTCCTACCAATTGAAAGGACTATCAAAAAATTTGACAGTCCTAAATAAAATATGTTGTTAATTGAACATCATAACTTATTTAGGATTTCAAATTTTTTGTCAGTTCTACCAATTGAAAGATTGTCAAAAAAATTGACAATTCTAAATAATTCATCACAAGCTTTCAAATGATGTATATGTCACGTCCCAGTCCCAAAATGTCGAGGGACTGGATGCACGGCAATGGCCAGCAGCACGCACCGATGGACAACCCAATTTAATGGATCCATCAGGGCATGCTTAAGCTGTATTCTAACAGTAAAATGTTACAAGTCACAGGTGTTTCTAATCTCATCCACAGAATAAACACAGATTAATGCCAGAAATAATGCAGTAGAAATAAATAAGCAATATCAAATAAGTGCCTTGGGAAACAATCCGAGAATCAGTCTGTTACATTCAGAGGAAAATAGACAGGAAATAAAATACTGAAAATGAAAATACTGTGTGTATGAAGCCGGTGCTCAGGAGAAGTCTTCGGCCAATATCTCGTCCTCGGTTCCGGGTTCTGCTCCAAGGAGTGCTCCCGTACCGTACACCTCGGGGTAGTTCTCTTCAACTATACCTGGGGACATCATCCATTCTAGGTCCTTAGGGGACATAGCAAGGTACAGATAATACAAGCCAAAATAATGCAGTGCAACAATAATGAAACAGCAGGGTAAATATGTAAACCAGCTAAGTTGTCACGCCCCAGTCCCAAAATACGTAGGACTAGGAATACGTAACACGCCAGCCGTATGTATACGAACTCCAATATATGGAAACCATATACACACGTACGCTGTACATGAATATCCAATCCACAGTGGTAAATATATGTCACAACAAGTCACACGCAGTTCTATATCTCATCCACAGCACAAATAATAGAATAATGAAAATCAATAACTGAATATCAAAGAAGTAGTCTCAAATAGTAATCTCAAAGTGTGATAGTCTGGTGGAAACAAATCCACTGCAAATCGACTATAATAAACTACTAAAGAGAGAAGAGAATAAAGTGTAATATAAGAATAAATGTCTAGAAAAGTATAGCAACTAGAATCTCTAAACAGCTGCAATGAATCACATATAATCAGAAGATAAGATCTCCTCAGACTGATAAGTAGCGTCAGGTCCAGGTCCATACTCCTGCGGGTACTCCTGCTCATCTATATCTGGGAAAAGGACCAGGTCCTCAGAGGGACGTAACAAGATACATATAAACATGCCAATAAAGTACTGAAAATAAACATCCATTGGGGTCGCCTAACCATCTATGTGAATGCAGTTTGAGAACAACTTTCCACCAAGTGGGCTATCTGGCTAAAATAGGATTGGCATGGTTCTCTTGGAGATCCAGGGGCCTACAAAGGCACGACGACTTTCGAACGTCGGAGGCCCGCCTGATAATATATAGTGGTCATCATGACCGCGCATCTCCGACGGAGCGTACGGGTTACACAAGGAAAGTGCAAAGGAGCCCAAATGCCTTACTTGTTGTTCTCCCCACCCAATGCTCTAAGCATGTCATGTCCATGACACGATAAACCTCTAATAACCGCCAGGTCTACTAGCATGCAAAGTTTCTATTGGCAGTTATCCCTATCCGTCGCACGACCTATACGTACCAGTGGCCAGCCGAATACGCAAGTCCGTGTCCTACATGTGACTCACACTCGTGTAATAATAGTGTCATGGCCAATGAAACATAAATGCCTCATGAAGATGGGGTAGTCTCATAAAGTAGGTCCAATGCATATACATAAATAAAAACATAGTACGACGACACCGTCGTTGCCCCCAAGTTTTTTTGGACGCGCAGTTTATATAGCAGTTAAAATAAATGAACTAAATAAACAGAAAATAAACATGCATGCCTCATATGGAATGTAAAAATAGTACAATGGCAAGGTATACTTGCCTGGCAAGAAATCTGTAAAGTGTACGCGCCCAACTGTCAAGGACACAGAACCTGGAACTAAGGACTCCGAACAAACGTCTCCGGATGCTGAAATAAACATCACCAACATTTTCGGAATGAGCAAAATAGCTAAAAAGCACATCCCTTTCGTCCAATTTGGATACAGGGGCAAAACGGTAATTTCGGGTAAAAGTGGGGTCCACGTGTGGCCCACTTTGCACCGAAAAGCGTGCCAAGGATAACAGTCTCTAAATGGGGACAAACTATAGGTCAAACAACTCTAGATGTCAATACGAACCCAACGGTATGTCCAAATGTGGATTCCGATGGGCCGAACAGAATTTTGTCCAAAAAGTCAATTGTGGGGCCCGCCAATTGGCGATCTGGTCAACCGTCTCAGAAATGTGTGAAAATTGGGTCACAGGACCAGCGCGTTACCACGAGTCCAGCGGCGCAAGTTTCGTCGTAATCTGACAAGCGTGCACAAAATACGCGCGAGTTCCACAAAAGTTGCGACACAGGATGTGTTCGCGGATACGGCCTGATTTCGGCGCGCACACGCGTCCGAATCAGTCCCCACGAATTTTCACGTGTCTTGTTATGCTGTGTGCACCATTCGATACACGTGGCACATGGCGGGGCGGTCCCGTTTGGAGGGGCGCGCTCCGTTTTCCAACTTTTGAAAAACCAGAAAAAGTGGGTGCGCGCAGTTTTGTGACGAATATAATTATGTCCACAGCGACTAATAGCATAGGGTTATTTTACAAAAAATAAACTAGGTCAGGTATTCTACAGGTATCAAAAAGAATCACCGAATTCGGATCTCTCTGGTGGGAGATACGAACTCGGCAATATGGGTAGTCATTCTGGAATTATGCGATTCCAGAATTGGGTCTGTCCGTCCACTTTGGACGCTGTTTTTCACCTAGGGACACACGTTTTCCGAGGTTGGCTATAAAACAAATATTGGAGAGGGTTAAGGGGTGATCATACCTATAAAGACGGAACAGCGTTTGGTCGAGCGAGTCGACGGAAAATCACTCCGAAGCGAAGGTGCTTCGAGTGGGATTCTGCAGGATGCGAGGTCGGCGTCGACGGGATGGTTGGATGGCTTGGTGGGGCTTCTCTGGCTGCGGTGACGGCTCTAGATGGGAAGAGGAGGGTCTGGAGATTTAGGTTAGGGTTTGAGAGAGAAATGTATATATATATATATATATATATATATATATATATATATTTATTTATATATATATAATTGGAAAGAGAGAGGGGGCGGATCCGCGGGCAACAGGGGGTCGGGTGAAAGGGAATTCATTAAAGGGTCACAGCCAATGCTAAGTGGAGGGTCATTTGGAAGCAAGTGGCTGAATGCAAGTTGCTGCAAGTTGGAAAGTTTTGCATGGCTTCTTAGTAGTAGTAAACTAAGTAGTAGTTGATTAATTTGTTATTGTTATTATTATATTATTTAATTAATTCTTATTAATACTTTTACTTTCTTTTCTTTTCCTTTATAAATATATATATATTTGTGTATACATATGTATTATATATATATATATTCATAAGAAAATTTTATAGATTATGGTAATGCACATCGTTAGGCTAGCAACAGCTTAAGGGGTCTCCTACATGGAATAAATTCCGAAAAATTTCTGATGGTCTCATAAGTCCTCTAAGTGCCCGAACACCTAACATAAAAATTATTAAAAATCTATTTCTCCTATTTAGACCTAATTACTACAATTTAATTAATAATTAATAAATAAAAGGGTATATACGATTTTCTGGGAAGGGGGTTTTACATTCTATCCAACTTGTAAAAATTTCGTCCTCGAAATTAAAATTAAGCCACGATAGAATGCAAGGATGGTATAAGATATAAATTAACAATATAAATTCATACCTTGGTCTGCGAATAGGTTCGGAAAACGCTTGCGCATGTCGTCCTCGCACTCCCAAGTTGATTCTCCTGGCGCGCCATGCCTCCATGCTACGCGAACCAAGGGAATAGACTGGTTCCTCAATACCTTCTCCCGACGATCAAGGATTCCCACGGGTTGCTCTTGGTATGACAAGTTCGGTCCAATGGTGATCTTTGAATGGTCGAGAACATGACTGTCGTCTGTCACATATCGCCTGAGCTGCGACACATGGAATACGTTATGTACTCCCTCCAGTGAAGGTGGTAGCGCAAGTCGATATACCACCTCTCCAACTCTCTCGAGCACGTCAAATGGTCCAATATACCTTGGACTCAATTTGCCGCGCCCTCCGAATCGGATGGTGCCTCTGGTTGGTGATATCCTCAAGAAGACGTGATCGCCCTCTTTGAACTCCAAGGGACGACGATGAAGGTCTGTCCACTGCTTCTGCCTGTCTTGCGCTGCTCGCAAGTGTCCCTGAATCTTCTTGACTGTCTCTACGGTATTGACCACCAACTCGGGTCCCAAAATCTGACGTTCTCCCACGTCACTCCAATACACAAGAGACCTACATTTTCTTCCATATAATGCTTCAAACGGAGCCATCTGAATACTCGCTTGATAGCTATTGTTGTAAGAAAACTCTACAAGATGTAGGTGGTCCTCCCATGATCCTCCGAAGTCTAACATGTAAGCCCTCAACATGTCCTCCAAGGTCTGAATAGTACGCTCAGATTGCCCATCTGTCTGCGGGTGGTAAGATGTACTGAACTTCAGACGAGTACCAAGACTCTCTTGCATAGTCCTCCAAAAGTGCGATGTGAAGCACGAATCTCTGTCCGATACTATGCTGACTGGTATGCCGTGCAATCTCACGATCTGCCTCATATATAAGTCAGCTAAAGCTTCTGTCGACTGACCCACTCTAAAAGGTATAAAATAGGCTGACTTGGTGAGTCGGTCCACTATTACCCACACTGCATCTCTCCCACTTGGACTCTTGGGAAAACCCGTGACGAAGTCCATAGTGATGTGCTCCCACTTCCACTCTGGAATCGGAAGTGGTTGCAATAATCCTGCTGTCCTCTGGTGCTCCGCCTTCACTTGTTGACATACCAGACATTTAGCTACAAAATGAGCTATCTCTCGCTTCATTCCATGCCACCAAAAGTGTTGTCGTAAGTCACGATACATTTTGGTGCCTCCAGGATGAATAGAATAAATCGAACTATGAGCCTCTGCCATCAGCTCCTGTCGAATCTCTCCATTTGGAACATAAAGACGATCACCACATCGTAATATCCCATCCTCATGAATGCACAATCCGGTTTGCTCTCCAACCTCTGTTCTTTCCTTCAGTCTCTTGAATCTGGCATCTGTAGGCAAAGCTGCCTTAATCCTCTCTACCAATGATGATTGAACTTGTAAGTTGGCTAGTGTCCCATCTGCTCCGGGTACTATCACTTCAATGCCAAGCTCTTGCAAGTCCTCCAAAAGTTCCCTCTGTGCTGTCAAGAAGTAAGCTGCTGGCTTCCGGCTTAACGCGTTTGCTACCACGTTAGCCTTGCCTGGATGATAATGTAGCTCTATCTCGAAATGTTTCATCAACTCGAGCCATCGACGTTGCCTCATATTTAACTCCTTCTGCGTGAAGACGTACTTGAGGCTTTTGTGGTCTGTATAGATCTCCACTCGTTCCCCATATAAGTAATGTCTCCATAGCTTCAGGACAAATACAACGGCTACAAGTTCCAAGTCATGAGCCGGATAATTCTTCTCATGTACTCGTAACTGCCTAGATGCATATGCAATCACCTTGCCATGCTGCATCAATACGCATCCTAAGCCTTTCCCTGATGCGTCACTGTAGATCACGTAACCTCCTGATCCTGACGGAATCGCCAATACTGGTGTTGTAGTCAGTCGCTTCTTCAACTCTCCAAAGGCTGCTTGACACTCGTCAGTCCATATAAATTCTTGATCCTTACAAGTCAGACGAGTCATAGGTGCCGCTATCCTTGAGAAGTTTTTCATGAACCGTCGGTAATATCCCGCAAGTCCAAGGAAACTCCTTACCTCTGCTGCTGATTTAGGAACAGGCCATGTCTCAACTGCTGAGATCTTCTCTGGATCAACAGAAATACCATCTCCTGTAACAACATGTCCAAGAAATGAAACTCTGTCCAAGAAGAACTCACATTTGCTGAGTTTACCATATAACTGCTCTCTCCTCAAAGTCTCTAGAACAATCCGCAGGTGCTCCTCGTGCTCCTCGTGGCTCTTCGAATAGACAAGTATATCATCTATGAAGACGACCACGAACTGGTCCAAGTACTGGTGGAAGACTCGATTCATCAAGTCCATGAAGATCGCTGGAGCATTGGTCAATCCAAATGGCATGACCAAAAACTCGTAGTGCCCATATCTTGTTCTGAATGCGGTCTTCGGAATGTCCTGCTTCCGTACCTTCACTTGGTGATATCCCGATCTCAGATCTATCTTCGAGAATACTTTAGCTCCACTGAGTTGATCAAATAGGTCATCAATGCGTGGCAATGGATATTTGTTCTTCACTGTCACTGCATTCAAGGCCCTGTAGTCAATGCACATATGCACTGACCCATCCTTCTTGGGTACAAACAGCACTGGTGCTCCCCAGGGTGATGTACTTGGTCGGATGAAACCTTTCTCCTCTAGCTCTTTTAACTGTGCCTTCAGCTCGTCCATCTCCTTCTTCGCCAGTCTGTAAACATGCGATGCTATAGGTGCTGCTCCGGGTGCTAGTTCAATTGAAAACTCTACGTCTCTGTATGGGGGTAGTCCTGGCAAATCCTCTGGAAAGACATCTAGAAATTCTGAAATAATAGGGTGATAGACAACATCGTCCATTGCGAGCTGCATACCATCAAGGATTTCTGTGGATCTTCGGGTAAACTCAAGTTCAGGCTGGCCTGGTACCTTAAAAAGGATGCTTCCTCCAAAGCAATCGAAGAAAGCGTGGTTCTTGCTCAGCCAGTCCATTCCAAGCACAATATCAAAAGACGGCATAGGAAGGACTAAGAGTTGGGCATTCATCTCCCTGCCACGTATCACTATAGGGCCCGATCTACAAACTCGACTAACTGGTATAACTCCTCATCCGGTAAGAATTCTAACACAACTAGATAATGGTGTAGAAGCAATGTTGTGTTTGGCAATAAAACTAGATGATATGAATGAGTGGATGGCTCCCGTATCAAATAATGTCACAGCAGGAAAAGTAAAAGCAAGGGTAATACCTGCTATGACATCCACCTCATGATCCAGGTCATCTACCTCCAATGCAAAAGCTCGCCCGTTCCTCTGTGGTTGTCCATGTCCGGTCCTCATATACTGCTCCTCCTGAGTGGGTAGCGGTGGTCCTCTCTGAAATCCTCCTGCTGCTGGGGGTCGAGGTGCTCCCGGTCCAGTCATCTGCTGGGTTGGCTTCGGTGCTGGGAGCGCTAGTCTCTGAACTGGTGGTGGAAGTGTCGATGTCTGCGTTGGGCAGTCTCTCGCCATGTGTTGTCCGGAGCCACATCTCATACACTGACCCAAGCGAGTCCGACAATCTCTCGATATATGTCCGTGTTTCCCACAATAATTGCAGTAGGGCTTCTCTGGATTCTGGTATGGTCCGGCTCTGTGTTGCTGATGCTGCTGTGCCAAGGGACGTCGGATAGGTCCTCCCTGTTGTGTCCTGGCTGGTCCCTGCTGTATCCTTGCTGATCCTTGTTGTGTCCTCAGCTGACCTCCTCTTCCTATGCTAATGGTTTCCTGAAATCTGGCCTCTGTCAGTAGTTCAGCGTAAGAGACTCGGGACTGCGAGCTTGTATAATGTTGTAGCTCCTGGGTCAGTCCTCGATAAAATCTCTTAGCCTTAGCCAAGTCATTTGGTATCAAAGCAGCGCCATATTTGCTGAGTCGACTAAACTCGGTATCATACTCGTCCACGGTTCGGTTCCCTTGCTCTAAGTGAAGAAACTGATCATACAAGGTGTCCCTGACAGTGTCCGGGAAGTACTTTCCCTCAAAGCACTCCAAGAACTGCTCCCAAGTCTGGTAAGTACCCAACTGGCGCTCCATGGATTCCCACCAGTGATGAGCATTACCATCTAGAAGCGTCCGTACACCCGTCATCCATAGGTCCGTCGGTAACTGCGATGCCTCCAGTAGCTTCTGCGTGTGAGTGATCCAGTTGGTAGTCTCCTCCGGGCTCTCAGTGCCCTTGTACTGCCTTGCACCCATCTGAACAAAATTCTTTACTGATCCAACCCTAGCTCGAGGTACTGGAGCTAGTGCTTGGGCTGGTACAGTAGCCTGTGCAGCCATCCTCTCCAGTGCTGCCAAAAATTCTTGTCTCTGCTCGACTGCCTGCTGCCTCTGCTCGGCTGCCTGCTGCCTCTGTTCCTGTATCATCATCTGAAAGAATTGGAACATATGCGCTTGGCCATCTTGCGGTACTGGGACAGGTGGAAGGTTCCCAATAGGTGAAGCGGGAGGATCAGATGGAACTGGGGTGTGAGTCTGTCCATCTGGTCCCGGAAGCCTAGGAACCGTTGGGGTCCCTCCTTGAGTCTGACCATTGACTCCAGAAGTTGCGTCGCCATCGGCGGCAGTACATCCATTCTGCAAATCCATCTCTCTGCAGTTGATGTACGAAACGATTAGAAAAAGTACAGGAATCAAACAGGATGCAAGTATTAAATAGGAAGGATGAGTTTCAATCAAGCGTGGATGAGATCCTTATACTCTATTCCTATACGCAGGCTTGTTCGGTACAGTTACGTAACCGAGACAATATATTCTTGACCTGCATGGGCCACCACAAAAATATGTCACGTCCCAGTCCCAAAATACGTAGGACTAGGAATACGTAACACGCCAGCCGTATGTATACGAACTCCAATATATGGAAACCATATACACACATACGCTGTACATGAATATCCAATCCACAGTGGTAAATATATGTCACAACAAGTCACACGCAGTTCTATATCTCATCCACAGCACAAATAATAGAATAATGGAAATCAATAACTGAATATCAAAGAAGTAGTCTCAAATAGTAATCTCAAAGTGTGATAGTCGGGTGAAAACAAATCCACTGTAAATCGACTATAATAAACTACTAAAGAGAGAAGAGAATAAAGTGTAATATAAGAATAAATGTCTAGAAAAGTATAGCAACTAGAATCTCTAAACAGCTGCAATGAATCACATATAATCAGAAGATAAGATCTCCTCAGACTGATAAGTAGCGTCAGGTCCAGGTCCATACTCCTGCGGGTACTCCTGCTCATCTATATCTGGGAAAAGGACCAGGTCCTCAGAGGGACGTAACAAGATACATATAAACATGCCAATAAAGTACTGAAAATAAACATCCATTGGGGTCGTCTAACCATCTATGTGAATGCAGTTTGAGAACAACTTTCCACCAAGTGGGCTATCTGGCTAAAATGGGATTGGCATGGTTCTCTTGGAGATCCAGGGGCCTACAAAGGCACGACGACTTTCGAACGTCGGAGGCCCGCCTGATAATATATAATATATAGTGGTCATCATGACCGCGCATCTCCGGCGGAGCGTACGGGTTACACAAGGAAAGTGCAAAGGAGCCCAAATGCCTTACTTGTTGTTCTCTCCACCCAATGCTCTAAGCATGTCATGTCCATGACACGATAAACCTCTAATAACCGCCAGGTCTACTAGCATGTAAAGTTTCTATTGGCAGTTATCCCTATCCATCGCACGACCTATACGTACCAGTGGCCAGCCGAATACGCAAGTCTGTGTCCTACATGTGACTCACACTCGTGTATGAATAGTGTCATGGCCAATGAAACATAAATGCCTCATGAAAATGGGGTAGTCTCATAAAGTAGGTCCAATGCATATACATAAATAAAAACATAGTACGACGACACCGTCGTTGCCCCCAAGTTTCCTTGGACGCGCAGTTTATATAGCAGTTAAAATAAATGAACTAAATAAACAGAAAATAAATATGCATGCCTCATATGGAATGTAAAAATAGTACAATGGCAAGGTATACTTGCCTGGCAAGAAATCTGTAAAGTGTACGCGCCCAACTGTCAAGGACACAGAACCTGGAACTAAGGACTCCGAACAAACGTCTCCGGATGCTGAAATAAATATCACCAACATTTCCGGAATGAGCAAAATAGCTAAAAAGCACATCCCTTTCGTCCAATTTGGACACAGGGGCAAAACGGTAGTTTCGGATAAAAGTGGGATCCACGTGTGGCCCACTTTGCACCGAAAAATGTGCCAAGGATAACAGTCTCTAAATGGGACAAACTATAGGTCAAACAACTCTAGATGTCAATACGAACCCAACGGTATGTCCAAATATGGATTCCGATGGGCCGAACAGAATTTTGTCCAAAAAGTCAACTGTGGGGCCCGCCAATTGGCGATCTGGTCAACCGTTTCAGAAATACGTAAAAATTGGGTCACAGGACCAGCGCGTTACCACGAGTCCAGCGGCGCAAGTTTTGTCGCAATCTGACAAGCGTGCACAAAATACGCGCGAGTTCCACAAAAGTTGTGACACAGGATGTGTTCGCGGATACGGCCTGATTCCGGCGCGCACACGCGCCGAATCAGTCTCCACGAATTTTCATGTGTCCAGTTATGCTGCGTGCACCATTCGGTACACGTGGCACATGGCGGGGCGGTCCCGTTTGGCGGGGCGCGCTCCGTTTTCCAACTTTTGGAAAACCGGAAAAAGTGGGTGCGCGCAGTTTTATGACGAATATAATTATGTCCACAGCGACTAATAGCATAGGGTTATTTTACAAAAAATAAACTAGGTCAGGTATTCTACAGGTATCAAAAAGAATCACCGAATTCAGATCTCTGTGGTGGGAGATACGAACTCGGCAATATGGGTGGTCATTCTGGAATTATGCGATTCCAGAATTGGGTCTGTCCGTCCACTTTGGACGCTGTTTTTTACCTAGGGGCACACGTTTTCCGAGGTTGGCTATAAAACAAATATTGGAGAGGGTTAAGGGGTGATCATACCTATAAAGACGGAACAGCGTTTGGTCGAGCGAGTCGACGGAAAATCACTCCGAAGCGAAGGTGCTTCGAGTGGGATTCTGCAGGATGCGAGGTCGGCGTCGATGGGATGGTTGGATGGCTTGGTGGGGCTTCTCTGACTGCGGTGACGGCTCTAGATGGGAAGAGGAGGGTCTGAAGATTTAGGTTAGGGTTTGAGAGAGAAATGTATATATATATATATATATATATATTTATATATATATAATTGGAAAGAGAGAGGGGGCGGATCCGCGGGCAACAGGGGGTCGGGTGAAAGGGAATTCATTAAAGGGTCACAGTCAATGCTAAATGGCGGGTCATTTGGAAGCAAGTGGCTGAATGCAAGTTGCTGCAAGTTGGAAAGTTTTGCATGGCTTCTTAGTAGTAGTAAACTAAGTAGTAGTTGATTAATTTGTTATTGTTATTATTATATTATTTAATTAATTCTTATTAATACTTTTGCTTTCTTTTCTTTTCCTTTATAAATATATATATACATATATATATATATATTTGTGTATACATATGTATTATATATATATATATTCATAAGAAAATTTTATAGATTAGGGTAATGCACATCGTTAGGCTAGCAACAGCTTAAGGGGTCTCCTACATGGAATAAATTCCGAAAAATTTCTGATGGTCCCATAAGTCCTCTAAGTTCCCGAACACCTAACATAAAAATTATTAAAAATTTATTTCTCCTATTTAGACCTAATTACTACAATTTAATTAATAATTAATAAATAAAAGGGTATATACGATTTTCTAGGAAGGGGGTTTTACATAAGTGATATGCAAGTGAGAGTTTTAGTCATACTCAGGCTGAGACTACTACAGGATCAGTGTCGAAGAAACCATAGCAGTATTTTCTCGAAGGGCCAGAACTGGTGCCATAGCTCTGTGTCAGAGACTAAGACACATCCAGATAATAGTATTTATATTATATTCAGCCTTGATATGATAATACTCTCCCCACCCCATGTAATCTCACGTCACAGTTCTAGAGAATCTCAGGTACAAGTCACGCAAGATCGAACTAATGCAATGAGTCAGGATAGAATCTAAGCATGCACTGGATATGACATGAAAATGTATCCTATACGGAATTACCAAGTATATCTCAGGGAAATTCTGTCACATGAATAGTGTCAAGTGTCCTGGGTTGAGCAGTTAAACAAGTTTACATATGAATCTACAAGAAATCAAGTAAAATGCTATAACAAGAATTACTGCGAGTTGACCAGCTCTATGTCCCACTGATGCAAAATTAAACCAAGAAAATATATAGCAAGCTGCAGGGTTTGGCAAGGTACACTTGCCTGTGGTTGCGGCTCTGATTGCGACTCTGACCTCGGTTGGATTTGCAGGCGGTACTCCGGTTGCTAAAATAAATATCACCATCAGATCCAAAAAATATCAATCAGCTAAAAACGCCTGTCCTTGAGTACAATTTGGAGGCAAGGGCAAAAACGACAATTTCGGGTCAAAACGGGGTCCACATGTGGGCCCGCTTTGCACCGAAAAATGTGTCAGGGTCAACGGTCTCCAAATTCACCAAACTTAGTGTCAACAGGTCAAGAACGATGATACGAACCCAACGAAACTTCCAGAATTGGATTCCGATGAGCCGAACACAAAAGCGCCGGTCGAGCGGGGCCTGTGGGGCCCACGACACACGATTTCGTCAACGTTCTCAGAATTGAACCAAACTTGGGTCACAGAACCAGCGTATCGCTACGAGTCTGATGGTGCAAGTTTCGTTTCAATCTGACGCGTGTACACAAAGTTAGGGTAAATTACAGAAAAGTCAGATACGGGGCGATGTCCACGGATACGCGTTGATTCCGGTGTGTACGCACACCCGAATCGACTTCTGCGAAATCCTGCATGTCCGTATCGACGACGTGCACGTATCTGTGAAGACCGCGCACGACCAAGTCGTCCCGTTTGGCGGGACGTACCCAGTTCCGGGATGAATCGGGTCATTATTTTTCCTATTTTTGGATCGCGGTGTGCGATCACCACAGGACGCGATGCCCCGAGCGATTTATCCGGACACCGAGAGGGTCATACAGGCTTCGCAACGCAATTTACAGAATCGAAATCCGAGCTACGAGCAAGAAGATACACACACCTGAACTGGGCTCCTCGGAACCCGAGTTTTTGTGTCCGACACGTGTCGGATACAGGAAAAGAATTAGGGTTAGGGTTAGGGTTTTCTGCCGGCGGCTCAGGGCGGCGCTGAGGCGGAGGGGGCCGGGGGCTCTGCGGGGGCACGCGGCGGCGCAGGGGGGAGGCGGCGGAGGCGGCGCGGGGACGGTGGCGGAGGCGCTTGCTGCGTCGACGGCGGGCTGGGCAGCGGCTGCCGCTGCTCGACGTCGAGGAGAGGAGGAGGGAGGAGGACGGAGGACGGGGGAGAGGCTGGGCGGCGTCGACGGCAGCGCTGGGGTGCTGCGGAGGCGGAGGGGGCCTGGCGGTGGCGAGGCTGGGCTGGCGGTGGCGGATGGTGGCTAGGGAGGTGGAGAAGAAGGGGGATTTATAGGCGGGGCGAGGAGGTTGGGGGGCCGAGAGAGGCGGAGGGGTGGCGGAGAAGGGGGTGGTCGTGGGGAGGTGGTCGGGTGAAGCGGCCCGGAGGCGGTGGACGCGGCGCCGGACGCGGGCACGGGGAGAGAGGGGGTCGTGGGGATCGGGTCAGGCGGTCGGGTCGGGTCGGGTTCGGTCTGGCGGATCCGACCCGACCCGCTAAGGCGGGGACTGGGCCGGGTGGGGATGGACCCGGTTTGGGCCCATTGGGCCGGGCCGGGCTGCTGGGTATAATTATTTTTTTAAAAATAAATAATTAAATAATTAAATTAAATAATGAAATAAATAAATAATTAAATAAATACTTTTTAGGTGTTTAAAAATAGGTCTAGGGCCCAATAAATTCCAGAAAATATGCCCTAAGTCCAGTTTTTCATTTTAAACCCAAAAATATTATTTTCATAATATTTTAATATTGTTTATTATCAAATAAAAATCATTTAATAATTAAAACCCTGTTTTTAAATTACAGAAACTTACCAGAAAATTCCAGAAAATTGAGAAAATTCCAAAATTAAAAATTTTAAAAAATCAGGGGGTTTACAATCTACCCCCCTTAAGAGGATTGCGTCCTCGCAATCAAAGAATAACCGGTCAACAGAGATGACACGGTTGCAAGCACTGTTCGAAAACACATTCCAAGATACTTAGGGAATACCGTTTCCCTAAGAATGAAAGTTATGCACTTCTAGAGAAAATCTAGTTAAAGAAAAAAAACTACAACTTTTATGAAAACCAGGTTGTTATTAACAAGTTGCAATTTACTAGGTTGGGGCTGAGGTCACAAACCAAGAGGCACGAGCTATAACAAGACTAGAAACGGATAACTACGAATCACTTACTCGCATCAGCGTCCTGCACAGTCATCGCGTAAGCTTGCCCTCGTCCTTGAGGTAGATTCCTCTGCTGCTGCGCCTGCTGGAAGAGTAGTACCCGGGGTATCAAAGGTGGCCTCGGCTGATACCCTCCTGGAGCTGGTGGTAGGATTCCTTCAACTCTCGTTTGCGGTGCTTCTAATGCTGGAGAAGCTGGCCTTGGTGCTGGTAACGCTTGTTGTTTACCCTTTGGTGCTCTTTCTCGACGCTCAGGGCATTCCCTTAATAAATGCTGACTGGATCCGCAAGCTAAGCATACTTTCTTTTTTCGTCTGCACTCGTCCTCTATATGACCTCGCCGGTGACAATATGGACAAACAGGTATTGCCTGTGGAGATGCTTCTGGCGGCTGGTGCATGGGAGAACTCTTTGCATTTTCTTCCTGTGGTGCTCTGGCAGGTGCTGATGTGGCTGGTTGATGAATCATCACTGCTTTCTCTTGATGCTGAGGACAATCCTTGGCCAAGTGTTGATTGGTTCCGCAAATTAAGCATAATCCTAACTTGCGTCTGCACTCCTTATTAATATGGCCTATCTTGCCACAGTGGTAACAAGTAGGAAGGAATAAAGCTCTTGATGCTGCTCTCGGTGGTGGATTCATCTGTGGTCGCTTTGCAGCTCTTTTCTGTTATGCTTGGTCTGGTGCTGACGCATACGGCCGCTTCTGGCTGGACTCGATCCTTGTGGCGCACACCACAGGCCGTGCTGCAGTAAGAACGTCCTCGTCGAAGGTAGTTGCATTTGAACTGCTTGGCTTCCGTGACTCCGAGCTAATTCTGTCGATGAAGTTCTTCGCTTGGTTTTGCTGAGCTTCTTGTTGAACCTTCTGATAGGCTTGCATCATCACGTAGAACATGCGAAATATTTGCTGTTCGTCCATAGGCTGTCCCAGTGAGAAGGAAGGCATCGGTGGAGTAGGCTGCGTCGAGAGTGGAATGTTATCTTGGTAGATTCTTGAGGCAGGCTGACTTGCTTGACTGCCTTGTGATGATTGGCCTTCACCCACTGGTGTCACATCGTCTTCGTGGGTAACCACCACGCCTTGCGGTGTTTCTGCATGGGCTTCGTTGCTGGCTTGTGGGTCCATTTCCCTGTATCCAAAATAAACGATGAGAGGCGCACATGAATCAAGGCAGGATGCAAGTCAAAATTAGTTCGAATACGATACAGATATCAACAATGATTCAAGAAAGTGGATGAGATCCTAAAACTTATCCTATTCTTATTGCAGGCCTGTTCGGTCCCTGAGTTGAAACCGAACAATTTAGTCGTAGACCTGCATGGGCCACCACAAAAACCATGTCACGCCCCAGTCCCAAAATATCGAGGGACTGGATGCGCGGCAATGGCCAGCAGCACGCACCGATGGACAACCCAATTTAAAGGATCCATCAGGGCATGCTTAAGCTGTATTCTAACAGTAAAATGTTACAAGTCACAGGTGTTTCTAATCTCATCCACAGAATAAACACAGATTAATGCCAGGAATAATGCAGTAGAAATAAATAAGCAATATCAAATAAGTGCTTCAGGAAACAATCCGAGAATCAGTCTGTTACATTCAGAGGAAAATAGACAGGAAATAAAATACTGAAAATGGAAATACTGTGTGTATGAAGCCGGTGCTCAGGAGAAGTCTTCGGCCAATATCTCGTCCTCGGTTCCGGGTTCTGCTCCAAGGAGTGCTCCCGTACCGTACACCTCGGGGTAGTTTTCTTCAGCTATACCTGGGGACATCATCCATTCCAGGTCCTTAGGGGACATAGCAAGGTACAGATAATACAAGCCAAAATAATGCAGTGCAGCAATAATGAAACAGCAGGGTCAATATGTAAACCAGCTAAGTGATATGCAAGTGAGAGTTTTAGTCATACTCAGGCTGAGACTACTACAGGATCAGTGTCGAAGAAACCATAGCAGTATTTTCTCGAAGGGCCAGAACTGGTGCCATAGCTCTGTGTCAGAGACTAAGACACATCCAGATAACAGTATTTATATTATATTCAGCCTTGATATGATAATACTCTCCCCACCCCATGTAATCTCACGTCACAGTTCCAGAGAATCTCAGGTACAAGTCACGCAAGATCGAACTAATGCAATGAGTCAGGATAAAATCTAAGCATGCACTGGATATGACATGAAAATATATCCTATACGGAATTACCAAGTATATCTCAGGAAAATTCCGTCACATGAATAGTGTCAAGTGTCCTGGGTTGAGCAGTTAAACAAGTTTACATATGAATCTACAAGAAATCAAGTAAAATGCTATAACAAGAATTACTGCGAGTTGACCAGCTCTATGTTCCCACTGATGCAAAATTAAACCAAGAAAATATATAGCAAGCTGCAGGGTTTGGCAAGGTACACTTGCTTGTGGTTGCGGCTCCGACTACGGCTCTGATCTCGGTTGGATTTGCAGGTGGTACTCCGGTTGCTGAAATAAATATCACCATCAGATCCAGAAAATATCAATCAGCTAAAAATGCCTGTCCTTGATTCCAATTTGGAGGCAAGGACAAAAACGACAATTTCAGGTCAAAACGGGGTCCACATGTGGGCTCGCTTTGCACCAAAAAACGTATCAGGGTCAACGGTCTCCAAATTTACCAAACTTAGTGTCAACAGGTCAAGAACAATGAAATGAACCCAACGGAACTTCCAGAATTGGATTTCGATGAGCCGAACACAAAATCGCCCGTCGAGCGGGGCTTGTGGGGCCCACGACACGCGATTTCGTCAACGTTCTCAGAATTGAACCAAACTTGGGTCACATGACCAGTGTATCGCTACGAGTCCGATGGCGCAAGTTTTGTTTCAATCCGACGTGTGTACACAAAGTTAGGGTAAATTGCAGAAAAGTCGGATACGGGGCGATGTCCACGGATACGCGTTGATCCCGGTGTGCACGCACACCCGAATCGACTTCTGCGAAATCCCGCACGTCCGTATCGACGACGCGCACGTATCTGTGAAGACCGCGCGCGACCAAGTCGTCCCGTTTGGCGAGGCGTACCCAGTTCCGGGATGAATCGGGTCGTTGTTTTTCCTGTTTTTGGATCGCGGTGTGCGATCACCACAGGACGCGATGCCCCGAGCGGTTTATCCGGACACCGAGAGGGTCATACAGGCTTCGCAACGCAATTTACGGAATCAAAATCTGAGCTACAAGCAAGAAGATACACCCACCTGAACTGGGCTCCTCGGAACCCGGGTTTTTGTGTCCGACACGTGTCGGATACAGGAAAAGAATTAGGGTTAGGGTTAGGGTTTTCTGCCGGCGGCTCAGGGTGGCGCTGAGGCGGAGGGGGCCGGGGGCTCTGCGGGGGCACGCGGTAGCGCAGGGGGGAGGCGACGGAGGCGGCGCGGGGACGGTGGCCGAGGCGCTCGCTGCGTCGACGGCGGGCTGGGCAGCGGCTGCCGCTGCTCGACGTCGAGGAGAGGAGGAGGGAGGAGGGAGGAGGACGGAGGAGAGGCTGGGCGGCGTCAACGGCGGCGCTGGGGTGCTGCGGAGGCGGAGGGGGCCTGGCAGTGGCGAGGTGGCGAGGCTGGGCTGGCGGTGGCGGATGGTGGCTAGGGCGGTGGAGAAGAAAGGAGATTTATAGGCGGGGCGAGGAGGCTGGGGGGCCGAGAGAGGCGGAGGGGTGGCGGAGAAGGGGGTGGTCGTGGGGAGGTGGCCGGGTGAAGCGGGCCGGAGGCGGTGGACGCGGCGCCGGACGCGGGCACGGGGAGAGAGGGGGTCGTGGGGAACGGGTCAGGCGGTCGGGTCGGGTCGGGTTCGGTCAGGCGGATCCGACCCGACCCGCTAAGGCGGGGACTGGGCCGGGTGGGGATGGGCCCGGTTTGGGCCCATTCGGCCGGGCCGGGCTGCTGGGTATAATTATTTTTTTAAAAATAAATAATTAAATAATTAAATTAAATAATAAAATAAATAAATAATTAAATAAATACTTTTTAGATGTTTAAAAATAGGTCTGGGGCCCAATAAATTCCAGAAAAATTGCCCTAAGTCCAGTTTTTCATTTTACACCCAAAAATATTATTTTCATAATATTTAAATATTATTTATTATCAATTAAAAATTATTTAATAATTAAAACCCTGTTTTTAAATTACAGAAACTTACCAGAAAATTCCAGAAAATTGAGAAAAATCCAAATTTAAAAATTTTGAAAAATCAGGGGGTTTACAATCTACCCCCCTTAAGAGGATTGCGTCCTCGCAATCAAAGAATAACCGGTCAACAGAGATGACACGGTTGCAAGCACTGTTCGAAAACACATTCCAAGATACTTAGGGAATACCGTTTCCCTAAGAATGAAAGTTATGCAATTCCAGAGAAAATTTAGTTAAAGAAAGAAAACTACAAATTTTATGAAAACCAGGTTGTTATTAACAAGTTACAATTTACTAGGTTGGGGCTGAGGTCACGAACCAAGAGGCACGAGCTATAACAAGACTAGAAACGGATAACTACGAATCACTTACTCGCATCAGCGTCCTGCACAGTCATCGCGTAAGCTTGCCCTCGTCCTTGAGGTAGATTCCTCTGCTGCTGCGGCTGCTGGAAGAGTAGTGCCCGGGGTATGAAAGGTGGCCTCGGCTGATACCCTCCTGGAGCTGGTGGTAGGATTCCTTCAACTCTCGTTTGCGGTGCTTCTAATGCTGGAGAAGCTGGCCTTGGTGCTGGTAATGCTTGCTGTTTACCCTTTGGTGCTCTTTCTTGACGCTCAGGGCATTCCCTTAATAAATGCTGACTGGATCCGCAAGCTAAGCATACTTTCTTTTTTCGTCTGCACTCGTCCTTTATATGACCTCGCCGGTGACAATATGGACAAACAGGTATTGCCTGTGGAGATGCTTCTGGCGGCTGGTGCATGGGAGAACTCTTTGCATTTTCTTCATGTGGTGCTCCGGCAGGTGCTGATGTGGCTGGTTGATGAATCATCACTGCTTTCTCTTGATGCTGAGGACAATCCTTGGCCAAATGTTGATTGGTTCCGCAAATTAAGCATAATCCTAACTTGCGTCTGCACTCCTTATTAATATGGCCTATCTTTCCACAGTGGTAACAAGTAGGAAGGAATGAAGCTCTTGATGCTGCTCTCGGTGGTGGATTCATCTGTGGTCGCTTTGCAGCTCTTTTCTGTTGTGCTTGGTCTGGTGCTGACGCATACGGCCGCTTCTGGCTGGACTCGATCCTTGTGGCGCATACCACAGGCCGTGCTGCAGTAAGAACGTCCTCGTCGAAGGTAGTTGTATTTGAACTGCTTGGCTTCCGTGACTCCGAGCTAATTCTGTCGATGAAGTTCTTCGCTTGGTTTTGCTGAGCTTCTTGTTGAACCTTCTGATAGGCTTTCATCATCACGTAGAACATGCGGAACATTTGCTGTTCGTCCATAGGCTGTCCCAGTGAGAAGGAAGGCATCGGTGGAGTAGGCTGCATCGAGAGTGGAACGTTATCTTGGTGGATTCTTGAGGCAGGCTGACTTGCTTGACTGCCTTGTGATGATTGGCCTTCACCCACTAGTGTCACATCGTCTTCGTGGGTAACCACCACGCCTTGCGGTGTTTCTGCATGGGCTTCGTTGCTGGCTTGTGGGTCCATTTCCCTGCATCCAAAATAAACGATGAGAGGCGCACATGAATCAAGGTAGGGTGCAAGTCAAAATTAGTTCGAATACGATACAGATATCAACAACGATTCAAGCAAGTGGATGAGATCCTAAAACTTATCCTATTCTTATTGCAGGCCTGTTCGGTCCCTGAGTTGAAACCGAATAATTTAGTCGTAGACCTGCATGGGCCACCACAAAAACCATGTCACGCCCCAGTCCCAAAATATCGAGGGACTGGATGCGCGGCAATGGCCAGCAGCACGCACCGATGGACAACCCAATTTAATGGATCCATCAGGGCATGCTTAAGCTGTATTCTAACAGTAAAATGTTACAAGTCACAGGTGTTTCTAATCTCATCCACAGAATAAACACATATTAATGCCAGGAATAATGCAGTAGAAATAAATAAGCAATATCAAATAAGTGCCTCGGGAAACAATCCGAGAATCAGTCTGTTACATTCAGAGGAAAATAGACAGGAAATAAAATACTGAAAATGGAAATACTGTGTGTATGAAGCCGGTGCTCAGGAGAAGTCTTCGGCCAATATCTCGTCCTCGGTTCCGGGTTCTGCTCTAAGGAGTGCTCCCGTACCGTACACCTCGGGGTAGTTCTCTTCAGCTATACCTGGGGACATCATCCATTCCAGGTCCTTAGGGGACAAAGCAAGGTACAGATAATACAAGCCAAAATAATGCAGTGCAGCAATAATGAAACAGCAGGGTCAATATGTAAACCAGCTAAGTGATATGCAAGTGAGAGTTTTAGTCATACTCAGGCTGAGACTACTACAGGATCAGTGTCGAAGAAACCATAGCAGTATTTTCTCGAAGGGCCAGAACTGGTGCCATAGCTCTGTGTCAGAGACTAAGACACATCCAGATAACAGTATTTATATTATATTCAGCCTTGATATGATAATACTCTCTCCACCCCATGTAATCTCACGTCACAGTTCCAGAGAATCTCAGGTACAAGTCACGCAAGATCGAACTAATGCAATGAGTCAGGATAAAATCTAAGCATGCACTGGATATGACATAAAAATGTATCCTATACGGAATCACCAAGTATATCTCAGGGAAATTCCGTCACATGAATAGTGTCAAGTGTCCTGGGTTGAGCAGTTAAACAAGTTTACATATGAATCTACAAGAAATCAAGTAAAATGCTATAACAAGAATTACTGCGAGTTGACCAGCTCTATGTTCCCACTGATGCAAAATTAAACCAAGAAAATATATAGCAAGCTGCAGGGTTTGGCAAGGTACACTTGCCTGTGGTTGCGGCTCTGACTGCGGCTCTGACCTCGGTTGGATTTGCAGGCAGTACTCCGGTTGCTGAAATAAATATCACCATCAGATCCAAAAAATATCAATCAGCTAGAAACGCCTGTCCTTGAGTCCAATTTGGAAGCAAGGGCAAAAACGATAATTTCGGGTCAAAACGGGGTCCACATGTGGGCCCGCTTTGCACCGAAAAACATGTCAGGGTCAACGGTCTCCAAATTCACCAAACTTAATGTCAAAAGGTCAGGAACGATGATATGAACCCAACGGAACTTCCAGAATTGGATCCGATGAGCCGAACAAAAAATCGCCCGTCGAGCGGGGCCTGTGGGGCCCACGACACGCAATTTCGTCAACGTTCTCAGAATTGAACCAAACTTGGGTCACAGGACCAGCGTATCTCTACGAGTCCGATGGCGCAAGTTTTATTTCAATCCGACGTGTGTACACAAAGTTAGGGTGAATTGCAGAAAAGTCGGATACGAGACGATGTCCACGGATATGCGTTGATTTCGGTGTGCACGCACACCCGAATCGACTTCTGCGAAATCTCGCACGTCCGTATCGATGACGCGCACGTATCTGTGAAGACCGCGCACGACCAAGTCGTCCCGTTTGGCGGGGCGTACCCAGTTCCGGGGTGAATCGAGTCGTTATTTTTCCTGTTTTTGGATCGCGGTGTGCGATCACCACAGGACACGATGCCCCGAGCGGTTTGTCCGGGCACCGAGAGGGTCATACAGGCTTCGCAACGCAATTTACGGAATCAAAATCCGAACTACGAGCAAGAAGATACACGCACCTGAACTGGGCTCCTCGGAACCCGAGTTTTTGTGTCCGACACGTGTCGGATACAGGGAAAGAATTAGGGTTAGGGTTAGGGTTTTCTGCCGGCGGCTCAGGGCGGCGCTGAGGCGGAGGGGGCCGGGGGCTCTGCGGGGGCACGCGACGGCGCAGGGGGGAGGCGGCGGAGGCGGCGTGGGGACGGTGGCGGAGGCGCTGGCTGCGTCGACGGCGGGCTGGGCAGCGGCTGCCGCTGCTCGACGTCGAGGAGAGGAGGAGGGAGGAGGGAGGAGGACGGGGGAGAGGCTGGGCGGCGTCGACGGCAGCGCTGGGGTGCTGCGGAGGCGGAGGGGGCCTGGCGGTGGCCAGGTGGCGAGGCTGGGCTGGCGGTGGCGGATGGTGGCTAGGGCGGTGGAGAAGAAGGGGGGTTTATAGGCGGGGCGAGGAGGCTGGGGGGCCGAGAGAGGCGGAGGGGTGGCGGAGAAGGGGGTGGTCCTGGGGAGGTGGCCGGGTGAAGCAGGCCGGAGGCGGTGGACGCGGCGCCGGACGCGGGCACGGGGAGAGAGGGGGTCGTGGGGAACGGGTCAGGCGGTCGGGTCGGGTAGGGTTCGGTCAGGCGGATCCGACCCGACCCGCTAAGGCGAGGACTGGGCCGGGTGGGGCTTGGCCCGGTTTGGGCCCAATGGGCCGGGCTGCCGGGTTTAATTATTTTTAAAAAAAATAAATAATTAAATTAAATAATAAAATAAATAAATAATTAAATAAATACTTTTTAGGTGTTTAAAAATAGGTCCGGGGCCCAATAAATTCCAGAAAAATTGCCCTAAGTCCAGTTTTTCATTTTACACCCAAAATATTATTTCCATAATATTTTAATATTGTTTATTATCAATTAAAAATTATTTAATAATTAAAACCCTGTTTTTAAATTACAGAAACTTACCAAAAAATTCCAGAAAATTGAGAAAATTCAAAATTTAAAAATTTTGAAAAATCAGGGGGTTTACAGTATAACCTTGGAAAAAGACAATGCTAAGTTTACAACCTACCCCTACAACCCACTTACAACCTCTCTCTCCTCCCTGCTATCTGGGTCCCACCCGACCCCACCACTCTCATCTCTCTCCTAATGGAGGCCGACTTACGTGGTGGTTGGTTGTAAGGGCGGTATAGGCATAACATTTCCCTTGAAAAAATTGCTAAACTTGTACCATTCAAGAAATCTTATTTTATACAGACTACGAAAAAGAAATATTTTAGCAAATGTTCCCATTGCAAACATTAAAACTAGTATATATCTTCAAAATTTTTTTTTAACTAGCAAATGCTCTCATTATGTGTAAAATATTAAAAATTTTGGGGGTATATCTTAAATTTCTAAATATTCTATACAAAAAAATAAGGACATTTGCTAGTTTGAATTTTTGTGGACGTATATGTTATTTTGCATGTTTACAATGGGGACATTTGCTAAAATATATGGAATACTTTAAGGAAAGAATCTCTCCGGATGTTTACTATTGTATCACCATAAAATGACCTTGCATGGAATACTTCAAATGCATTACAGATGCAAACCTACTATTTAGTCCCGTGCATTTTCCAGTTGAAGATGCAGGAAACAGATGAATATTTCATCAGGATTCATCATCGTCATGGAAGTCGGGGTTTAAAATCAACATAGAATTCAGAGTTTAATATCCAAATTCTTTTTTGAGGATTATAAAAAAAAATGACTGGACTTCTAATAGGTAGGATTGTCAAATATTTTGACGGTCCAAATTTTTAACATGTAAATTAGGACTGTCAAAATATTTTACAGTCTCAAATGTAGTCAGGACTTTATAAATTTTTTACTCTACGGTCTTAACTATATTCATGACTGTAAAAAATTTCTGCATTTTCGTTTCGTCCCTGTCGCGAATGTCGCAGGATTTTCAAAGTTCGATACCCTAAAATGAGTTATTTTTTTTACAAATCTACCAAAAATGAATTACAAAAAAAATTAGTTACTACAATATGAAATTTAGGATTGATTGATTTTTGAAATTGGAAGATGTGGAGAAAAGAAGAAATTTAGGGTTTTGAAATTTAAGGAAGAGTAAGAAAAAAAAAATTGAAAAAAAAGAGAAAGTAGAAATTAGAATAAATCTTTTTGGAAGGAATAGACATCCCATAGTTAATTTACTATTGTTCTGAGTAAAAGTTACTTACAGGCTGGACTAACACGGAAGTAATGGACTATATTACGTTTGTATCTTTAACCATTAGCAATTTTGTTTATTCTTCCACATCAGCGGGTCCCACTCCTTTCCCCATCCCCTGGTTATAACCGTAATCTTATCCCCGGAAAGTAACAGCTGAAAGCTCTGCCCACAGCTAATACAAATAGGGGGGAAAAAATCCCACCAGGAAGACCCTAACCTTCCCTCTCATGGAAGTCCTTTCTCTCCACTCCCACACAATTCCCAGCCGTTTCCTTCAGTTCCGCCGCCGCCATCGCCGGAGATTCTCCGCCTGCTCCGCCGAAACCTTAATCGCCTCCGCCGGAGGAGAGAGAGGAACCGAAGGCGGCGGCGGCGGAGATCTCAAGTCGTGGCTGCACAGGGAAGGTCTCCCTCCGTGCAAGGTCCTCCTCAAGGAGAGGCCCTCCCACAATGGCGGCAAGCATCGGCCCAT
The DNA here is from genome assembly GCA_036927795.1 of Iris macrosiphon. Lineage (NCBI taxonomy): Eukaryota > Viridiplantae > Streptophyta > Magnoliopsida > Asparagales > Iridaceae > Iris > Iris macrosiphon. The sequence continues at coordinate 143,050,928 of JAYESA010000008.1, forward strand.
CCACTACGTCGCCGCCAGCGAGGACCTCCAGGTACGTTCTGTCCCGTCGACACACCGCTGCTTTCGGTGTTGCGCTGCTTTCGGTGTTTCTTGAATGGTGAGATTTGAGGGTTTTGTTTGTTTGTTTGTTTTGGCAGGCCGGAGATGTCGCGTTCTCGGTGCCGAATTCTCTGGTGGTCACGCTGGAGAGGGTTCTGGGGAACGAGACGGTTGGTAAGTGAGCCCTATTCGGGACGCTACATGATGTTGTTGAACCCTTTCCCAATTGCATCATAGACCTAGATTTTGAATGTTACTTCACACGTTGATGCGTTTGGTAGGTGATCAACTTACAAAATCGGCAAAATGAATTAGTGATGTGAAGCAGATATAAGCTGATTTGGCTTAATGTGTCGCAGATGTTAATGCAATTTCTTTGCCAAACTGTGTCATATTACCTCTTCGTCCAGAATCTTTATGCCCTAGGGGAACTTGTAGGGTGCTCCTTGGTTTCATGGACTTAAACTGCGCTACCAAAAGCGCTACCAAAAGGTAAGTGTAGGTCTGCATTTCCGTTATGTCAACTGTCCTCTCATGTCCATAGATAGCTACATTGACTAGGAACTTGGAACATACATAACAGAGAGTTTGACCTTAGGTTGACAGCCGATCATAAAATCTTTGTCAATTCGTTTATGGAACTTTCTCATGCTCCATCCATAGCTGAGCTCATTCTTATGGAAGAAAGCTTGGATGATGATGATGAACTGGATGAATTACTGAAGTACAAAAAGAAGAGAAGGCAAAGTCAAGAGAGCTTACTGACAATGTACATTCCAAACCGTCAGGATGGGTTTGGCTATGGAGCACGAGAAAGCTCCACAAAAGAATTGAGAAAGTTTTATATATAGTAGGCGACCTTTCTCTTCTTATCTGAGTTCTTTGAGCAGATCACAAACCAGGGGGGAATCTTAAGTCTGCTTGTTCTGTTTGAATCTTAGACAAATTTCTGTCATCTAGTCGTCGATGTAGACATCTGAAGTTTTCCATGAATTCAGTCATTTCTTGTAATGTATTTTTATATTGCCATTCATTTGTTTTCTCATTTTAATTGTTCACTTTTGTGGGGTGTGTTTCTCGATTATCCAAAATTCCAGCACACAACACATTATTGGTCTTATAGCTGTCGTACAGATTTTTGCTTGCAAATTCAAGGGAATTCTATGATCATGTTTGTATAGATGCATCTAACACGAAGCCATATAGCAACAAGTGGACCTTTAACCACGAAAAATATCTCTAGAGAAATAAGTTTCATGCCAGTTAGCTCATAAACAACACTTCACTAACCTCTCAAAACATGTGGTCAATGTATTTACTTGAGATCAGCTCAATCAACTGACGTCAGTCCATTGGATGATGGATTATATACCATAAATAATCATATAAAGAAACTTGTAAGATGGTTGTTTGGTTCAATTTTAAGATTGTGTTTGGAGAGTGTAAGAAATGATAATGCTATGCATGTATCCTACACGAAAAATGAAATTACGTCTTATTTTACATACTGATGCCAAATGATCAGACTCTTGATCTACTTCTGAATTTTATCACGGACTTAGTATTTTTGTCTACATCTCGTTCCGCTACAAACTTTCTCCTCAAAGATCCGTACAAGCTTGTCCGAAACACTTAGCTAGATTGTTAAGACGAGAATGGAAAAATGTGTAGCTAAAGAGAGTGAGATATTGGATTGTTGAAAATTTCAATATACTAGAGAGAGTTTATTACTTTTTGAGTGGTGAGGAACAACCCCCCTTTATATAGCCTCAAGGGCTTTACAAGAAACTTTTAGATACTTACATAAAATATTTACATAATTAGAAGAATCTAGAACTTCTAGAAATTTAGAGAAGTCTCATGAGAGTTCAAGATGACTCTACCATATTATGGAGAATTCTAGAGTCTTCTAGCTAAATCCCTTAGCTTGACATATTGTGCAATAGTCTCGGTAGGACGAAAATTTGTGTGGCTGACATAGCTTTATTTGGTTACCTTATGAGTATTTATTCCTTTCTTTCTTTATGAGTAGATAAAGGGTGGGTAAATGTACTAAAACAACAAATCTCACTCTGTGAAACTCCAAAAAGGTGCAGGTCTTGGGAATTTGAGTATGATTAACATATGCAAACTATTTCATCATTGTTCCGTTGTCTACTAAATTATGAGGGTGCTAGACAATATTCTAAAAACATTTCCTTTCTGCTTTCTGTAATTTTATATTCATGTTGGCTCCACTAATTTCACGAGTTATGCAGCGGAACTATTAACGACAAACAAGCTCTCAGAACTAGCATGCTTGGCATTGTACCTCATGTATGAGAAGAAGCAGGGAAAAAAATCATTTTGGTATCCCTTCATCAGGGAGCTTGACCGGCAACGAGGACGAGGCCAGCTAGCCGTAGAATCACCACTGCTGTGGTCTGAAGCTGAACTGGCCTACCTGAACGGGAGCCCTACTAGGGTAACTTCTGTTACAATTCTTCTGGTTGTGATAATGGCCGTGAAACATCTTTTTTCAAATTGTGACAAGTAATAAATTTATGCAAATGTTTTCTTTCCAAGTCGAACACTGACAAATTCTTGGAACCGAAATATCATGTGCTTGTCAATTATTTAGGCTGAAGTTCTTCAAAGAGATGAGGGAATCAAGAGAGAATACAATGAGCTGGACACGGTCTGGTTTATGGCAGGCTCATTGTTTAAGGTAATTCACTTCTTCACATCAATGTAGAACACAACTGTAACTATACCTTTCTTTTCTTGTTAAACTGCATTAGGTATTGATGTAGTTTGTTTAGAAACACTTTAACATTTATTCGTCTCATCATTTATTTTGCTATGCAGCAATACCCTTTCGACATACCCACAGAAGCTTTTTCATTTGAGATTTTTAAGCAAGCATTTGTTGCAGTTCAATCATGTGTTGTTCATCTCCAGGTATTTCTTATGAATTTCACTTATGTCCTTCAAGTGTGTAAAAGTTAGATTGAGGCATTGAATAATTTGTGAACGCATTTAAATTTTTCTTGAAAGCAATGCAGCTTACATAATCACTATTAATGTGCCTTTTGAGTTGTCATTAAGTTACACACTGTAGAGGATTATTGCAAAGTTGGCATTTATGCTACCTTATTGTCCAATCTCAAAGCACCAAACTAGGGGATCACATAGATGGCTATTCATGCATAATATGTTTTGACTTTCGAAGTTAATTATATAAGACTTGTAAAGTGCACGTGCATAAAAAAATTATTGAAAAATAATAATATGAATTTATTATAAATACTGTTGTTCCTAGTAATTGAACTCAAGCAACCAAGGAAAATGACTCCCACCTTAACCACTTAAGTTAGAGTTATTTAGTTATAAGTCATATTAGGTAGTTAATTAATTAGTTATTTTTAAAAATAATTAATGGAGTATTTACAAATTGCTTAGACGGCTCAATTTTGAGCCGTTTCCAAGCCACCTTATTGATTATAATAAGATATAACAACCCTTGATAGACGAGGCCATTGAAGTATCTCATGCGATGTTACATAAGAAATAGACCTTTAGTCTGTGCTGACCCTTGATGTATGAGGCCATTAAAGTATCTAATGCAATGTTACATAACAAAATAGGCCTTTATTCTGAGCTACCAATAGCTGGCAAAATGCCAGCAGATATTTAATGAAGATGAAAGGTACAAAAAGGCAAAGGTTCAAGAAGAAGGCATGAGAGAAAAGTATAATGCATTAGAAACCCAAAAGTAAAGACATGTATAAGATGAAAAGGAAACCCTTCACCATGCTTTACAAAAAGAGGGCCAAGCACGGCACAGAAGGAGAAGCAACTTGTTTCCGATGGTGCGTTATTGCTAGGTGACAACAACGATGGTGTGAGAAGACTCTTGCCTAACCAAACGAGTCCTCTTGATCTTGTGAGGGGTGAGAGACATGAGACCTGTTGAAAGTATGGAAGCAATCTATATTGTAGTCAAAAGACTCGAAACCTTATCCGAAGCAGAGTTGGATTGATTAAAGATACATTATTTCTTTCCTTCCGAAGGAAGTAGAAAACCCGATACAACAGCTAGAGGTGCAGCATCCCAGCAAGTCTAATATGGTTTATTCTCCAAAAACTTTATTAAAGAATGATCGAGCTAGGGAGGAAGGGGTTCCCTAATCTCTACAGCTAAATCCAAATGTACAGAGTAAAAGTAGGTGAAGAATATATGATCAGCTGTCTCCGGGCTAGTGCCACAATGCACAGGCATGTCTGATGCCCTAGTTATGCTCCACAAGGTTTTCTTGTGAGGAGCTTGTTATGAAAAGCCATCCAGGTGCGGATCTTAGTTTCTGGACACATCTTCAACTGTCAGATGGGTGGTACGAGCTAATGAGTTGGATAAGGTTTCCTAAGTCTTGAATGAGCTCTCAGTTTGTCATTATGTATATTTTGTGGGGCACACCAGGTGTCTCCATTGCACTCTCGTACTAGGAAGATAAGATGTCTGGTTACGGACAAAGCAAAGGGTGGCGGATATGGCGTTCAAGCTCGGGCTGCATGACTGGTTCTATTGTTGAGCCTTGTTCGAGCCTGAAAGCCTATGTTCAAGCTCGAGCTCAGTGGGCTCGTGAACAATTTGGCTTGCGCGATAGCTCAAGATGTTTAGCTTGCTAGCTGCTAAACTCGAGCTCGTGTGTTTCTGTATATATTTTTAACTACTTACTTATTACTGATGTAATTTAATATAACCACTATCTAAAAATCGGCTTAGGCGGCCGCCTAGGCGCCAGATGCCTGCCTGATGTCCGTCTAGGCCCTCTGACCCCCGACTATGCATGTTTTTGTGTTTTGTTTTATGGACTTTTTCTGCAATTTTAAGTAGATTTTTTGGGGTTTTTTTTTATTTTTTTAAACGGTGTCTTTCTAGGAGGGCGAGGCACTAGGCACCCGGTGTCCTCCCGAGTAGCGCCTTTTACAACATTGAATATAACTATATTGATGGAGTTGGCTCACCAAGTGATACTCGGACTAAGAGATCGAGCTAACATGAGTACTCATCGAGCTAGTAGGATCTTATATCTTGTATATGTCAAATCTCTAAGAATCGATTCACTTTAACAGGTGTTCTACAACTCTACATTGTCACTTGAATACCTAGGACAACCACAACTAATCTTCCATTGAACTGTCTGGCTAGTGGCTACCGACCATTATTACAGCCGGTAGTTGGCTAAGCTAGTCTAACGCACTACTTTTTATACTAAGTGTAATAGGCACTTTGCCCAAGAGAAATATAGGGACAACACAAGTGCATATTATTAGAAAGTTTGGCTCATTAACTAGAACAACTTGTAAAGTGTGAATCTCATTGAAAGTATATTAGATAGATGTCTTCTCGCTCCAAGTAAAACAGAGTATTAGATTCTACAAAATCTAACAAGTGAAAAAGTGGGGCTGGTGACATGAATGAAAAATATGGCTGGTTATGAAGAGGATACGGAGCAAGAAATTAGGAGCAGTATAAAAGGCAAGAGACTTGATTTGCAATACTTAGGGACATAATTGCAGATGGAACATGTAAGAGCACCAATAGTAGATGGAGCTCAAGAATCCATCTTGAGGCCCAAATTTGTAATAAAAAAAATAAACATAGAATGGGATGGGCTTGTATGATGATAGTAAAAAATAAATCTTGATGCCCAAACGAGATGAGTGGATACAGACCCAAGTGCCATCATTGTTTCCTTAATTTTTTTTTAATATATAAAATCTGGAATCTAGAAATTGGGGCTCCAAATTGAGCCTTACTATTGTACAAAATAAGTTCCTACATTATGAATGTAGAAATTCTGAGGCCCAAGCTACATCACTTGTGGCTGGGATGAGACCATCATGGAGCTCCAATTGAGCTTTACTATTCTACAAAACGAACTCCTACATTCTAAATCTAGAATCTAGAAATTGGGATGAGCCTGAATATTGATGCTCTGAGAAGGGCAATGTATACACCTGCCTGTAGTTGTCTTTGTCGAAGATTTGGAATACTTGGGGACATAATGGCAGATGAGGAATGAAAGATTAGAATGTATACAATCAGCTACTCAAACCCGGTAGGTGGTAGATAATTTAAGATGAAAGCGAATCTTTTAATGCAAAATCTCAAAAATAGTAATATCCAATATTGCGTCAAGGTAAAGAGTCATTTCTTCTCCATATCCTTAGGTCCACGAGTGCAGGGAGCTCTCTTGACTATTTGCCAGAAACAACAGCGATGAAGCGTTGCCCTACTCAAGTTTGGTTTTGAGATGCAGCTTGAATCCCTGAATAGGGCTCTGCCCATTTTTCTAGATGCTGTATCTTGAGAAGGTTAGCCTAGGTTAGTTTAATGTGCCCCCTATAGGATTAAGTCGTGCAAAACCTGTAGATAATCCCTACCTTAAGCACAAAGGAAATTGTTATTCGTTTTGTATTTGAATAAACTTGTATGATTGGCCCGGATTACCATTACTTTTGCATTTCTGTTTCATTTATGTTTAGACAGGCTGTCTTTTTTTTCCTGTGCCAAGGGGACTTGCTATACATAAATTTTCACATAGGAAGCATACTTTGAACTGCCAACACAATCAGCATTAAAGTCCATGGAGTTCTTCAAAGTTTCAAACTACTAGTCTACTACTAAGTAGTTATTTTGATTTCATGCGTCTTCCTTGGAATTTTGTGTTACAAATACTATTTTAAATGTCTGAAGAAACATAACTCTCAACCTTGCAAGAGAACAGTTGCCCTGTTATATCTTTTGAATCCTTAATTATAAATTGTACCATCACTTAAAAAGTTTGGTCTTATTCTTTGTTGTAACAGAAAGTCAGTTTGGCTAGAAGGTTTGCTTTGGTTCCTTTGGGTCCTCCTCTATTGTCTTACAAGAGCAACTGCAAGGCAATGCTAACTGCTGTTGACAATGCTGTTCATCTGATGGTTGACCGTCCTTATAAGGCTGGGGAACCAATTGTTATATGGTATTCTGTTTACCTAACATTATATTCTAGTTCGGCTGCACTACATCCGTGAGCTGCACTTGCTTCAGCATTTTGGCAATGCTTTTAAAGCTCTGTTCTTTCTTGATTATGCTGTACTCTTCATATACATCTTTAACTCTGTAGATTTTATAGGTGTGGACCACAACCAAATTCAAGGTTGCTTCTGAATTATGGTTTTGTCGATGAAGATAATCCTTATGACCGCATAGTTATTGAGGCAAGTCAAGAGCAGGAATTTAATGCTACATGCAGAGTATAGTTGCAACTAATGTCCTTGCTTATGTTAACTTGATATAGGCATCCCTAAATATTGATGATCCCCAGTACCAAGAGAAGAGAATGGTTGCTCAAAGGAATGGAAAGCTAGCTGTCCAAGTTTTTCATGTATGAAAATTCAAAACTTTGCTTGTTCATGCTATTTGAGTTTTACATAGTGCCTCTTGTTAGGTGTATGCGGGAAGAGAAAAGGATGCTGTTTCAGATATGCTGCCTTATCTGAGATTGGGTTATGTCTCAGATCCATCTGAAATGCATTCAGTCCTTTCTTCACAAGGTCCTATTTGCCCGGTAATCCACCTTACTTCACCTTACCTTAATGTTATTTTATGAAGAAAAATTGCTGGTCTCATTGTCAGTACTTGAACTTTCAGCTCAGTGAAAATATCTGAACTAGTCTGATGAAGTTAGTTTCTCATGATCTCAATATATAAAGAGATGGCTCTCAACACTACTGAATTGAAGATTGGTATTTATTTAGTTGCCCCATAAGCTACTGTTGTACAAACTTAGTACCCGTTTGGTTTGCAGTGTTGGACAATGTAATGTAATTGTTATTATTGTTGTCAATCTAATTCGGGTGTTTGGTTGGACAATTTTTTAATGTGATCATGATACAACCTTGATTACATTACATCACTTTCTTTTAAAACTAATTACTTCATAAAACCCATGTAATCACGATTTCATTACAACTTAAAAAAACTAAAATTTTAGAAATCACTTAATTTTTTTCATTTGTATATTTGTATATTTATATAATTTTGTTTTTATTATTTATTTATTTGTCTGTTTGTTTGTTTGTTTGTTTGTTTGTTTGTTTATTTTATTTATTATTTTAATCTTTTAATTTTAATCTTTTAATCTTTTAACTTTTAATCTTTTAAAAAATTAAAAATTTGTTATTTTAATTCTAATTTTGTTTTATTACATTACATGCTAAACCAAACATTTGAATACAATTAATATTACATAACATGGTTTGGTTACATGTTCCAACCAAACATAGTAATGTAATTGTAACTCCATTATTTAACAACGAGCTTTAAGTTTTTTATTATACATGACGTAAACCAAGTCTTATAGTTTATGGTGCTCCAATTTGTTTCGTTTCTTTGAATGATTTTTTTCCCAGAGAAAGAAAATTAGTGAGTATATTTATCCAAGAAATGAAGTGTGTATTGTAATAGCTGTTGAGAGTATTAATGGACTTTTAGCCCCACATTGAGTAGAATAGTAGAGAGAGGGGTTAGCCTCTCCTATATATATGTAGCTCCACCTCAATAATAAACAAGCTAAGTATTTTACTAAATTTCTATTTGGTATCAGAGCCATCAAATCCTAACCCTAACCCTAGCCGCCACCCTTCTCCACCAAACCCTAACCCTAACTCCACTCCACAGCCCCCCCCTCCAAACCCCCATTCTCCCCACCGCCCCCCACCCTTCCGTCACCAGCACAGTCCCCCCCCCGCCAGCACAGTCCCCTTCTCCACGACATCCCCCGCCCCCTCTCCGTCGCCGCCAATGCACCCTTCTTCTCGTCAGGTCATGCGACCTCGGGCCGCAGCTATGCACGGGACATGAACAATAGTTCTCGGGGACACCGCTGCCGCCGAAGGAGGAACAATAGACGTGGAGATGACGACGATCAAAGGTGGAGACGATCTAGATCTGTCACCGCCTTGCTGATGGAAGAGGAGGAGAAGAAGACGATGGAGACGATTTACGACAAGCTGACGGCCAAAGAGATGAAGGCTTTGGTGGACGATCTCTTCTTCAGGAGGCTGATCGAGACTAGCATCCGTGCTGCACACGCAGATGTGGATCCTTCACTATACAAAATGGGAAAGTTGGAGAAACTGTAGGTAAAGTTTGAGGGTACTTCCAACTACTTGAAGTGGTCGCGCCAGGCGATGCGGACTCTGAAGGCAAGGGACTTGGTGGACTATGTGAATGGCCAAACCAAGGCACTTGAAGATCACTTCTCACGGGAGTTTGTTGTGTGGGAAATCGTCAACAATGTTGTAGCTGGATGGTTGACAGTCTCATTGACCGACCAAGTGTCGGACAACGTGGAAGCGATGGAGAGTGCTGATGACATTTGGATGACGCTGAGAGACATGTATTCAGGGTCGGGCAATCCTATGAGGGTCTTCCAACTACATGATGGACTTGATAAGGTGGTCCAAGAAGATCACACCATCTCTGAGTATGCGGCTATGCTGAAGAAGTATTGATCAGATCTCGACCACTACGATCCCATTGGTGTGGAGGATGAGCAAGTGGAACCGACATTTGCGAAACATTATCAGAAGTTCATGGAGTATGTCTCGCGACAGAGGATGATAAAGTTCCTGCAAGGGCTCAACCCAGCATTCGAGCAGAGGAGGAATATCCTACTTGCACAACCTGAATTTCCATCACTGGAGGAGACCATAACTACTATGGCACAAGAAGAGGCACGACTGAAGCTGATACTTGGCACCACTAGCTTCCCAGGAAAAAAATCAGCTATAGCAGTTTTTAACCCAAACCCTTCTGGAGGGGGAGGATGCTACAACTGTGGAGACCCTGGACACTTCATCATATTATGTACGAAACCTCTGAGAGGCCAGTCCAGCGGCCGCGGACGCAGTCGTGGAGGGCGTAGGGGTGGTAAAGGAGGCTATGCCGGTGGCAGTGGTAATTATTCTGGAGGGTACAAGGCAAACCTGGCAGAAGGGGGGAATGAGAGGCAGTCATCCGATATGACCCATAGTGAGAGGAAAATGCTAGAAATATGGAGGAGCATGAAGCTTGGAGGCAGCGACAGTTGAGCCAATACCGCTGGGGCATCGACTCCAACCACCTCCGGGGGTAACATCACCTACTATGCCCATACAAGCACATGTATACATGCTCATGCCATTGCACCTACCCACAGACCAGAAAGTCTAAATTGGATAATTGACTCTGGGATATTCCGTCATGTCACGGATGCCCATGATGAGTTCCAAGATTACACTCACCTGGTGACGCCTGAAAGCATTCAGACTGCTGATGGTGTACTGCTAGACCCATTGTGGGTAAAGACACAGTTGAATGCACCCCTTCCATGACTCTTACTGATGTCTTGCATGCTCCATCTTTTCCTGTTAATCTATTATCCATTAGTGTCATTGTTCTTTAACTAATTGTGTTGTTTCTTTTGACATTTCTAAGGTAATTTTTCAGGATAAGGGAACGGGGAGACGGTTGGGGACTGACACTTGGCATAAATGGCTATGGTACTTGGACATGGGTGGGCTGGATGCAGCACTGGCGTCATTGGTGGATGAAGCACAACCGGAGGAGCCGCGAAAGACTGTTGAAGCATAATTATTACTCGAACATCAGGGCATGGCACTCCACTGAGTCGTATGTTTCCCTCTATGTATCAAAAGGCTAATAAGCAAAAGATGGTTTGTGATGCTTGTGAACTTGAAAAACATACCAGAAGCTCTTATGTGAGTTCGATAAATAGAAGTTTAGCTGTCTTTGATATGATACACTTTGATGTGTGGGAACCTTGTCCTATAACTGTTGTTAATGGTTTTAAGTGGTTTGTTGACTGCTACACTCGTGTTACCTGGGTATACCTAATGAAGAGTAAAAGTGATGTCTTTGCATGCTTTCAAGATTTTTATCGCATGATTACAACATAATACGGTGCTAAGGTGAATATTTTGAGGTCTGACAATAGGACATAATATACCAACAAGGCTATTGAAGAGTACTTATCAGCCTATGGGATACATCAACTTTATGTGCCTATACACCAGCACATAATGACGTGACGGAGCTGAAGAACAGATTCCTGTTGGAAGTGGCACGATCAATGATGTTTGCTATGAAGGTTGCTAAACACTTGTAGGGGCATGCCGTGTTGACGGCTGCATATCTAATTAACATGATGCCCTCTCATGTGTTAGGATGGAATACACCGATTGAGATGCTTATAGGTGAGAACAAATACATTGTTCCTCCAAAGGTATTTGGATGTGTATGCTTTGTGAAGGATAATAGGCCTGCGGTGTAAAAGTTGGACCCTTGGGCAGTGAAGTGCGTCTTTGTTGGCTAGTCAAGGACTCAGAAGGGATATTCTTGCTGGAGTTCAGTGGAGCGAAGGTTCTTTGTAAGCATGGACGTTACATTCAGAGAGATAGGACCATACTACAACAATGGTTCAGGTGATGGTTCTGTATTTGGTGACACACCTAACACATGAGGTTTTAGGAGTGAGGGAGAGATGGGTCCAAGCGTGATTGTCGAGTCAGTTCCATGCCCAATAATGGAAGTTGGTCCAAGGGAACAAGGGGGAGATAGCGAGGATGAGGAAAATGATGATGATGCACACAATCAGGAGGAAGAAAGTGATGCTCCAGTACATGGGAGGAACATACTACAGAACAATCTACATAGCTCCAAGTCTACAGAAGGAGAAAACAACAGTCCACTACTGTGCCTATTGCCTCTATTGTGCCATGTCCCTCGTCTAACCCTGTCCTAACTCCTGAAGATGCACGTCCCGCATCGAATCCCTCTGATTCGGATGGTATAAACTCTCCTCCACTATCTCATATTCCCTTAAGAACTTCTTCTCGCAGTAATGCGAGAAGATCCCCTAATCGTTATGGTTATGAACATGACATTGTCCATTTTTTATCCTACTCTAATCTATTTCCTACTTATTGAGCATTCATTGCATCGTTAGACATCACTTCTTTGCCTAAGTGTTGGCAGGAAGTGAAGGAAGATCAAAAATGGAAAGCTGCAAGTTGGAGGAACTTGGGGCACTTGAAAGAAATGAGACTTGAAAACTTGTTCCATTACCTAAAAGAAAGAGAGCAGTTGGATGCAAATGAGTCTTTACAGTAAAGGAGACGCCAGAAGGAAAGGTGGAGTGATACAAGGCAAGATTGATTGCAAAGGGATTCACTCAGTCCTATGTCATCGATTATGATGAGATATTTGTTCCAGTAGCAAAGATGAGCACTGTGAGAACCCTGGTCTCTATTGCAGCAAACCATGGGTGACAACTTCATCAATTAGATGTGAATAATGCGTTTCTTCATGGAGATCTACAAGAGAGTATACATGGAGACACCCCTATGGACTCAAGCAATCTCCTCGAGCTTGGTTTGAAAGATTCAGAAAAGCTGTCACAGGCATGGAGTACAGCCAGACCAATGCAGATTACATGATCTTTTTCCGACATGCGAGAGGCCACGTCACCATACTTGCAGTATATGTAGATGATATAGTGATCACAGGTGATGAGGAGGAGGAGATTACCCAGCTGAAGTCAAAACTTGTCAAGGAATTTGAAGTAAAGAACTTGGAAATGATGAGGTATTTTCTCGAGATCGAGGTGACTCGAGGAAGAGATGGGATCGTCCTCTCTCAGAGTAAGTATGTACTAGACCTGCTCACAGAGAATGGTATGTTGGGATGTCGATCGACAGTCACTCCAATCAATCAGAAAGATAAGTTGAGGCAGAGGCGGGAGAGCCGGTTGATCGTAAGAGATATCAGAAACTTGTAGGCAGATTGATTTATCTAGGCCACACTCTTCCTGATATCTCATTTGTTGTGAGTGTAGTGAGTCGCTACATGCATGATCCAAGGAAGGGCCACATGGAAGCAGTTTTCCATATTCTATGATATCTGAAGGGGACTCCTGAAAGAGGGCTATGGTTCAAGAACAATGGACACCTGGGTGTTGAGGGATACTGCGATGCAGATTGGGCAAGCTGCATGGACGACAAAAGGTCTACCTCAGAGTACTGTGTCTTTGTGGGGGGTAACCTAGTCTCATGGAGAAGCAAAAAGCAATCTGTGGTAGCACGATCGACCGTTGAAGCAGAATATAGAGCTATGGCTCTGGGAGTGTCAGAGTTGTTGTGGGTAAAAGCACTGCTGAAAGAGTTGAAGCTGGACCAGGGAATACCATTGCGCATTCTGAGTGACAATCAAGCTGCACTAATTATAGCTAACAATCCAGTTCAGCATGACAGAACGAAGCACATCGAGATCGATCGATTTTTCATCAAAGAGAAGCTAGAGAAAAGGATATTAAAGCTCGATAATGTTCGCTCAGAAGTACAAGTCGCAGATTGTCTTACTAAGAGTCTTAATTTATTGAGTCTTTCTAAACTATGTAACAAGATGGGGATGATTGATATCTATTGCCCATCTCGAGGGGGAGTGTTGAGAGTATTAATGAGCTTTTAGTCCCACATTGAGTATAATAGTAGAGATAGGGGTTAGCCTCTCATGTATATATGTAGTTCCACCTCAATAATAAACAAGCCAAGTATTCTACCAATTTTTTTTATAGCATAATAAAAATACTTATTTTCTTAAATATACTCCAATTTCCTGGATGCATTACATGTTAGATTAAGAACTTTGATTGCGAAGTCTCGCAATTTAGGAGCTTCACCACAACATAAATCCCACAACACAACTATAAGGCAATTGTATTTGGAAATAAAATTGCAACTAGTACTAGTACTAGCAAGTAATAAACAAAATAAAATATCATTAGCTTTATTATACAATGACAACTCATTCATAATTTGATCCTGCATCTCATGAGTTGGAACTAGTCTTTCTATGCATGCGTACAATCCGGTGACAACTTCTTTATCAACCTCAATATAGAATTATTGTAGAAGAAGTGAGGGTTCAAAAAATGATCCTCAACATGTAGTGGATGTTGAAGTTGTGATTCCCATCTCTTATCAATGATTTCAAAGATCTGCCTTATACTTCTTTTCATTACCATCAATTTTTTTTTCAATAGTCTCCTTAGTCCTATCTATTACTTCATAACGTAGCACATTGCAGGTTTCTTTTCATTATCAACAAGACGAAGGACATTGACAAGAAGACCTATTATCATCAAAGTAAAAGAGACTATACTCGAAAATGATGGCATAAAAATGACCTATGATGCCTTCTTACATTTTGCTTCCTTTGTCCATCTACTTTTCCTACGTGTACATGTTTCTCAAACAACTATTTTACTTATAAGCACTTTGCAACGTAAGGAACGATGTCAGAAAGCGTGTAACTCCACATCTCACTAACTCCTTGTTGCTGAACTCTCTCATCGCGTTCAACACAACTGTGTTATTTTAGATAAACCCAACAAGAGTGATTGCCCTACTAATGGTCCTCTTGATCTTATCAATCTTTCCAATATTCTACAACATAAGATCTATGCAATGCGCTGCACAAGGTGTCCAAAACAATGCTTCCTCTTTGCCTTTTTGCCTATTAATATCAAAATCAAACAAATCATAAAACAATTAGGATAGATAGTGACTAAAATAAATAGAAAATTAAATATGTCATAACTAAACTAACTTACCGGCCAAGACTATTGTTTCCATTATCTGTTTACTTTGAACATTATTTTCACCAATGCGTTTCACAATCTTCTCAAGAAGTTCAAACATCTTTTCTCCGGTCTTCACAAGAGATGTACGATCAACGGACTCCATACCATTTGCAAGAAATTGATCAACATCCTTTGCTTTCTATCCGTCCATGCATTGGATATAATGAAAGAACCATATTTCTCCCCATCTTTCTTTTGACCATTCATCAAATCTTCTTTGTAAGCCAACTCCTTTTTAAGGAGTAGTATTCTCAACTCATAGCAACTTGGAGGCTTCAAATTTGGGCCATAATTTTCAATTGCATTAATCATAGTTTAAAGCTTTCTAGACGTGCTACATTGAAAGCTATTCCCGCTTGATAAAAGAAACGAGCTATATGTTGAATTGTTCTACCTCTTAGCTTTTTGTCACAAGCTTCATTCATACTAATTTGTCTAGCTTTTTCTTTCTTTGCCGCACTTTGGGTTCTACTCATATTAGATGATTTTGCCTTCATTTTCTTGCTACTATCCGCTTCACCTCCGATTTTTAGACTTTGACCGTCTTCTTTTGTCTCTTCCACCTCCAATCAACTCTTGAACTTCAACATCTTCATCAACATCATCATTACCCAAGAATCTAACTTCCTAATTAGTTTTATATTAGCAGAAAAATCACATTTTCTCATTCTTCTTTGAACCTCTACCATAGAGAGGTTATAGGAACCCTCCACATGATATTTGCAGTAGCTTCCGGTCTCCATTACGACCTCCACCGGAATTCATATCACATTACTCACTTCATAACCTCTACTGCGACCTCCAGTGTAAAATCATATCTACATGCGGCTTCAATCTTCATGGGTGACTTCCACGGTTCCACCGGTAGTCCACCACAAAATTCTTAAGTTTTTGTGTATGTGCATGCAGTTGTGTTCATGTGACTGTTTTGTATGTCTGGGTTTCTTATCAGCAGCGACTGCAGGTTATATCTTTTTTTGAGAACTTATGCTGACATTGTTCTGATGCAGTAGAGTTATGAGATGGCATGCAAATTTTTTTATTTAAGATCTGAATTCTCATGCAAACAAATATACAAAATGGCTTTCCACTTGGTTTTTTTTTGTCACGCGGAAACCACTTTTGTTCCGTATTGATGGACCTACAAAGAACATCAGAACTCTATGTGGAACATATAAAGTTGGTTAGTCAGTCGGTCGGTTAAATAGATAGCGAATCACAAGCTGTAACCGACCTGTAAATCTTTTAGAAACTATAACCAAACTGGCCTTGTTTATTGGACTAAACCGAACCGACCGCTAGTTGGATGGTTCGTTCGGTTAAGTGTATTTTAGGTTAATCATGAACAACCCTACCTCAAAATATGGATTGAAGGCTTAAGGCTTATTGTCATATTATGTACATGGGTCAGGTCAGATATACACCGATATAGAAAGCTGTTGGTAATTTAGTACTATTATACTAGACTAATGGTCTGTCAGACATAAAAAAAGAAAACCGACTCCATTCCAAGACAGGTCGAGCAATAATATTAAATTGACAACAGAGGTTGGTGTTATCTCCATTAAGTGAATAGCTCGATTCCAAGAGCGATTGAACAAGAGTATTAAACCAATTGCATGTCTCGCATTAAGTCCATAGCTTGAGTTGAGATTGAGCAAGAGTATTAAACCGATTGCATGACACTAATCATTGCATGTTTAGAACACTAGCAGGAGATTTTGAAGAATTCTTAATTGAGCTAAAGTACATATCAGTTTTAACCAAATTAACCGGCCGGCATTTAGTCGGTTAACTGAACCACTCGGTTATTCAGGATATGCAGGTCAGGCTCGGTTTTAAAATTTGCATAACCGAGTAAGTTGGTTTGGTTGCCAAAATTGTATGTCAGTCTGTTAACCATGATCGATGTATAAGGCTAGTTAGCTTGCCTAGACATTCAAATATTAGTAATCATATCTGGGTACTTCAGCCTCTTGCCAGAATATGTATGCCATAAAAAATAAGGATGTGTTGTCATGTGATGCTTAGTGTCATGATTAATCTCACATTCTGAAAGACTGCTGGAAGCACGTAAGCATCATGTTGTTACAGAGTGAGCAACTTTTATATAATGTAATGCCAACTTTTTATTCATGATGAGAAATCTAGAACCAGACAATGTAAATTTTGACATAACTAAATTAGATCCACATTGCTGAATATCAAAGTTCGTGGAACGTTTGCGTGCTGTCATGTAAGTACCAATAAATTTTAATGGGTTTTCTCAATGTAAACCCCTGCATTCTTACAAAATGAAAGATCCCCTCAAATTTATTCAAATATCTAAAATTATATTAGGAAAATCCTGGTGATTATTGAGAAATAAGGGAAAAGGTGTCCCAGGTCTTGTACAATGGTCTGAAAGTTCTCAAAGATATTAGATCTCTAAGTTCCTCTCCTAAATTCCTCCTAGTTTAACAGTAATAAGTATTCTTCAAATATTCCATTATTTTCCTTGCTAAGACTTGGTGGAACGTTTTACTGCCATTACGTCCCCTTAGTGGTAGATAATTTCATTATTTTCTAAACAGAATGACATAATAGTAATTGATGCCTATTCCTATATTCTCTTCCCCAAGAAAGTTCAGTTCCAATGTTTTAGAACAGGTTAATCTTTGCAAGTGTGTCGTGTCAAGTGATGAACTCCTTCAATGACCGATGTCCTAGAATCAAGACATTCTAATACATTGGGATTATTCCACTTTGAGGGACAAATTGCATGGATAGGTGTAACAGCATGGGATTTCTGTACTTTTATGTCGTGGACATGAAAAGGATACAATGTAATAAGAAATCAAGATATGAATGTGGCAGAATTTTATTTAGTGTATTTGTCGTGTTCTTGCTTGGGAAACTTGGAGGGACTGTCATTCCTTTCATCTTTAGTTTATGTGTCATAGATATGAATGTAATTCCCTATAGCAAAATTTATCATCTTACCTCTTGTCCAAACTCTTTATAGTCTACGGGATCTTGGAGGGTGCACCTTGGCTGCATAAGCTTAAACTGCATAAGGTATCTCTACCTGCCTGCCGATTGGCTATCTAGATTTTATTGCATGACCCTCTCGTGCTCATAGCTATCTTGGCTAGGAATCTGGCACTTACATATAGGGTTGATTTTAGGTTGACAGCTAGCTGGTCATAAAAATTGTCAAAGCTTTTTATGGAACTTTCTTATGCCCCATAGTCGACACCATTCTGGTGGGAGAAGCCATGGATGATGATAAATTGATGATGATGATGACCATGTCTTTGCACTGTCCTCATGTCTGAAGGCATTTTGGAGTATTTGTTCTTCGTAGTTTACTTTCAAATTTGAGGTCTAGAAATTATATATTTGAAGGGGGATTAAGAAGGCAATGGTCACAAAGGTGGTTTTTTGGGTGTATATATATATATATATATATATATATATATATATATATATATCCAATTTTAGTTTACAATTTTTAAGTATAGATAATAGTGAAAATGTAGATTTAAAACTGCATGTGGTTGGCAGAGATGCAGAAGGCATTCTAAGACTGAACACTAATGTATTCTAAGTATATGTGTCATTAATTCATGTGTTTTTCTGTGGAAGAGAACAATTCGGCTTCGATAGTATATTTTGTGAAGATTTGGACACTTTCCAATGAACTTCCACCACAGTGATATCATTATGCTAAGAGGTTTCAAAATCGTTTGGAAAATACGGCGATTACTTATGTAACTATGGAAAGTCTGCAAGTCTTAATTCTTAAAACTTGTTTCCACTGCACTGCACTCAGTTTGTAAATAAGTGCTGCATTCCATTTAGGAGGATAGACAGCACCAATAAAGCCTTCATCAGAATATTTTTGGATCCATGATTCCTTTTTCTTCTGTCCAGCTTAGCAAAATCTCCATTTATGGGGGAGAGCTTACAAGATAGGTTTATAATTATTGTTATTAGATCTCTACTATTTCCTATGTTGCATTATCACTCTTTGTATCAACCAAACCAGTATTTATTTAGGTTGCAGACACGGACACGGGTAAGGATACAGACACTACGAATTTGAAGTACGACAATTTTTGAAAAACTAGAATACAAGTACGACATGGATACGGTTATATAGTTATTTATACACAAACTTATATCTATATATGATATATCACATATTAGGTGTTAGTATTATCTATATTTATCACGATTGGATATTAACTAGGTTCTAAAAGTTCGTAGAAAAGATCCTGTGCGAAAAAAAACTCTTTACTTTCTCATATCCCGATTATGTTAGGCAGAAGCCCGGCCTTGCCAAATCACTGTCAACCATTTTTTTTTTTGGTGTTCTTTGGCCAGACATGGGTGAACCTTGTCCTACATGTCTGTCAAGGAAGTATATCGTCGCATATGTATCAGATATGAATACAAACACATATATGGTCCTTTTGTTTGGGGGTGGGGGTTTGTGTGTGTGTGTTGGGGGGGGGGGGGGGGGGGGGGGTTGGTATCTGTGCAACCTAGAAATTTATATGATGGTTCTTCGCCTTTATCACGTGCACATTTTCTTGTTCTACATCTACACGACATTACTTGAGTACCTTATGATAATTTTTTTTATTTGACGGTAATGTATGCCTAGATGTTCATTGTCCCATAAGCGTCTGTCTACAATAGTTTTTATCAATGGCAGGTAAGCCCATGCATGGAGCGAGCCGTTCTCGACCAACTTATCGGATATTTTGATGCTAGACTGGCTGGCTATCCAACAACCTTAAGTGAAGATGAAGCTATGGTAATGTTTACGATCTATATTCTTCTATTTCTTTGTGCAGATTTTAAGCTCATCACTAACTCAATGTTGATTACATGATGAACCAGTTGACGGATTACAAAATAGACCCAAAGAAACGAGTTGCAGCTCAGCTTGTAAAGTTAGAAAAGAAAATGTTGTATTCTTGTCTT
>JAYESA010000008.1:143070775-143080775 GCA_036927795.1 Iris macrosiphon
TTATAAACTTTGTAAGACTCATTAAGTTGAAGTTTCCAAATTCTGATTCTTCGAACTCTTGCAATTTTTTTTGGCACAAGTCTTCGGAAAGCAGTTAATTCACCGAAGAGAACACAAGATTGATTGAAAATATTAGAAGAGGAATTTTTTTTTTGGCGGTGGTAAATTTGGATGAATTAATTACTTTTTTTTTTTAAAAATAGGATGCGAACTTACCTGAAATATCCTTCTAATATAGATGTTATTGTATTTTGATCAATTGAGTGAAATGACCAAAAGATCCCCTGAACAACGTCCATAAATGTTCAAAATATAATGGTATTTTTACCAAAATACCCCATAAAGATCATATTATTCATATAATATGGCTGATGTTCATGGGGATAAATTGGTAAAATACCCACCTCTCAAATGGTCACGGGAGCAATTAGGTGGGGCATGCAACCGCGGTATTGAGGACCAGCCTGGACCGAGCGTCTTTTGCGCATATTGGGCCTCCGGGTCTAGAGGGTAAATCCGATTTAGAAGGGGACACCCCGGGCCTCCTGGTCTGTGGTGGAAAACCCGACCAGGTAGGGGGTCGGGCCATGTTATGGGAGGAGAACCCAGTCCGACCCAGATGGAGGAACAGGTCGGACAGTCCCGAGCTTTGACTGGGCCTAAGCTTGGGTTTGACCGGTCCGGACCGATTTTCAGGCTGCTTGGCCAACCAAACACCTTGTTTTTTATTCATAGATGGGAGGGCCAAGATGTACTTTAGTACCATATGCGACAGATTGTTCCTGCAACTCAAACCCACGTCTTACCGGATGCAAAAGTCAAAGAACAA
This sequence comes from Iris macrosiphon, assembly GCA_036927795.1. Classification (NCBI taxonomy): domain Eukaryota; kingdom Viridiplantae; phylum Streptophyta; class Magnoliopsida; order Asparagales; family Iridaceae; genus Iris; species Iris macrosiphon. The sequence continues at coordinate 143,071,605 of JAYESA010000008.1, forward strand.
ATACAAGAGGATGCATGTATCTCTACTTTAGATAGAAGCGGATATGGGTATGGAAATGGATATAGGTATATGATCTATGCCTCTTTTCTTGTAGAACCAACAAAAAGACAAAAGGTATATCAAGATAGCATATAATTGTGACCTTTCAATTTGATCATTATACCTAGAATGAAACTTAAGATCATGGAACTTGATGTCAGAGGAAGATGTCATCAGGAAAAGGCAAATAGGAGAGAGTTGCACCGAAAAAGAGAGGAACAACAATAGATGGTCAGATTAAGACTGCAATACTAGTCAAGTAGGTACAAAAGAATCTCATGAAAAGAGATAGTAGTGAGAAACTCTGAGCAGAAGGAAAAGAGGCAGATCGATATATTGTGCAGGGAGGGAGAGGGCATGTGAGAGAAGGTGATGGTGCGAGGTTAGTGAGGGTTGGTTGAAAAGAGGAAGAAAAACAAAGTAGGTTAGAAGAGAGAAGGAGAATGAACAGTGGAGAAAAAAGTATCGTGCTAACCTTTGATTCAGTGTAGAACAATAATTTAGGAGAGAAGAATCATGATTAATCAGAGTCCTCTCTTTAAATAAAGTAGAGTTGAATAATAGAACATACACGGGTTTTAACCTGATAACCTAAGGAGTTACCTAACACGTTAGCTTTTATAACACATACGGTTAAATATCTACAAAAAAAAAAGCTCATCAGAGAATGAATCAAGGTTGCTTTTCAGCTTCTACTTGAGCTATCTGCACATATATTTGCTAACTTTAGCATCACTATTTAACATATTTGTTTTATATATGGGTGTAAGGCTGTGTATATCTTGATCCTCCCGAGACCTGGCGTAGCGGGAAGCCTCGTGACATTGGAACGACTAGGCACGCTATTAAGTAAAAAATATCAACTTGGAGAAAGTTGAGATTTATTTTACGAGATTTGTTTAGAAGCGGAATGCAAAAAATTAAGATTTATTGTAAGAGTTTTGTTTAGAAGGGAAATGCAATTAGATACATATATCAAGTTCCATTTCTATGGTCAATGGTGTAACCACAAAATGTAAGTTCTAAATTGCATGATTTGTGACCTTGCAAAGCAATTTTCTATGGCTAATTTACACTTAAAATACCTTGGACTTTGGCCTTTGTTTACTTAAATACGCTGGACTTTGTCTTTGATCAGATTGCCCTTGAAGTTTCCAGCCGCTCTCACCCACAATCCATCTCACATGACCAGCACATGCTCTTTCTTGAACTTCTTTACTGTCATCTTCAACCTTTTACCCACTTCCTAATTCTTTACTCAAGTTACTCAACCTAAAATTTAACCTTAGCAACCCATTCACCATTTCCCCTTCCCTGCTGCTTCCCCCATTCAAGAACTCTCTCTCTATATATATAAATGGGAAGAGGGGAGGGGTGTGTGTGTGTTTGTTTTTCTTTTTTCTTTTTTCTTTTGTTTGGGGGTGGGTTGGGGGGTTATAATTATTTGTTTAGATGCTATTTTTTTAAGCTAATTAGAAATTAGTTCTTTTACTTTTCATTCATGAGTTAGATATGGGTTATTGTCAAAATTTGAAATTGTAGTCTTAAATATATAGAAAACATAAACAAAGTTCAAGGGAACAATTTGAACAAAAGTTAAGTTCAGGGTATTCAAGTGAACAAAGGTAAAAGTTCAGGGTATTGTAGTGTAAATTAGCCATTTTCTATTACAGTTTATACTTTAAAATATGCTTCTTTATTGGATGATTATTCAATTCTAACCAATTTTCTTTGGGAGTTCCATGTTAAAAGATATGAAGTTAACTGGTTTCCATTACAATTAAAAAAAATAAAAAATTACAGTTTGTACTTCACATATACTTTTGCTTGTTGGATGATAACTAATTCTCTTTGAGAGTTCCATGTTAAGAGACTAACATTGGCCTCGTTTGGTTCGCGGAAAGGAAAGGAACACAATTCCTTGCTCCTTTCCTTTCCTTTGGGAAATTACAATTCCCATACATTTTCCTTTCTTGTGATTTGGAAAGGTCAAGGAAATTGGAAGGAAAAGTAATTCCCTAGGGTGGGAAAGTGAATCCCTAGGTGGGTGGGAGTAACCACTTTCCCCCCTATTTTTCTCTTCCTTGGGAATCATTTGCCTTTTCCAAACTTTTTCTTTGGCTTCCAAACATAGGAAATGAATGACTTTCCTTTCCGAATGTCATGATTCCGTGAACCAAACATGGCCTAAAGCTGACTTGTTCGTCTTAATTCACACCCCCCCCCCCCCCCCCCCCCCCCCCTCCTCCCCAATATTAGTCCCAAACTTTTATGCTAGTATTCCTGATTCCAAGTTATATTTATCTTAAGATCCTTTTCTAGGTATTTTGAAGTTGGGATGTAGCTGCCTACAGATGATCACTTCTTCCCAGTTTCCTTGGCACATTTGGTTAATGATATGCTCTTGGTTGTCACATGTTGGTTTGTCGCAGGAACTCCATGAAGTCTTCTACAGTTTTTTGTTCCCCTAGTAAAACCAGGTTGTACAGACAATGAGAGATGGCAGAAGAATCCTGATGTGGAACTTGATGTTTCATGTTTCATTCTTGATGTTATTATCTGTTCTCCATGTTAATGAAAACCTGTGAATAGAAATTGATTTGACAGCCCTGATGTAGAAAATTAGGCTATGTACTTTTTCCCATATTATTGGTAACATGTGAATAGAAATTGTTCTGCAATTCTTGTATAGACATTGCGCTCTTCATTCTAATGTTTGCACTATTCTTATTTAACGTATGGATAGAAACATTTTTACAATCCTAATGCTAAAATTTATGATTTTTTTTATTCTTGATGTATATTGTGCAGACCCCAAAAATTGAGATTGAGATGGTGGTTGGGTATGTTACTAGCCTATTCTTCAAATCATTGAAAAATGTGAACAAAGACTTTTTTGTTGGTTCATTTGCTGTCAGAGATGTTCTTCCTGGGTACATTGTGGCACACCACATGGTTAGGTAGCACACAAATACAGCGAAGGGAGAAGGAAGCAATACTCCTGTATAAAAGTTTTGTTTCTTGTTAAGAATGTTATGCTACTTTTTTCTTACATGTAGACATTCATCTGCAATTCTGCACTCGGTTTGTATTTTGTATAATTGTAGCCGGTTCTCTTTTTTTGGGTAACTTGAAATGTAGCTGTGTAAACAGTTGTACTTGTCCTTGTAAAAATACTGATACAGAGTGGGGAACCAGAATAAATTGATCATATCAGACTCCCATTTACATTTTAAACTATGCTAATTTTCCTATGTTGCTTATACCTTGTTAAGATTTTGATCTACCTTCAAAGACTGTACCATCCAGTATACATCTACTTACTCTATTTCCTTTGGAAACTTTCAAAGAAAGCCATACCCAAACTTTGTGATTGAATAAATCCGTTTTGGGCATAAAGTTCCCATTGGCCCGTAAGAAGTGGACCTAACCCCTGGGGATATGGTGATACGTCTAAGAAATTCTAGGGGCTTCGTTTTGCAAGGAAGGGAAGGCATCCGTGCAGTTAGTTCAAGGCTGAGCCCTCCTCAAAGCAATCATGTGAAGACCTTATTTTGTATTTCACAATACAATCTGGAGAAAAGAGTAAACTATTGTTTATTGGAAAGTCAGATACTTGCCTCTTAAGTTATTATTATCCATGAAAGTAAAAGTCAAATCAATAATCTGTGCTAGCTATCTCATATTGTATCTGGTTACTTGATATGGACTCACTTCTATATATATTTGGATCAACTTACCGAAACCCACGTCTTGGTCAAAATGTAACATCTCCAGGTATGAAACACATCCAATTCTCATTGAAATATTTGCAGATTGGAGTTACATTAAGTTGGCCAAGGGATTCAACATGCTGAGCTTTTAAATTTTTAATGATAGACTTTCGGGTCCAAGGTGTTATTAAGTCCTAATGAATTAACTATTTAGGTAGCATAATTATTAGCTATATAAGCATGATCATTCCTTCATCGTTATTGTCCTGAGACCTGTTTTCTATGATCAAGCACTGGCACATTTAGGTTCTGGATGCACCATGTCGCTTCAAATTAGCAAATCATATTCTACATGACTTGAGAAAATTTTGAAACATATTTGTCAGTTTAGTAAAATGCATTCATATCATGGTCATCCAAAATTGACCATTTTGTATTAACTAGATGAATGTGGTTAAAACTTCAAACAATCCCAAGTGTTTTTTTTAAAATACCTTTTCTTATATCAGAGGTATGTAGAGTAAATATGTAGAGTAAACCGTTTGAAACTTCTGGAGATGGGACTTCTCGAGAATTGAAAGTTCTGCAAGATGATGATATATACGCACAATTTATACGGTTCATTTTGAACCATTTCTAAGCTATATTTACAATAATAGAAATTATATATTTAAACAAATATTTTTAAATTTATTATTAACTATGTTATATTTTTTTGTGATATTACTAATAGATAATTCGTTATCAAACAAAGCAAATGACCTGAAAAAACAAAAAAAACGAAAAAAACATAATTTTTGTCAAAAACAAATTTTTGGTTTAGTATATTTTAAATATATTTTACGATTTATTATGTTTAGGAGAATTAACTTGTATTTAAATATTTTGTGTTACCATCTAAACATATATTTTTAAATTTTTTCATGCAACACATGTGAATCTACTAGTACGTACGAAGAAAACAGTAAGTATTTTTTTTTAATTTTTATATTAAGTATTGATGATAAACAAACAATTTATACGACTCATTTTTTAGGAGTTTCTAAATCGTATTATAATAGTAAAGAATAAATTTTAAAATAAATATTTTTGATTTATTAGTTTCTATATTATATTTTTTGTGATATTAATAATAAATAATTTATTATTATCTATTCAACAACAAAAAAAATTAAAACAAAACAAAATCAAATCCACTCTCACGCCAACTGAGTTGGCGGTCCCCATTCCTCTCTCCCTCCGCCAACACAGTTGGCAAGTCTTTCCTTTCTTTGCAATTTTTTTAAATTTTTTCCTTCAATCATAATTGGATGAAAATTCACTCATTTTGATGAAAAATTTTGATAAAAAAATTTAGAAAGAAAGTAAGGAGTGAAGAAGAAGTCTTGGAAGTTAAAAAAATTAGATTTTATTGTCTTCTCAATACTTTTATATATATATTTTTTCTACTTTATTATTTTGTGTGAATATAATTTTACCATCTAAAAAAAAAATTTGTCTTGTATCTCATCATGTCACATAAAATCATATCACATTACAAGACAACTTTACACTACCTCATCCACAAGTACTATCAATGGTACATCGTGTGGTGTTTAGTTTGGAATGAGGCTCATTCAAAAAGGCTGATGATAAAGGCACTAAAAATAGCTTATAGCTGGTTCTAATTTTTTTTTCCTAATTTTTTCAATTAAAATTTTATTTAAAATTAGTCCAAAATTTTAGTTAGGAATTGTTAAAATTTTGATAGTCCTTTCAATAGGTTGAATTGTCAAAATTTTGACAGTCTATTGAATTGCATACATTATTTAGTACTGTTAATTTTGACAGTCCAAACTATTGGAAGGAATGTCAAAATTGACAGTCCTAATTAAAATTTTGGACTAGTCCTGAATAAAATTTTAAGTAAAAATTCTGAAAAAAAAAAAGCCTGAGTCATCTTTGCAGTGCCTTTATCAGGAACCTTCAAAAAGATCGCTCTTTTTTTTTAATGTTCTACGTATATGCTCCAATATCACTGCTTTACTCCCACCATTTATTAAAAAAAAAAAAAAGTTTTTCCTGATTCGAACACAGACTGATGAAACATGTCTCTCGTCTCAACCACTTAAGCTAAAGGTATTGGCAAATGGGTCACTCCGTTGTGGTATAATAGTTAGAGGAATGATATTGAGAACACCTCTATGTTATTTAATAAGTGGAAAACATCCTCCTGAAAGTGTTTTGACTAAGAATAAAATAAACTCAGAAACGACACTTTGAAGATGATGTTCCCGACTTATGAAACAACAGAAAAGTGTTCTCAATATCTTTTATCTAACACGGAGTTATATTAAAAATTTCTATTATCTAATTGAAGGTTTCTATGTACACTTGTACCTTCTGAAGCTACAACTAAAATACATGGAAATAAAAACAATAACCTGGGACAAAATTTTAGCACATTCTGCCATTGTAGACAACTCTCGCCTCTGGCCAACAGCCTATTCTCCAATGACAAAAGATAAGTTCCATGAGACTTTACACAATATGAAGATTTGATGAAAATAACACTAACAGTTTTATGGATACAATATAATCTCCTATTGCAGTAGTCTTGAAGATTTGCAAACTACAACCGCTAAACACCTGCTACCTAGGCATTGGAAGCTGTACAGCATATTAACTACAAAAAACTTTATATAGCCAAAAATTTTTATTATAGAAATCATAGTTTGCACTTATCGACCGATCCGATATGGCCGATACTGTTGGAGTGGATGGAGTTTCCAACCTAGGTAAAAAATATTTCGCAGTGCGAAGAGCGTCATTCGTGTGTCAAAAAAGTTCGAAAAATGCATCGAGCACCGTGTATTAGAACATTTATGGTAAGCAAATATTATATTGGATTTTGATCTTTGACTTTATTTATATATTTATGATTGGATCTTTCATATATTAACTTTCCATACAATTGAATTTTCAATTTATGGTAAGCTAATGATTTGATTTTCATCAAATATATGATTGAATGTAATTGGATTTCCATAAATATTTTTGGCTTCCATATATAGATTTTCGTATGGAAACCCTAATTCATGCAAGGGTTTATATAAAGGCTCATGCAATATAAAACAACATAAAAAAAAAGAGAAAAAAAATGTGGCAAGAGTGTCATTGCAACTTTGGAGAGGAGAAAGAAGGATTGTAGGTCGTTTCGGAGAAGGAGATCAATTTGGGGTATTTCTCATTGTCTTTTTTCTTCGTGGTTGTAATCTATTTTCTGTTCCAAAGAGTTGCGGTGATCCGTGTTGGATCGGTGAAGAGCTTGTAGAGAGTGTAATCCCTTTATTCCATTAGTGGAGGTTCTTCAGGGTTGGACTCCGAGCGTCCCGTGGTTTTTTTCATCTGATTTTTTCACGTAAAAATTTATGTCTGCGATTTGTGTTTGGTGTTTTTTAGTTTGTACGTTTTGCTCGGTTCTCTCGCAGGTACTCTTTGGTTTGGGAAACGGTTTCCGCGTTTCATTCCCAACAGTGTGGTATCAGAGCCAGGTTCTGGAATTTCAGAATGGTGTCAGGAATTGACAGGCAAACCAAGGAGGAGAGATGGAAGTGAAGCCGGTGCGCATGGTAAACATGAACGGTACCAACTATCACTACTGGAGGAGCAAGATGAAGGATCTGTTATTTGTCAAGAAGCTGCATCTGCCGGTATTTGCTTCCGAGAGGTCCAGTGACAAATCCGAAAAGGACTGAAAGTTCGAACATATACAGGTGTGTGGGTACATCAGGAAGTTCGTTGACGAGAACGTGTACAACCACGTTGCTAGCATTGAGCACGCGAGGACACTGTGGGATAAGTTGGAATCTTTGTATGCGAAAAAGACCGGGTTAAATAAATTTTTCCTGATCCGGATGATGATGGGTCTGCGGTACAAAAATGGAGCATCCATTACGGATCATTTGAGTGAATTCCAATGTATGGTTGACCAGCTATCCTCGATGAGAGTCAAGTTCGACGACGAGGTTCAGGGACTATGGCTGCTGTGTACATTGCCAGACTCGTAGGAGACGGTACGAGTGTCTATGGTCATTTCTGCTCCGGAAGGCGTGGTCAGTTTGGAGTTTGCCAAAAGCGGGATATTGAATGAAGAGATGCGGAGACGTTCTCAGGCCACTTCATCCACATCCCACTCAGAGGCGCTTGTTTCAGAAAGTCGCGAAAGGGGTAAAAGTAGGGGTCCAGGCGGTGGCAGAGACAAAAGCAGGAGAAGGTCCAAGGGTCGGTACGAGGACTCAGAGTGTTACCATTGTGGCAAGAAGGGCTACATCAAGCGAAACTATTTCGCTTAGAAGAGAGAGAAGAAAGGCGACAAGGGAAAGCAGGACGAGAACACTACAACGGCGGCCTCGACGCATGGAGGCGATCTGATCATTGTAGGTGATGAGATAGTTATGAACCTCGCCTGCGATGACAACTCCTGGCTGGTGGACTCGGGTGCTTCAGCACACGTATCTCAAGACAGGGCATTATTTGCTACTTACACAACAGACGACTGTGGAGTGTTGAAGATGAGAAATAGAGATGTGTTGAAGACAGTTGCCATTGGAGATGTGCATTTGAGGACAAAGACGTGTACATTTCTTGTTCTGAAAGATGTTCATCATGTCGCTGATATCCATTTCAACCTGGTGTCGGTTGGAAGGTTGGATGACGATAGTTTCTTCAATCTCTTCGGAAACAGTCAGTGGAAGCTTTCTAGAGATTCGATGGTGATTGCCAGAGGAAGCAAGTGTCACTACCCCATTTCCAGAGCAGAGTATTTTTTTATTTTAATTTGGTTAATTGTGTATTTATCATAAATATTTGTATTAATATTTAATTGTTGGTTGTATTATTTTTTATTAGTTATTTTAGTGTTTTGGCTAGCCTGGACCCATGTCAGACCCTAGTGGACCCATGTCAGACCCAACCAACACCCTTGTCAGACTTATTTATTGGCTTAGAATAATTATTTATATTTTTATTAGTTAGTTGGAGTGATTAGGAATTTATTAGAGTGCATTTGGAACCACAAACCCAAACCCCATTTAAGATGACTTGATTTGGAGGGCATTTTGGTCATTTCAACCAACCCTAACCCATTTCTATCACATGGCCGATCAAAACCAGCAGCCCCCCCTTTCATTTCTTCATTCCATTCTCCACTTCTTCTTCTTCTTCTTCTTCTTCTTCTTCTTCTCCACCCCTTTCTTCTTCTTTCTTCTTCCAAATTTCTCATTCCAAGTAAGTTTTTCCATTTTTTTTCTCCTCCTTCACTTGATTTTCTCTCTAATGCAAACCCTAACCCTTTGTTTTTCCCTAACCTAGGTTTGTAGAGCTTAGATTTGGTGTTGGAGCTTGGGTTGGAAGCTTGGAAGCTTGGTGTGGTGAATTT
>JAYESA010000008.1:143083275-143165775 GCA_036927795.1 Iris macrosiphon
AATGACCTAGTTTTGACCTAAAATTTTAGGGGCACCCTAGTTTGACCTAGAGTTGACCGTAGTTGACCCGGTTGACCGCCAAAGTTAACTTTTGACCTAGATTTGACCAAAGGTTGACTTTTTGGATCCAGAGTTGACTTTTTGACCCAGATTTTACCGGTTTGACCCGGTTGACCTAGAATAACCCTAGAAGCTTGTTTTTAGCTATTTTATATTTGTTTAGCTCATTAGAACCCCGTTTAACCTTACTTTTCGTAATAGGTCCTTGCGACGTTAGTTCGGATCGCCAATTGCTCAGGACGTCAGGCGAGTACATTCTCTGATAGTTTCCATTATCTGATGATTATTATGATTCAGCTTCTAGTATAGTATCATCTGATTTTTCTGGCACGACACGGACTAGTATTTCTGGATTCATTTACTTGCGACACGTATATTTCATATTTCTGGCCTCTATTCTGGAATCACCTACAGGCATCACTACAAGCATCACTACAGGCATCACTTATATTTCTGGCTGGACTAATACTTGATTTACGTGTCGGGTCTTGGATTCACTTGTACTAGTCGGGGCGGAGAAATAGTCGAGTAGACATGTAAATATTTCCAACTGGAATCACTGGAATTACCCCCTCTGGTCTAATCTGGAATGATAGCAGCCGCGCACCCAGTGCGCGGTGAGCCGTACTTACCCCTAGCCGTTTACATGTCGAAACAGGTATTTCAAAGACACGAGTTTATTCTTTCTAGCCTGGACTCTCTTGTATTTCTCGCTGGTCTCACTTATAGTTTCTGGACTTGACTCATTACATTTATTCTTGCTGGACTCACTACACGTTCTTGTGCACATACTTGATCTTAGTTTAGATTTTTTGTATCTTGCAGTCATTACTATCTTGCTTCTGATATTCATACATCTTTACCTTTATGCACCAATGATATGTATATATTTCTTGTTCATACTTTATTTCCTTCACCTTGCTACTTGCTACAACTGCTTTATAGTTTTTATCATTTAACTGGAACTGCTGTTAGAGGTGTACTTGCTCCAGTCCTGACTGGACATATTTTTTTCAGAGTATCCGGAGGATTGGTGTCCGATGTTTTATGGACCTCAGCCTGTCGATGGTGCAGACATGGACCCCCTAGTTTAGGAGTAATTTTCGGGTTGGTAGCCGGGATCACTAGGACCTCAGTTGTTGTTTTTATTAGCTTTTGGTACTGGATTTGTTCCCGGATTTTGGTTTTAGACCTTGTATTGTATATGATTCAGGATGTTGTATTATTATTATTATTGTGGTAGTTTTTAGTAGTTGTTGTTGTTTAGACTTTGTAGTTGTTAGATTTCTGTGTTATCTTAACGTGCTTAGATTCGTGGTTGAGTACTTGTGTTATCATTATCATATTGCTCCTCCGTTTGGAGTTGAGATCTTGACAGGTACCTATATTATTGTGTGAGATTGTTAGCTAGATAGTAGACCTAGACAACGTTCTACCGCCGATGCTGCGGCGTAGGCTGGACGTACCCACGACTCATGCCCGATTTTTCGGGTGCGGGTCATGAAAGTAAGAGGTCCGGACTCTATATATAGAAGATAGGGCACAGGGGTCACAGGAGGTAAATGCAACTACTGATGCGTCTATCGAGTTGTGGCACAGACGGCTCAGCCATATCAGCGAGAAATGGATGAGCTACTTGGTGAACATGAAGGTGGTTCCAAGGCTAAAGTCTACAAAATTGGAGAGATGCATGCACTGTTTGGCGGGAAAGCAAAATATGGTGTTTCCAAAGTCACCCAAGTTCAAGAAAGTCGGCGTTGCTCGAGTTGATTCACTTAAATGTATGCGGTCCTATGAAGGTAAAATCCATTGGTGGTGCCTCTTACTTTGTAACTTTTATTGATGATTATTCCAGGAAGGTTTGGGTTTATCCCTTAAATACCAAGGATCAGGTGCTGCCCACTTTCAAGGAGTTTCAGGCCTCCGTTGAAAGGAAAACAGACAAGAAGCTGCTATGTGTTCGGTATAGTACATATTGCAAAGAGAAAGGGATACGACACCATAAGACTCCGTCAAAGATACCTCAGATCAATGGTGTAGCGAAGCGGATGAATAGGACATTGATAGAGAGGGTACGATATTTGTTGTTAGAAGCAAACTTATCGGGCAGCTATTGGGATGAGGCTCTTTACACAACTGGTTATACTATTAATTTATCTCCTAGTTCTCCTTCGCAGGGTGATGTGCCTGACAAAGTATGGTACGACAAAGATCCGTCATACAATCACCTGCGATGGTTTGGTTGCAAGGCCTTCGTGCATGTACCGAATGACGAGAGATCCAAACTTGATCCGAAGATGAGGTGGTGCATCTTTGTCGGTTATGGTCGGGATAAGTTTGGCTATAAACTCTACGACCCAGTGGAAAGAAAGCTCTACAGAAGCAGGGAGATGGTATTCATCGAGGATCAGACCTTGACCAACACTCAGGATTCTGAGATGCCTTCTGAGGCTGAGGAATTGCCTGAGTTAGAGTCATTTTGCTTCAAGCAGTTTTCAAAGGACATCGTAGAGGATCCAGTTATGGAGAGCCAGTATATGAAGTTTCTCCCAACCTTGATCATCAGCCTGTTGATGGTGGTCAGGGTGATCTTCAGGAGGATGAGCATGCCGATGAGGCAGTTGCTGATGAGGAGGCTGTTGGTATACAGCCAGCACCGGTGGTTCCATTGAGGAGAAGCGATAGAGAGCGTCGACCATCTACGAGATACTCACCGGGTGAGTATGTGCTACTGATTGACGGTGGGGAACCCAAAAGTTTCGTAAAGGCTATAGAAGCTGAACACATGCTGGAGTGGATGGAGCCCATGCAAGAGGAGATGAGTTCCTTGGAGGACAACTCTACTTATGATCTGGTACTGTTTCCAAAGGGCATGAAGGCTTTGAAGAATCGATGGGAGTTCAGAGTGAAGCAGACTGATGATGCTACTCGCCCTCGATACAAAGCTAGGCTGGTAGTTAAAGACTACGGTCAGCAAAAATGAGTAGATTATGATGAGATATTTTTTCCATTCGTCAAGCAGTCGTCTATTCGGGTGGTGCTAGCATTGGAAGTTAGTTTTGACTTGGAGGTCGAGCAAATAGAAGTGAAGACGATATTCCTCCACCAGTTAGAGGCTGAGCAAATGGAAGTGAAGACGGTGATCTTGAGGAGGAGTTGTACATGGAGCAACCAGAGAGATTCTGTGAGAAGGATAAGTCACACTTGGTCTACCAGTTGAGGAAGAGCTTGTATGGTCTGAAGCAGGCTCCGAGGCAGTGGTACAAAAAGTTTGAGTCATTTATAGGGGAGCATGGTTATACACGGATGACGTCGGACCAATGTGTATTTGTGAGGTACTTTGTCGAGGATAATTTTATCATTTTACTTTTCTATGTTGATGATATGCTACTGGTGGGTCAGAATTCCACTAGAATAGCGGAGTTGAAGCGCCAACTGGGCGCAACCTTCTCTATAAAGGATTTGGGTGCAGCAAAGACTATTCTTGTGATAGAGATCAGCCGAGAGAGAGAGAGAGAGAGAGAGAGAGAGAGAGAGAGAGAAAGAGAGAGAGAGAGAGAGTCCAAGCTGCTACACTTGTCCCAAAAGAAGTACATTCACCGGGTACTTCAGCGTTTCGGGATGGACAGGTCAAAAAAGTGAGTAACCCCCTTGCGGCTCACTTTAAGTTCACGGAGGAGCAGTGTCCATCTACCGAGGATGAGAAGGAAGATATGGAGCGAGTTTCATATGCCTCAGCTGTGGAGAGTCTTATGTATGCTATGGTGTGTACGAGGCCAGACATCGCTCACGCAGTTGGTACAGTTAGCAGATATACTTCCAATCCTGGAAGAGTATATTGGAGTAGGGTCAAGTAGATTCTACGATATCTTCAGGATACTGTCGATTTGAGACTTTTGTTTGGTGGTGACGAGCCAAAGCTGGTTAGGTATACTGACGCTGATATGGCTGAAGATGTAGACACGAGACGATCGACTTCGGGCTATGTGATGATGTTTGCTAGTGGAACAGTATCGTGGCAGTCGCGATTGCAGAAGTGTGTTGCCTTGTCGACGACAGAGGCAGAGTACATTGCGGTGCCAGAGGCTTGCAAGGAGTTATTGTGGATGAAGAAGATATTGTAGGAAATTGGGCTAAAGCAAGAGTAGTATCATTTGCTTTGCGATAGTCAGAGTACTATTCATCTTGTGAAGAACTAGACATTTTATAGCTGGTCCAAGCACATTAAGACCCGATATCATTGGATACGGGATATTGTAGAAAAGAAGGAAGCATCGCTTGAGAAGGTTCATACATATGACAATGGAGCAGACATGTTTACAAAGATTCATCCAAGGAGAAAGTTTGAGTACTGCAGACGCATCGTCGGGATGACGACCCTGTCACACCCCGCTCCCAGAATACTGCATAATTACGAGAACTGACGTGACCAACCGTACCTTGCAGAATATCAAAGTAAGCCGCAATGTGTTAAGATTTTCTACAAGACAAATGGGTAAACTCTAGCATGCTATGACATCATTCCTAAGGCCGACAAATTCTATTATCTCAATCTATCAACACCAATAAAAGAGTATATCATATATGAAAGTAAAGATGCGTCCCAAATTACATGTCACACATGATCATGAAGCTAGTAAATACAAAATGCTGAGCTAGCAGAGTATAATAATACATGATCAAATATACCAGCCATGGTCTAATATATACATCATATTGACTACAGTCTCAAAAATAAAAGTAGCTAACTCTGCCCTTAGCTAAATACCACAAAATGAAGTAATCAAGACGAGGGGTGGAAGAAGAAAATCCACTCGTGATCTTCGATCGCAGTCCTATGAGTGCGAGCCATTTGCTAGATGTACGGTGAATCCTGGTTCTTCTCGAGATAATTTGGCCATACAAAACCAGAGGGGTCTGAACCCCAAGGAACAAGTACCCAAAGGAGCTCAAGGTGATAGATAAAATATATCATAATATAAGTAGAAAAGATACAAATAGAAATAAATGCAGATCGAGACTTGTACGGTACCAATGTACTTGTCTCAAAATATAACTGTAAGTACTGATAACAAAAATGCTTAAAAAAGAAAGTAAAGCAACGAGCGACAAGAGGACATATGAACTACTCTGGATCGGGACCGTAACCCTTAAACCAAACAAGGACCGGGTTTGCATACATTCACCCGAGCAGAACTTAGCACCCTAACCACTCGCCAAAAAAAAAAAACTAGAAGAGAGATCTATAAATAAAAGTAACAATATTCATTGCACGGCTAAACAGCTCTACGGCTTGCTACGATTAACTAGCTAGGGGTGTCACAGGCCTTAATTAATAAATACATGTTTTAAGAATATTGCTACCACCGATACTGCAGTCAACCCGGATGGCCAAGGGTATGCTTGTCGAGTAAACTTAAATGCACATTCAACATCGCTACAACATAACTTGTTACTTTATCAGAAACAAAAATTGAGGTTATAAGCATAAACTTAAACTTGTGATCATAAACTTGCTTTATAAATATAAACTTGTATATAAACTTGTCTCGTAGTGCCGTAGCACGCATAAACTTGGTCAATCATGGAGCTCTTGCCTAGCAGAGTTGTTCCGTGCTGCATGGGGCCCTTAGAGATTGGGGTAGCCGGAAGCACAATATTCTTCCCTCCCAATAATCTAGGTAATTATTATCTTGTTTAGTCATTACTAAATTATTTCAAGTTCTTGGGTCGTGGACACTTGAGAAGTCCCTAGAATGATGAGTCACGAGTATGAGCTATTCACGAGATATCGTATTCGCGACACGCGATACATTGGGCAATACTCATACTCGATTGCCCGATGCCAAATGTAATGGATTTCCATATATAAATATTTTTACAATGTGGTAAGAATTGTGAACTTATACATAAACTTGTCTTGTGAACTACATGCAAAACTTGTCTAGTAATATAAACTTGTATCGACATAAGGAAGCACACAACAATAATTGCCAAAAGGAATTATTAAATTGACATTATAAAAAGGAACACAAAATGTGCACAAGAATTTCTGGCCGCATGCACCCACTGGCCGCATGGACTCACTTACTGCATTCACCCACTGGCCACATGCACCCAATTACCGCATGGACTCACTGGCCACATGTACTCAATTGTCGCATGGACTCACTTGTCGCATGCACCCACTTGCCGTATAGATGTTCCTCTTGGACTTAGCAAATTTTTTATTCGTTCAGCGAGTGAAAACACAAGCAGTTCATGGATTAGCTCCAGAACACTTTGTGTAATGAACGTCATGCATCCAACAAGGTGGACGCATGTTGTTCGTATACGACAAGGAGTTCATGCTGCATAACCCTCTCAGGCCGCATAACGCTCCCTGCCGCATAGGTCGCTGGTCGCATGAAGACTTCGTCTTCTCCAACAACAGGTTCAGCTATGGCCGAAAGCTTAAACAACCGAAAAAATTATTTTTTTCATAAAAACTTTATTTTAACTCCAAATCAAGTAAAACAAAAGCCAAGTTGCATAAAATAAAATACTCTAACATAATGAACAACTAGTTTTTAAAAATACTAAGTTTTAATAGATCAAAACCAAGGAAAACTCATAGAACCCATAGAAAATTCTAATTTAAAACTCAGATCTACTAAAATCCATCCACCAAAATCAAAAACTCCAAGAACTAAAAATAATGAGTAATATTTTCCATCAAACAAATTTTTAATAACAACATATATATATAAAAAATTGAAAATTAAAGTTCATCATTGAGCAAGATGTACCTGCCTAAGAGTCCAACGACCTCTTCCTAGCTAGGTCCGGTGCTAGGGTTCGGCTAGGGGAGGTGCACGAGGGTGAGGGAGAAGGGAGCAATGAAGAAGGAAATGTAAATGAAGAAGAAGAAAGAGAGGAGAGAGAGAGAGAGAGAGAGAGAGAGAGAGAGAGAGAAAAGCTCATATATATACTAAGAGGAGAGAAAAATAGTTTAGTCATGGGTTCAGTCAAATAAACCGAACCAAGTGTCCATTCTATATGCGGGTCATAAACCAGGTCTATGAAAATACCAATGGATTTTCTACTGGTCTTGGGTAGTCTCTCTCAACAGCAGAAAAATATCAATAAATAAAATTACAGGAACCAACATAAAAAATATAATAGGAATACATTATCAGAAAAAATTAAATTCTAGAAATTCAAGAAATACCAAATCTGAAATCGGATGTGACATCTCTACCCTCATTAGAAAAATTATGTCATCAAAATTTTACCAAGGCTAGTCGAGCTGGAACACACGAGAAAGCTCAAGAAAATATATCACAAATCAAAGGATTATACTAAGCAAGTAACTAAAATAAAAATAAATGCAAAAGTAACTAATGAATAAATGCACAGAAGTATCACACAGAGGAAAAATGGAAGCATATGGATACATATACCCCTGAGTCAGTCAATTTGGAATTCGTCCTTGCTTGCCTTATGCTGACTCACAAAATGGACAAGAGTCAAGCCTTGAGTAAGTCGGTACCAACGATTTTATCAAAGACATGACTCTGATCCAGGACGTACATTCACAGTCGGTTCACATGATAGACATCACGCGCCATAAGATACGGGGGCAAAAGAGTAGGACAAAAACTCGCCTTTGCTCAACGAAAGGATCGAGATGACTATCGTAATTCGAACGCATCCGAATACGAGATCGTTCGACAAGAACACAAGAATAAGACAAGTTAAAGAGAGCTCAAAATTTTACCCACAATTATAGCACATTCGGCTATAAACTTCTCTAGGTTGCCAAATATTTTGTCAAGCCAACGTCTAGGGGCTGTGGCTCTAACTTGCTGCTGGTTCTGTCTTGTTGGTTGGGCTTGCTGGACTTGCGCATACTGCGCTGGTCGTTGCTGCTGGAACTGCTGGGTCTGCATCGGGAGAGGGCGCTGGGCTAGTGGTCGAACTGCTAATGCTGGTCCTCGCGGGCCTTCAGTCACTGCCCGAGGCGGAGCTGGTAACTGTCGGACTGAAGAAGCTTCTGGGTACATAAGAGGGCATAAACCAATCATGTGGTCAGATATCCCACATCTGAGACACTGACCGTTGGCCCTCCTACAATGATCTTTCGTGTGCCCTGGATTGTCGCAGTGGCTGTATCCTACTGATACAGACTGCCTGGTAGATTGTACTGAGGTTACTGTGGAGGCTGGAGGTGCTGGCGGACGAGGAATTCTAACTACTGGTGCTGGAGGTGATGACTGAATACTGATGCCTCTCAGGGATGAGTGTGACCGCTTCTGGCCTCCGGTCCTTGCTACTAATCTTTGGCCGACAAGTTCTTGGGACCTAGCTGCCCTGAGTACTGCATTGTAGGTGGTATAATTATGACCCACCGTAAATTGTTGAAGCTCAAGATGTAACCCTTGCTCAAATCTCTTGGCTCGGTCCTCTTCGGAAGCTACCATATGGGGAGCAAATCGGTTGAGTCAGCAAAACTTGATCGTATACTGGTCGACCGATCTTGTGTTTTGGCAGAGGTTTATGAACTGCTGCTGAAGCTGGAACTTGGTGGTGGTGTAGAAATACTTCCTCTGGAAACGCTCCTTGAACATCCTCCAGTCAATGGGCTTCGGAAGCATCATTTCTTGTGCTGCCAACTAATCTCGGACAAGATCTGACAATTGTAGCTTTATGACTTTTATCTTCTCATCATCTGGGGTCTTGGTTGCATCCAGGATGGCCTCAAAGTCCTGGAGCCAAGAATCTGTTGAAACTGCATCTTTCGTACCGAGGAACTTGGTTGGGCGCATGCGACTAACATTGGTTGCCGAGTTGGGAGTATAACGCGCGTTGTTCTCAAGTGCTACTTTAACTCCCTGGCAAAGAGCAATGTTGGTCTATTCTTGTCCTTGCTGAAACTGCTGGCAGAGTTGGACCACTTGTTGCTAGAGCTGGAGCTGGAGTTGTTGTTGCTGTTATTGTTGCTGTATTATCATCATGGCTTGGATCATCTCTAACATAGATTGTGAGCCTGCCCTGGTTGTACTGAAAGAACTGGCGGTATTGTCTGGGCTGGTTAGGCTGGCATGAACGACGGGGCGTGCTGAACTGGTCGTCCTGGCAAGACTGGTGGAGCTGATTTTGTTGGTCGGGTATGCGTGACTTGCGGAGCCGGCTGATGAAAATCTACTGATGCTTGCCTTTAGTTTAATATCAGAATCTGGCCCTAGCCTACTGGATCTGCTGGAGTTATCGGTGCAACAGAACCATCGGAAGGAGGAGCAGGTGGGGTGTCCCTTAAGGATAAGGACACAAGGATATCAACAAGGGACGAGAATGAAACAATTATGTCAAGAAAGTTTGAAGTTCAAGGAGAGTGAAAGGTACAAGTTACAAGTGGAGTTCAATCGAAGAAAAATAGAGGATTAAGATTCTAACAAGATGAGTCCTCCCACAAGTCTGAAAAATAGACATAGATGGGTCACCAATAAAACCTTGTCATGCCCCGCTCCCACAATATTAGGTATTATGATGACAGACATGGCCAGCCGCACCTTGCAGAATACCGAAGTAAGCCGCAATGTGTTAAGGTTGTCTAGAAGATAAATAGGTGAACTCTAACATGCTATGATATCAGTCTTAAGGCCGACAAATCCTATTATCTCAATCCATCAATAAAAATACAAGAGTATATCATACATGAAAGTAAAGAGGTGTCCCAAATTATGTGTCACAGATGATCATGAAGCTAGTGAATACAAAATATTGCACTAGCAGAGTATAATAATACATGATCAAATATACCAGCCATGGTCTAATATATACATCATGTTGACCGCAGTCTCAAAAATAAAAGGAGCTAACTCTGCCCTAGCTAAATACCACAAAATAAAGTATTCATGATAAGGGGTGGAAGAAGGAAATCCACTCGCGAGCTTCGATCGCAGTCCTACGAGTGCGAGCCATTTGCTAGATGTACGGTGGATCCTGGTTCTCCTCGGGGTAATCTGGCCATACAAAACCAGTGGAGTCAGAACCCCAAGCAACAAGTACCACAAAAAATCTCAAGGTGATAGACAAAACATATCACAATATAAGCAGAAAAGAGACAAATAAAAATAAATGCAGATCGAGACTTGTACGGTACCAATGTACTTGTCTCAAAATATAACTGTAAGTATTGATAACAAAAATACTTAAAAAAGAAAGTAAAGCGACGAGCGGCAAGGGCATAGGAACTACTCTGGATCGGGACCGCAACCCTTAAACTAAATAGGGACCAGAATTGCAAACCTTCACCCGAGCAGAACTTAGCACCCTAACCAATAGCCAAAAAAGTGAGTAGAAAAGCGATATATAAATAAAAGTAACAACATTCATTGCACGATCAAACAGCTCTACGGCTTGCTACGATTAACTAGCTAGGGTTGTCACATGCCTTACTTACTAAATACATGTTTTAAGAATATTTCTACCACGGGCACTGCAGTCAACCCGAATGGCCAAGGGTACGCTTGTCGAGTAAACTTAAATGCACATTCAACATCACTACAACATAACTTGTTACTTTATCAGAAACAAAAATTGAGGTTATAAGCATAAACTTAAACTTGTGATCATAAACTTGCTTTATAAACATAAACTTGTATATAAACTTATCTCGTAGTGTCGTAGCACGCGTAAACTTGGTCAGTCATGGAGCCATTGCCTAGCAGGGTTGTTCCATGCTGCATGGGGCCCTTAGAGATTGGGGTAGCTGGTAGCACAATATTCTTCCCTCCCAATGATCTAGGTAATTCTTATCTTGTTTAGTCATTACTAAATTATTTCAAGGTCTCGAGTCGTGGACACTTGAAAACTCGATAGACTGATGAGTCACAAGTTCGAGCAATTGACGAGATATCGTATTTGCGACACGCGATACATTGGGCAATACTCACACTCGATTGCCCGATGCCAAATGTAATAGATTTTCATACACAAATATTTCTACGGTGTGGTAAGAATTGTGAACTTGTACTTAAACTTGTCTCGTGAACTACATGCAAAAGTTGCCTAGTACTATAAACTTGTATCAACATAAGGAAGCACACAACAATAATCGCCAAAAAAATTATTAAATGGACATTATAAAAAGAAACACAAAATATGCGCAAGAATTCCTGGCCATATGCGTCCACTGGTCGCATGCACCCACTGGCCGCATGCATCCAATTGTCGCATAGACTCACTGGCCGTATGCACCCAATTGCAACATGGACTTACTGGCCTAATGCACTCAATTGCCGCATGGACTCACTTGACGCATGCACCCACTTGCCGCATAGATGTCCGTCTTTGACTTAGCAAATTTTTTATTCGTTCAGCGAGTGAAAACACAAGCAGTTCAAGAATTAGCTCCAGAATACTTTGTGTAATGAACGTCATGCATCCAACAAGGTGGACGCATGTTGTTCGTATGTGGCAAGGGAATTATTTTTTATCAAACAAATTTTTAATAACAACGTATATTTGTAAAAAATTCAAAAATTAAAGTTCATCATTGAGCAAGATGTACTTGCCTAAGAGTCCAACGACCTCTTCCTAGCTAGGTCTGGTGCTAGGGTTCGGCTAGGGGAGGTGCACGGGGGTGAGGAAGAAGGGAGCAAGGAAGAAGGAAATGAAAATGAAGAAGAAGAAGAAAGAGAGGAGAGAGAGAAAATCTCATATATATATATATATATATATATATATATATATATATATATATATATATATATATACTAAGAGGAGAGAAAAAATGGTTTAGTCATGGGTTCAGTTAAATGAACCGAACCAAGTATCCATATTCTACATGCGGGTCTTAAACCGGGTCTATGGCAATGCCAATGGATATTCTATTGATCTCGGATAGTCTATCTCAACAACAACAAAAATAACAATAAATAAAATAATAGGAACCAACAAGATAAATACAGCAAGAATACATTATCAGAAAAAAATTAAATTCTAGAAATTCAAGAAATACCAAATTTGGAATCGGGTGTGACAGACCACCTCCACATAGTTGTGAAGGAGGAGATTTGTTGGAGTATGTGGAGTTCCCAACCTATGTGGAGAATACCACAGAATGCGATGAGTGCCATCCGTGTGTCGAAAAAGCTCGAAAAGTGCATCGAGCGTCATGTATTGGAACATTTATGGTAAGCAAATATTATATTAGATTTTCATCTTTGACTTTAATTATATATTTATGATTGGATCTTTCATATATTAACTTTGCATATAATTGGATTTCTAATTTATGGTAAGCTAATTTATGATTTAATTTTCATTAAATATATGATTGAATGTAATTAGATTTTCATAAATATTTTTGTCTTATATATATATTTTTTCATATGGAAATCCTAATTCATGCAAGGGTTTATATAAAGGCTCATGCAATATACAACAACATGAGAAAAAATAAGAGAGAGAAAAAAAGGTGGCAAGAGTGCCATTACAACTTTGGAGAGGAGAAAGAAGGATTAGATGCCGTTTCGGAGAAGGAGATCAATTTGTAATATTTTTTATTGTCTTTTTTCTCCATGGTTGTAAACTATTTTCTGTTCCAAAGAGTTACGGTGATCCATGTTGGATCGGTGAGGAGGTCGTAGAGGGTGTAATCTATTTATTCTATTAGTGGAGGTTCTTCAGGATTGGACTCCGATTGTCCCATAATGAAGGAAATGAAAATGAAGAAGAAGGAGCTCGTAGAGGGTGCGCAAGGAAGAAGGAAATAAAAATAAAGAAGAAGAAAGATAGGAGAGAGAGAAAATCTCATATATATACATATATATATATATATATATATATATATATATATATATATATATATATACTAAAAGGAGAGAAAAAATGGTTTAGTCATGGGTTCAGTCAAATGAACCGAACCAAGTATCCATTCTACATCCAGCGCACCCGCGGGAAGATCGTTTTCATCGGGATGTGATGCCGTGCGAGCGTTGGGTTGCGCCCACACAAGGCAACATCGTTAAAGTTTATGGCTATCATTAAATCGATCGAGTACGCAGCAAAGGGAAAGTATTGCAAACTATAATCCATCTGAGTATATGGGACAAAGATCAAGGCACGAGGTTCTCTGAATACAATGGCATCATTCCATACATTATGTCCCTCTATACAAAAGCAGCTCAAAATAATCGATACGGCTCAAGGCATGGAAACCAGATTTCTAGGTCCTGGGCATGAGGCACGGCTATCGCTTCCTCGGATGATCCAGCGCCTGCGAACAAGCAAACTGTTGGTGGATCATCACTTTGGAGAAAGTATCGGTGAGTCTAAAATCAATGAATATAAGCAACATTCACTAAAACCAACACTAAATAATTATGTTATAAAATATTATATTACTAGTGATCTTTCTAGTTTTACCTAGGTTAGTTACATGCAGTACAGGAACGTAGTCATATTACTTCTTTTGGAAACATCTTTTAAAGCAGAGTTCATGTTCGATTTATTCAAGCACACAAGATAAGCCAATTATTCTACTATCAGGGTATGCGCAGCGTGTCTTGTGAGCTATACCCAAAGACTCTAGGGACAATGCACCATCTAGAAACTATCCTTCTATTAAGCAAACAAGATAAACTATCTATATAATTTCTGTCCCCGAGAAACTCAGGATCAGTAGCGATAATCCATCTAACTAATGACTCTTTTATCTGATGTTATTAGCAGCTGTGACTCATGGTTGCTCTTTACTAACATAATAATAGTCGGGACCAAGGTTCAGCTCTGCACAAATAGCTATTATCCGACCGATGTGAATGTATGAAATACTATCAGATAAACTCTATGATACAGACGAAATGAACAAGCAGACCATCTATCTCTCCTCTTCTATCTCTGTGCAGACTGGCCTCCATCTCTCTGAACAAGTCCAAGCACGAAGTGGTTCTATCAAAATATAAAGATAAGAAAATATGTTTAAGCAATCTCTTACTCTTTCTTATTAGCATAGCAATAGTTCTTCTATTGACAAGCATTCAAGTTCTAGCTATGCATGCAGTTCTATTATTCATGCAACGGAAACAATAATCTTCTTAGTAACAGGTATTATAAAACTCAGATTCATTATTAAGACGTGCAAGAATCAGAGAACGAAGTTCTGCCCACTCACCTAGATCAGTCATCTTTTGGTTCAACAAGGAGCTCTCCAAGAAGATTTCCTTTTTGAGTCAGCAAACCGATATCTCTTGTACATAGTGCCAACGCGGAGTGGTGCACTACATACTTACCCACCAAGAAAAAGTTTCGTCCTCGAAACTTCAAGGAGAAACATTCGATATCCAGAGCAACGATAGTCCTCATCCCTCACCATCCTCAATCGAAAAATCTAGCAAACCACAAGCATAAAAGCATAACTCTCAAGCAATAAATCAAATCCAGAAAACTTTTGCACAACTTTGAGAATATCTATAGACTTATTGTATGAATGCTCTACGCAGCAATGATATCAATGCACAAGGAATTTTTATCTAAGAATAGCAGTAAAATGGGCGTAAGGCCAGAGGATTGAGTTGCTCTGATACCATTCTATCAGGCCCCGATCTCCCGCAGGAATCGACCGTCCTTGCTAGGCACGAATCACCGCGCCAGCGCTCCCACGGGATGATCGTTTCTATCAGAACGTGATGTCGTACGAGCCTGGGGTTGCATCCGCACAAGAAAACTTCGTTAAAGTTTTCGGCTATCATCAAATCGATCGAGTACGCAACGGAGGGACAGTGTTGCAAACCATAATCCATCTGAGTATACGGGACAAAGATCAAGGCACGAGGTTCTCTGAATATAATGGCATTATTCCATACATTATGTCCCTCTATACAAAAGTAAATCAAAACAATCGATATGACTCAAGGCATCGAAACCAGATTTTTGGGTCATGGGGATGAGGCACAACTATCGCTTCCTCGGACGATCCAGCACCTGCGAACAAGCAAACTGTTGGTGGGTCAGCACTTTGGAGAAAGTACTGGTGAGTCTAAAATCAACGAACAAAAGCAATATTCACTAAAACCAACACTAAGTAATTATGTTATAAAATATTACATTACTAGTGATATTTCTAGTTTTACCTAGGTTCGTTACATGCAGTACAAGAATGGAGTACTTCTTTTGGAAATATCTTTTAAAACAGAGTTCATGTTCAATTTATTCAAGCACACAAGACAAGCCAATTATTCTACTATCAGGGTATACGCAGCATGTCTCGTGAGGTATACCCAAAGACTCTAGGGACAATGCACCATCTAGGAATTATCCTTCTATCAAGCAAACAAGATGAACTATTTATATGATTTCGGTCCCCGAGAAACTCATGATCAGTAGCGGTAATCCATCTAACTAATAACTCTTTTATCTGATACTATTAGCAGTTGTGACTAATGGTTGCTCTTCACTAACATAATAGTAGCCGGGACCAAGGTTCAGCTCTGCACTAATAGCCATTGTTCGACCGATGTGAATGCATAAAATACTATCAGATAAACTCTATGATGCAGACGAAATGAACAAGCAGACCATCTATCTCTTCTCTTCTATCTTTATGCGGACTGGCCGTCATCTCTCTGAACAAGTCCAAGCAAGAAGTGGTTATATCAAAACACAAGCGATAAGGAAACATGTTCAAGCAATCTCTTACTCTTTCTTATTAGCATAGCAATAATTCTTCTATTGATAAGCATTCAAATTCTAGCTAAGCATACAATTTTATTATTCATGCAACGAAAACAATAATCTTCTTAGCAACAGGCATTATAAAACTCAGATTTAAGGCGTGGAAGAATCAGAGAACGAAGTTTTTTCCACTCACCTAGATCAGTCATCTTCTGGTTCAACAAGGAGCTCTCCAAAAAGGTTTTCTTTTTGAGTCAGCAAACCGATCTCTTGTACATAGTGCCAACGCAGAGCGGGGCACTACAATCAGTACATGAATGCGCTGGTGGGGAGGCTTCTCGCCCGCTTGACAAATCCAAACACGTTATATAGGTTCCATGTATCGTCTATTAAGTTATCTTTCTAGTCTTGCCTTATGATCAGTTTTTATGGCATAATGTAAAGCCTAACTCGTGTGGCAGTGTGTTGTACGATATAAGAGTAATACGGCGATACTTACCAACTTATGATCCGTCCTTCCCTGTATAAGGTAAACTAAATTAAACCAAGCACGAGTATCTATATAATGAAATCCACGAAAATCGCATAAGCAAACACAGTATCACAAGCGGTTTCCTGATTCAGGTGCACGAGTAACATAGATTACTCAAAAGTAATACTCAGATAGGTTACAACAGATTACTCAGGTGTTCAAATATGTACATATATCTTTTACTCATATTCGTTCAAGTATTTTAGAGTACTAGGTGCGATGCAATGACTCGCACACGGATTGCCGCTAAGCGAAGATAAAAGTCTATATGAACAGGAGGTCACTGGCTTAGCCATAAAGGACCGATTTATAGTCTAGTGATGGAATGGAGTACAACGCTTGATACAAGACGAGCAATTCAAGGCAAACAAGTGATACAAAAGAGCCATTGCACGCCATCCCGTCGATTCATGCGACTATAATAGGTAGACGGCTAGTCCAAGGTAGTATGCTCTACCAAGGTCCGAATATCGTGTATTGCCCTGCTCCAAAGATGGCGTCGCATACCATAACCGAATTTGGCACGCAATACACTAGACATTTCTTCTAGGCCGGTATGATCCTGGTGCTCCGATGATCGTCCGAGGAATCAAATACCTCATGTACGAGTTATCCGTGACCATGCAAGTCTCTAGTCTTAGGTCTCTTGTCAAGTACATATTCGGGTCAGATTCAGGTTCAAGTTCAAGATTGTTCATAATATATCGACTCCCCGAGCCGTCATATTTAGTACAGGACAAGTGTTGCTTAAGTTGACAGGATGCACTCCCCTCGTTTGGGAACTACCTTGGCGACCTAACGGTCCCAAATACTTTCAGATTCATACTTGCACGAAATGACTATTCGATAGTCTACCTGAGAACTTAGATGAATGTAAGACAAGGATAGTGTTACACGGTCGTGGCATAAATTTACGGAACGAGCATAACAGATATATATAAAATAGACAAGTATTGCAACACTATGAATATAACTTAAGGAAACATCTGGCATAGTCTTACTTGAAAACATAAGCGAGTACACTAGCACAAGTCTAAGGGGTAGTGCGAGGAGTGAAACCATACAGGGACATTATCGGGCGACATAATCCATAAGGCGAGCAGTGTAAACAAGTGAAGTAGTATACCACGAAGAGTATATAATGATCTACTCAAAATATTAGCAGAGTCTACTAGCACGAAGCTAAGGTAGCATGTGAGGGTCCAACTATAAGATAAGTTTTATTTCCATATTCTAACACAAGCAATACAAGATGGGATTATTCCCTTAGCTAGGTACGTTGTATTCTTTATTAGCATACAAGGGGTTATTCACTTAGCGACTAGCATGTATCATCCATATTTTTAAGTATGCAGGCTAAGCAAAGATAAGTTCATCATAGCCACCCACCTTAGCGATGATTCACCTCGGTCGAGCGATATTCTGAACGTGCCTTTAAAAGTCTAAGTCTGAACTCATGAAGGGCCAAGTCTGGAATCCTTTGCCTCAAATGAGTCTTCTCGCTGAGTAAGGCGGGTCGGGTCATTGCACTTACGCCATTTGAATCGGTTGTCTGCTTGAGCGAAATGGGTCGTTATATTATACATCACTCAGAAAAAGTCTCGTCCTTGAGACTCTCTTAGCGCAAACCGTTCTATCGCAATATTGAATCTATCTCAAGCATAATAATATGTGTCGCGTGTGTGTTGTAACACCCTGCAACCGTACGGTGCGTTACGCTGAGTCGGATTGAATAAAACAAATGCTGGTTACATTTGATTTGTTAGATTTTGGGAAGAAGTATTGATTGAGTTGGTTTTATGTGCAGATGGCTAGCGGAGTTCGATGGGAATCAGATGTTCGTTCAGAACAGTACTGAGATAACTGGATGGGAGCGATACTGCCGTCTTCCTTAGTCTGATCGGTCGGATGATTTGGAGAGCACGGCCTGCTCGTACGGTCATACCAGTTGAGTAGATCGTGCTTTGCATCGGACCACGGGTTCAAGGGATTGGCCGTATCGGCAGGACAGGATCCTTAACGGGATCAAACATTGTGAGTGGGCTCTTTCCCTTCTCCTCTACTCCTTCATGCCTAATAATATGGAAAATACGTAAAGGCTTGAACACTTGGATTGGAACTTAGAAATTACTATACTGAGGCGTGCACAGAGTGTACGTCATTTGCTTGGATAGGATTGTGGCTTGAATTGATTTGCGCGTATAGATAGTTGGAGCTAGAGTTGGATTATACACTCGAGGCAGTTGGTTGAATGATTGGGATTATGCTTGGACAGTTGGAATAATACATTGAGGCATTGGGAACATCGAGAATTCAGACGAGCGAGCGTGCATCCGTGCACGAGTATCACTTGGTCGCTTTGTCTTGCAAAGCGAGCAGTTGTGGTTCAAAACCGAACAACTGCATCGGGGAGGGTATAGTGCCACTGTTGGGGCATTGTGCCATGGAATTGTTCTGAGTTGGGGTATTGCACCCAATTTGAAATACTGTATTGAGAAGCGGCATTGTGCCTATGGGATAACTTGAGATTTGGTGCCTTGGGCTATATGTTGGAAGAATGGTTATGGATTCTTTGGTTGGATATTTTGGTTGGATATTTGGTTGAATAAGTCTAGGATCTCTTGGTGGGGCAAGAATATTCGATCCTCTCGTCATACCTACTTAGTGTCTGCATGTCACGGATAACCTGTGTTGCACATGATTTCGTTTCCTCGAACGGGATAGACTCCGGGGCACCGGGACCGTTCGTCCATGGAGGATACAATGGGTACCCGCGTCTTGGGTGCGGTGCCGGTAGTTCGATACGAACCAGAAGGGAGTAGCTGCCCATTGCTGGTATCGGGTAGGACTGCCTGTTGATCAGTCCGATCAACGTCCTTTATGGCTTGGCCAGTGACTTCATATAGATAAGAGTTGGTTTGCTTTACTTTGGTTGGTTTGTGCTTCATGTAGGCGCGGCCACCTTGCCTCGGCAAGAGTGTGCATATTGAGATTGGAATATAAGTTTTGGTTGAGGAAGGATATTGAGGCTTGGTTGATGGTTCGATATGTTATCGTGCAAGCGATGGCTTGAGTAGGACGGGTTGCATGCTAGAATCCCTCGAGTTGGTTATTCATTGCTTGTCGTTTGGATTGAGTTGAATGTTTGCATGCTTAAACTACTTTACAGCTTTCCTTAACTGTCACGCCCCAGTCCCAAAATACATAGGACTAGGACACGTAAGCATGCCAGCCGTATGGATTTGGCAACTCCAATATATGGAAACCAAAATCCACACATACGATGTAACATGAATATCAAATCCACAAGTGGTATAAAATATATCACAAGCCACAGGGTATAATCTAAATCTCATCTACAGAAAAATCAATATAAATAAATAACCAGCATCTATGTAACTAGATCTCAATAAGGAGTATCTAAGGATGATAGTTAGATGGAAACAAATCCACTACCAACTCGAAGGGAAAAATACAACACAATAACACAATATAAGAATACCAGCTAACAACCATGGGACTCGAAAAGAAGACATCCTCGAAATATATGTAACCATCCAAACCTGCGCTCCTGCAAATACTCAAGAACAGATACACCTGGAAAGGGACCAGGTCCTCAGAGGGACGTAACAAGATACATAGAAGTAAGCCAATTTGAATATAGTAAACATGCATAATGTTTGAAAATAAATAAGTACGCTGTACAAGACAATCTATATGAATGCAAATGAGGACAACTTTTTGACGTATGGGCAAGGGTAGGCTACTCGATCTAATCCTTACTGTCACTGCCCAATTCTAGAAAATAGGGTATTTTTTATTTTTATTTTGGTAAATTGTGTATTGTATTGTATTTAATTAATTATATTTATATTTAAATAGTGATTGTATTATTTTTATTTGATTGTTTTAGGGTTTTGGCTAGTCTGGACCCATGTCAGACCCTAGTGGACCCATGTCCGACCCAACCAACACCCTTGTGAGGATTATTTTGGGGCTTAGAATTATTTATTATATTTTTAGTGGATTAGTTGGAGAGATTTGGAGTTAGTTTGAGTGCTTTTGGAACCCGAAACCCAAACCCAAGTGAAGAGGGGGGGGGCATTTTGGACATTTGGAGACTTGTGTAACCCTTTATTAGGTATGGCCGGCCCTTCCCACAGCTCCCAGACCCGCACACCAGCAGCCCCTTCCCCCATTTTCATTTTCCTCTTCTTCTTCACTTCTTCTTCTTCTCCATTCTTTCTTTCTTCTTTCTTCCTTCTTCCAAGTAAGTGTTCTCATTTTTCTTCCTTCCTTCTTCTATTTCTTCTTCTTTTGTATAAACCCTAACCTTACATTTTCCCTAACCTAGGTGTGTGGAGTCTAGACATAGTGTGGAGACTAGATTTGGTGGCTTGGAGCTTGAGGGAGGCGATTTCAAGTGATTGGGAGACTTTGGCCTTGGGATTCCAACTCCCAAGAGGTAAACCCTAACTTTCCCCTTATTAATTACTTTTATGTTGTGTAATTAGTGGTTTAGAACCTTCCTAGACCCGAAGCCTACCCGTGGGAGGAAGTTGGAACTAGTTTGGTTGAGTTTAGAGACTTTAACACTAGATTTTGTGTCAATTTCGGGTGGAATTCGAATTTGGCCCAATTTTGGGTGATGCCCTAGGTTAGACGGACCTAGGTAGACGTTGTCGGGTGTCTTGAGGGTTAGTACGTGTCTCCGTTCGGACACGAAAAGTCGTATCGCGGAGAAACGGACGTTTCGGGCGAATTTGGGTTTTCATCGTCGCCGGTTCTAAGTGAGTCCGCATTTTCGCCACGGGCCTAGAATCGACGGGGTAGTATTTTTCTAGGATCTAGGCATCGTTTAGAACCTGTGGGTAAATTTTGGGCCGATTCCGAGTTGGTTTGGTGTGCGTTTCAGGAGGTTTTCCGAACCACACACCGCGTGTTCGTCGAAATGACCGAACGGCCATTTTGACTTAGTTTCCTAGTTTCGGGCTTGTGCGCGCGTTGGGTTAGCATCGGGGAGTGTGTGCTAGAATTCTCGGATTATATTTTATATATATTTATGTGTTTGTGCGTGTCGGGGTCGTTGGGCGTGAGTGTGGCGTATTGTTTGTGTGTTGTATGCGTGGTTGTGTGTAGTATTGTGTTTGTGTTTAAGTGTCTCTCTCTATATATATATATGTGTGTGTGTCTATATATATGAATATATATTTATATATATGTGTGTATATATCTATATTTGTGTGTGTGTATGTGTATTAGTGTGAGTGTGTGTATATATGCATATGTATGAGTGTGTGTGTGTGTATATATATATATATATATATGTGTGTGTGTGTGTGTGTGTGTGTGTGTGTTTATATATATATATATAGCTATGTGCATATATATTTATTTGTGTGTGTGTGTGTATTTATATACATAAGTGTTTGTGAGTGTGTAGGTGTGTGTGTTAATATATATGTTAGAGTGTGTATATATATATATGTATATGTATGATTGTATATATATATATATATATATAGTGGTATATATATATATATATATGTATAGGTGTGTGTGTGTGTCTGTATGTGATTGTGTGTGTGGTCGTGAGTGTGTGAGAGTGAGAGGGAGGAGGCAGGCAGCAGCACTGTGCAGCAGCTGCACAGCAGCAGCAGCAGTTTTATGTAGCAGCAGCAGCAGTACAAGCTAGCAGCAGCAGCAGTACAAGCAAGGGCAGCAGCAGCATTCGCGTGTGCAGCTAGGTAGCGAGGGATAGATTGATAACTATATATAGATATTAGATCAATAGATAGATAGTTAGATTATTAGATAGATAGATAGTTAGATTGTTAGATAAATATATGAATAGATAGTTAGATAGATACGTAGATAGGTAGTTAGATAGATGGATAGATAGATAGATAGGTATTAGATATATATATATCTAAGTATATAGATATATATACCTATAGCCATATATATATGTATAGATATCTAGATAGATATATATGTACATATAGCTAGATAGGTATATATGTGCTAGATATGTATATATGTAGGGATATGGGTATATAAGTATGTGTGTTGTGGATATCTATATATATATGAATATAAATACTTAGATATGTATAATATATGATAGATATATATTTTCTAGCCTAGATTAATAACTAGGAATATATCTACATACCTAGATAGCTATCTAGAGGGGTAGTTAGAGGGGTATTGGAGAGTATCCCAATACCTTGAGATATCAAGATATCTCACCAAGGTATTGAGTTTCGAGCGGGATATTTGAGCAATAGCCTAGGAATAGTATTGGAGTGATTTTTATATGCTTATGTGTATATATTTACGTGTGCTAGCATAGGTTTTAGCGGGTTTAGGCGGGGTGCGTGGCCTAGGGCGAGGTATCGGATACCGAGGGTATCCCGGTATCTCGAGGAGGCGAGTTTGAGAGTTTTCTAGCTTAATGAGCTCAGTTTGACCTAGAATTTCAGGGGCACCCTAGTTTGACCTAGCTTTGACCATAATTGTCTCCGTTGATCATAAAAGTCAACGTTTGACCTAGTTTTGACCTAGAGTTGACTTTTTGGACCTCAGGTTGACTTTTTAACCCAAATTTCACCGGTTTGACCCGTTCGACCTAGAATATCCCTAAAAGCCTGTTTTTAATTATTTTATATCAGTTTAAATCCTTAGAACCCTGTTTAATCTTGCTTTTCGTAATAGGTTCTTGCGATACCGGTCCGGATCTTGATCCTCATCAGTTGCTCAGGACATCAGACGAGTACCTACCTCTGATAGTTTCCATTTTATGATAGCGTTTATATCACCTGTTCTAGAACTGTAATACTTGATTTTGACACATTGTTACACGAGCTGGTACTAGTGGATCCCGTCATGAGATGCTATCCCCCTTACCGTGTTCAGCGGGTACTCTATCACGTGTATTTCATCATGTGCTTCGGGTATTGATTCTCATGTGCTATTATGTGCTTCTTGTGCTATCGCCTTCGTGTGCGCGAGCTATTATCATGTACGTAGCGTGTTATGGTTGGATCCAAGAGTATTAGTGAGGGAGGGGAGTAGGAGTTGGTTATGTGATCAAAGCTAAACAGTATTTATGTGTATGTCGGTTATGCAACTCACGCATAACGGAGTTATCGTAGTGTTTTTTATGTGCAACCTAAGCCGATCACATAACGAACTTGTGCTTAAGGCACTTAGCTAGTATTCATGTTTTCTTATATGCAGTTACTTCTCTACTTGTATTGTTCTCTAGTTTACCTGCAGCTACTTATTCTGCTCCAGCATGTATTTATTTACCTGTGCATCTTGTATAATTTTCTATTGCTCGTCATATACACCTTACAATGTATTTGGAGTTGCTTTCAGAGTTATGTACTTCGCTCCAGTCCTGACTGGGTATATTTTTTCCAGAGGATCCTGAGGATTATTGCCCGATGTTCTACGGGCCGGGTATTGACGAGGGTTGTGACCCCGAGATCGAGGAGGAGTGCGCCGAGGAGACGCCATTAGCGCCCTAGTTAGCTAGGTGGGTTTCCTAGGTTGATCCCAGTTGATTTTGGATGATTGTACTTATTCTTTTGATGCTGTGAGATATTGTAGACTATTATAGACTTGGACTGTATATTTGGATATTGTCTTGCTCTCTTTGGTTCTGTTTCTTTGTTGATATCTTATCGTGCTTTACTCTTTCCCTAGTTATTGTGATTGAGAGATTATATATATTGCGTGGTTGCCCTCATTTTGGAGAGGATTATTCATATATATATTGCGTGGTTGCCCTCTTTTTGGAGAGGTTATTGTCAGATTTTTGTGAGTTATATAGATTTGGTTGACCTAGAACGGACCTTTACAGCGTTCTACCGCCGATTCTGTGGCGTAGGCTGGACGTACCCATGACTCATGCCCGATTTTTGGGTGCGGGTCATGACACTCACAACTCATACACTCGTCAGTGGACATCATCAGCCGACATACCTCGGGGGTAGCAACCCTCGGACTCCATCAATCGACATACCTCGGGGGTAGCGACCATCGGACACGACCACCATAGTGCGTGCTAGTGACTACGGTTTACCAGAGTGGTTAAAGCCCATACGCCTACTGATTATCCTCTATGATACTAAGTATCAAGTGTGTGTCAACATATATAATATATAGTAATGACTGAAAGAACTACACATGCAATGAATAAACAGAAATGCAATAAATATACAGGAACATACTAAGCATGCAAAATACTGTAAACAATTTGGCAAGGTATCTTGCCTGGTAAGAAAGCTGCACGGTGTACTGTCCAGAAGTCAAACACACATGATCAAAAGCTATGGACGTAGAACAAATGTCTCTGGATGCTGAAATAAACATCACCAACGTTCCCAGAATAAGCAAAATAGCTAAAAAGTACTTCCCTTTCGTCCAATTTGGATATAGGGGCAAAACGGTAATTTTGGGTAAAAATGGGATCCACATGTGGCCCACTTTGTACCAAAAAGTGTGCCAAGGATAACAGTCTCTAAATAGGGCAAATTATAGGTCAAACAAACTCTAGATGTCAATACGAACCCAACGGTATGTCCAAATATGGATTCCGATGGTGTAGCGCCCCGTTCTCCCGGTGCGGAGAGCGAGGCTAAGAAACACAAGACGGTATCGTTCGATCGGGATAGATTGAAATAAGAACTCGTCCTCGTTATGGATTTATTTCTTCGGAATCGATTTCCATATTCAGTGGACCGTGTCCCCGGGATCGACTTAGCGGCAGAGTCAGGAGGGACCTCTCCGCTGTTATCTTTTATTGCCTCGGTTTTCGATGTCGCTTGTTGCTTTCGTGCTTTGAGTTGGTTTTGGGATTTGCTTGTTTTTCTTGAACGGTTTCGATGAGTTTCATTGTTTTTATTCATTGAACTGTACTTCAATTTCGAGATTGGAAAGAGTGGAAGAAGTATTGATCAAGCTGTTTGTGATGCAGGTGAACGAGCAGTAGGCGGCTTGCGAGCGGAGTCGTGAAGCGCCTCTTTCCTTCTCCCTTTCAACCATCTAAGTGAGTTGCTACCAACCCGATTAGCTAGCCCTGCTTCCAGTCTTTACAACAAATAACTCTTGTATTATTGTTGCCCCGATCAAACGATACCGAGTAATAACTAAAAGATACCAAGATAAAAAGGGAATAGACTTGGTACATTATGCTTGTCAATAAACTTCATGAATGGATACTAAAGTGTATGCTTGTTCGTTTGGAAATAAATCATGAATTGTTGCTTATCTTGTACAATTGCTTGTCTTGTACCCTTGTTGCCTCAAATTGCACTCTTGTTGCCTCAACTGCAATAAATTGTTAACTTGTATATTGTTCGATCATGGACAACTTGTGCACAGGGTCATGATCTCGCGGACGACGCTGGGGCACTGGCATCGATCCGATCCTGGCGAGACCTATTGTTTAGTCTCTTGTTCTTGGCGGAATGGCTTGCAACGCCCCTTGTACTTTCGTTGCACACCATTCTCGTCAAAGACTATCGTCTATTATAGCATAAGCCAGTGATCTCTTGTATATTTAAACCTGTTGCAAACTAACTTGTGTCTTCATGGCAGGGAAGGCATGGTAAGTATTGTGCACGTAGTTCAGACGGACAGGTAAAATATACCGAACGGTGGCAAGTTCATTTCAGTATTATATATATATAATGTTGCTTATAAATGAACTAAGGCAAGATAGAAACCCATAAAATATGCATGCTTTATTAAAACAACGTGTTGATTGGTTTGGTTCGGTTAGCTCGCCTTCACCAGTATGTTTCGACATGCTGACCCTCGTTGAAACAGGTTCTCCGCACCAAGGCAAACCAAGCGAGGAGCCGAAGTCATCTTCCCGGATCCAGTCCAGCTGTAGGCGCATCCTTTGATCGTGCCGCTTTTGAAGTACTTGAAGAGAAGGAGCTTGCAATTTTCCATACACAATGCAGCTCCGTGGCAAAGCCGTCCTCCAGCCCGGAGGTCTTTATCATTTTGAAGTTTAGTAAAGGGATATAATGTACAGGACTGCTATCTCATTTTTAGTCAATATTTTTGTAAGCCCGTGCGGCATATTAGCTGACTCGTTCAAGAGTTTGTAATAGATATTCATTATCAATAAAGAGAACTTTTTTATGTTTCAATCTGTGTTTCAATTTATCTGCGTACTCTGAATATGTGCTTGTTATGCAAATCATTAAAGCCTTGTGCGGACGCAACCCCAGGCCCGCATGACGGTCACGATTCGGGGGACGCCTCAAGCGATTCTACGGAATCAGATCGTGACAGATGGGCCGAACACAATTTTGCCCAAAAAGTCAACCGTGGGTCCCGCCAATTGGCGACTTGGTCAACTGTCTCAGAATTGCGTAAAAATTGGGTCATAGGACCAGCGCATTACCACGAGTTCAGTGGTGCAAGTTTCATCGCAATCTGATGAGCGTGCACAAAATGTACGTGACTTTCGCAAAAGTTGCGACACGGGGTGTGTCCGCGGATACGGGCTGATTCCGGCGCGCACACGCGTCCGAATCCGTTTTCGCAAATTTTTACATGTCTGGTTACGCTGCGTGTACCGTTCGGTACACTTGGTACCCGGCGGGGCGGTCCCGTTTGGCGGGGCGCGCTCCATTTTATAACTTTTGGAAATATGGAAAAGTAGGATCGCAGAGTTTTCCAATGAATTTAATTCTGTCTACAGCAGTTAATAATTTAGAATTATTTAATAAAAATTAAACTAGGTCAAGTGGTCTACGCATACCAAAAAGAATCATCGAATTCGGATCTCTGTGGTGGGAGATACGAACTCGGAGACATGGATGGTCACCGCAGTTTTCTGCGATCCCAGAATTCGGTTTATTTCTGCCAATTTTGGCGCTATTTTCGTCTAGGATTGCGCGTTGGTCGAGGTCTACTATCATACAGATATGGAAGAGGGTTAAGGGGTGAGCATACCGGTGAAGACAGGGTGGCGTTTGGTTGAGCGAGTCGACGGAAAACAACTCCGGAACACAGGTACCTTGCTGTAGGAATCTGCAGTGCGCGGGGTCACGGTCGTCGGGATTGGTTTGGATGGCCTGGCGGGGTTCTCCGGCTGCGGTGGCGGCGCTCTCTAGGTCTAGATAGGAAGAGGGAGAGTCTGGATGATTAGATTAGGATTTTAGAAATAGAATATATATATATATATATATATATATATATATATATATATATATATATATATATATATATATATGGGAGAAGGGGGTTGGTTTGTTTATTAGCCGAGTGGGCTAAGGGGGGGTCTGTGCTCGCGTGGGGGTGGGTTTGCTCATAAAGCAAATACAAAGGGGCTGTGACTATATATATTGCAAAGGGGTGGCTGTGGTGTTGCTGCTTCAGCGGATTGGTTGGAGTTAAGTTAGTAATAGTAGTAATAGTTAAAGTATTAATAATTTTGTTTTTTTTCTTTTCCTTATCTTTTTCTATTACAATACTTTATATATATATATATATATATATATATATATATATATATATATATATATATATATATACTCACAGAAAAATCTAAAATTATATTAATGAACACCATTAAGCTAGCAACTGCTCAAGGGTCTCCTACATAAAATAAATTTAGAAAAATTCATAATTGCTCCATAAATCCCCTAAATTCACATATATATATAAATACATAGAAAAATTCTAAAAAAATATATTTGTGCACACCATTAAGCTAGCAACTGTCCAAAGGGTCTCCTACATGAAATAAATTCCAAATTTTTTTTGATGGTCCCATAAATCCCCTAAGTGCACCAACACCTAAAATAAAAAATTAATAAAAATCTATTTCTCCTAATTAGCCACTAATTATTACAATTAAATTAATAATTAATAATTAAAAAGGGTATATACGATTTCTAGGAATAGGGGTTTTACATTCTACCCAACTTATAAAAATTTCATCCTCGAAATTAAAATTAAGCCACGATAGAATGTCAAGGATGGTATAAGATTTGCATTGTTTAAAATGCAAGGCTAGGTTTAAAGGAGGGGGCGATGTTGCGCGTTGTACATCCCGAAAAATCATAGAAAAATCCAAATGAGCGAAAAATAGGTTTCTTCATATGTCATGTCCAATGGTGTGGACACCTAAGTATTATTTTGCATAAAGCGCCCAACAATTGGAAAATTGCACAAAGATGAGAATTGGATGATAGGAACGTCTAGGATAAGGGTGTAGAATTTGTAGGAAGGCAGTGGCTAGTGTAGTGCTCCAATTATCGGAGCACGATAAGGTGCGCTAAGAGATATAATTATTGCAAGAATAAAATAAAAATATCGTGTTCTATCTCTAATTGGACTCAATCTAACCTTAGTCTCACTATCTCAGCCAAGTAGGTCTAATTTTGGGTGAGGGTTCACAATCTACCGAACTTAAAATTTATCCATCTATCATCTACGGCTATACATCTAGGAAAACTATTCCTCAAATTATTTAATCATGTTATTCAATTTCTAAAGTTTTAACACCAACATATCATCTATGATATGCCCTTAATTAATTATAAAAGAGAGTCACTAAGTCATGTGATTAGCCTTATGGGATATATCTAGTACTATCAGTGTCAACTTATACCAGCACGAGGTTTTGTCTTTTCGAAATAGGGGAAGACGGAGAGCAATAATAAAAAATTCAAGGTGAAGGTGACAGAATACAAATACGAGGTTCAAAGAGATTAAAGAATTCGAAAAGAGAGTTGTTAGGACAGTTGTGGATTAAAATCCTATTTTTGGTAATTTTTTATTTATATGCTCGTATCAGTACAGTTATGTAACCGATACGATGTGTCAGACATGTCTAGGGGCAAGTATATCCGTCTACTACCATATGTCTCAATCCACGTAAAGTAGTCATGCGAAGAGCGAACCAAGCGCACTAAGGTTAGCTAGACCTTAATACACCGATTCTGATTAGGCAATTGTATCATTGTGTGCACCCAATAATACATATGCCATGAGCAAGCTCGATAAAAGAAAAAGCTTGCAAAAATTAGGCTATAATAGCAGCATAAATCAAGGTAGTACAGAAAATATAAGTACGCTATATTATGATGAGAGAAGTTACAAAATAATTACAGTTCTCAAAGAAGATAAGACTCTTACAATCTCTACAGTGGTCATACTAAATCCTTGTCTAAGTCGATAGTCGACAAGGTAGGGGTATAGCCTCTAAGTTCTACAGTCAAAAAAAGATACTGTCGTCCTAAGCTAGCATACAGTTAATGTCATTCAGCTACACTTCAATAATAGGGCAAAAGACTATGTGATACTAGGTTGTGAGGTATACTACCCAACTTATAACAATAAACTAATACTGTAATTGTCTTGAGGAAATTCTTCAGAATAACCTGGTCCTACAATCAGAAGTGTCAGATGGCACGAGTTGAAAGATAAAGAATAGAGGAACATAATTTAGTCGTTGCACAATTAGCGAACGCTAAGGTCGCAGAGGAACAATATATGGAACTAAAAATAGGGGGCTCTAGATAGCATCACGGTTCTCTAAGGGGGAGTGGTATACTATTTGCTATATACGAGGTATAATCAAGGAAAAGTGTTTGATTACTTTCCTCTAGGCTTCCTAAGGTGCTGTCTACTAATAATAAGACAATGATCTAAGTTTATAGTTCTCCAATACTTATCTAACTATGAAGGTTAGGTTCAGTCCAAATTTTCAATTTTGGTTTTCTCTTGGTTCCTCAATACTAGGGTCAAACATTATGGTAGAACTTCTAACTAACTCTAGTAGTATCTATACTACTCACAAGTCCTCATAATACATCAAGGGGTAATGGTAAGCCAATCTATAGATAAGGAATTCTAAGGTTCACTAGATACTCTAAACTTAGTGGTGTGTCTATATTATTGTTGTATTCTTAATAGGTGTGCTACCATAATTATCATCCTAATAACAGAGGTTCCTATATTCTAGCAGAAGGCTATACTCAAAGAACTATTAGGGAAGTACAGGAATCAAGCAGGATATAATTGTTCAAATAGAACATATAGGAGAAAGATGAATCATAGTCAATTGTGGATGAGATCATATACTCTAGTCCTAGGTACAGGCTTGTTCGGTACAATAACGTAACCGAGATAATATACTCTCGACCTGCATGGGCCATCACATTAACATGTCATTTCTATGCCATGAAATGAATCAAGGATTAAACTAGAACGATCATCATATAACTGTTTGCATTCACTATTTACTTAGTGTTGGCTTAGACGAGTGGGTTACCCCGCTCACCAGTACGGTTGTGTACTGACCCACGTTTGTGGGCATTATTTCAGTTATGCAGGCGTAGTGGCGCTGCTTTGATATACGAGACATGATGTATGAACTGTAAGTACCTTTGTGGGCTAGAGAAAAGAGCAAGAGTATTTTATCGCCTTCGTGGCATTGCCTTTGTGGCATTTTATTTGGACCCTATTGAG
This sequence comes from Iris macrosiphon, assembly GCA_036927795.1. Lineage (NCBI taxonomy): Eukaryota > Viridiplantae > Streptophyta > Magnoliopsida > Asparagales > Iridaceae > Iris > Iris macrosiphon. Next base: position 143,114,036 of record JAYESA010000008.1, read on the forward strand.
AGCTTCGTTGCGTATACTCTGATATGTGCTTGGTACACAATACTTGACTTTTGTTACAACTTGGTTGTTTCAATAATAACTTTGGTGTTTGACAACATCGCCTTGAACGAGCGCAACTCCAGGCTCGTACGGCATCACGTCCCAAAGAGAACGATTGTCCTGCGGGAGAACTGCAACATAGTGATTCACGTTCAGCGGGGACTATTGAGCTAGCGGGAGATTGGGGCGTAACAAATTGGTATCAGAGCGCCTGGTTTATTTCTTCGGACTTGGTCCTTTGCTTCATCACAAACTCTAAATAGCTTTCGCGTGTCGTTTATCTCTTGACTCTACTCGGTACCGCATTGGATGTTTCATGCAATAAGTCTATAATTGCTGGTTGTGGCTGCATATTGTGCTTCGTTGTGTTGGTTTTCGTTAGATCGCTTAGCCTCGTTAGGCGTTGTTGCATTCGTGCAGCAAGTTGGGTGGCGTTGTTGCATTTGTGCAACAAGTTGAGAGCTGTCGTTGGCTTGGCTTGTGTTTGATAATAAACAAAAAGAAATTTAGAGTAGGTTTATATGAAACCCTTTATTTGTTTACAAACAAGAAAAAGAAGTACAATTAATCCTATACGAGGATGTTAAGTAAAAAAAAAATTCTAGGGAAAAATTGCTATAGGAGTCTGATCTGCGGTCGATCACTTTGTCCCTTGGACCAGACGATGACGAAGAAGTACTGTAGAAGAAGAAGGAGCTTCAAAGATTGTAAGAGGGATTGAACTCTCGTTGCCAAAGTCGTCAATCAACACTCTCTATATGTGCTCTCTCTCTCTCTCTCTCTGATTTTCCACCCCTGTCTCCTGTGACCGAAAATCTCTATTTATAGAGCTCGATCACAGTAACTGACCAGTCGGCGTAGAAGCCAATTAGTGGAGAGAGTTGCACCTTTTACGCGGCTGTTATAATAACTGCTACCCACGTCTGAATGATCTCCTGAATCCGCGTGTGACACGTGTCCCTTTATGTGGTAACGCGTATAATTGCTTCTCGAAGATCATGGCATGCAAGCCACGTAGGTAACTGTACCTTGCGTAAAGATGGTTGGCGTAAAAGCCAAATAGCTGTCTCGTTGGCGTAAAAGCCAAATAGCTGTCCTGTTTGCGTAAAAGCTAAATAGCTGTCATGTTGGCGTAAAAGCCAAGTAGCTGTCCTGTTGACGTAAAACCAAGTAGTTGTCCTGTTGGCGTAAAAGCCAAATAGCTGCATAATAGGTAACCATCGTAAAGATAGCCAATTATCCTTCCTTGACTGAGGTCTCGAGCGTATTCTGGGCCAAATATCCTTATCTCGTACCTTTGCAAAGATAGCCAGAATTAACGTATTTCGAGGAGATAACATACGGCGTACTCCTATAGTTGAAAATAGCCTGGTTGGCGTAACATGCAAGGATGGTGACGTGAGCGTATTAGCCCTAATTTTAGCTCTTCTAGTCATTGAAAATAGAATAAAATCTCGTGCATTAAATGCAGAGATCTGCCGCCATCTCGCGCATTAACTGCAGAGATATGCCTCGAATTCTGTACGAAGAACAGCTTTTGACGTGGCATCTGATTTCGTCTCATCTTGAGCGTAAAGGCTCATTTCTGCCTGTGTAAAATAGGCAGTGTATTCCTTGAGTGCATAAAAATGACTTGTATGTCACTAAACGACAACCTAGGCCTCTATACAGAATCATCATTACAGCCGTCCTCTCGATCGTCGTGCAGTACTCTTTGTCAGGAGTCAGGTTCACTGTTTTGTCTGACAGGTTCATTCGAAGAATACGAAGAGTTCCTCGTACAACTTTTCGCTGTATTAAAAGCAGAAATTGTTTACGCCAGAGTGTAGCAACCTTTTTACGCCAAAACAGCCTGTAAGTGCTGCCTTACGCGGGTTATTTTGGAGCTATGTTATACGCTGAATAACGTTGAAGCTCGGTTGTACGCCAATAGCTCTGAAGTCATATTTTTATGCCATGCAGCGCTAGAGCTCTGTTTTACGCTTGCTTCATATATGTTGGGGGTTTTACGCGTATAATTCCTAGCATATTTTTCATACTTCTACAAGACCCCCTTCAAAGTTTTCAAATTTCTCGTAATTTGAAATACTTTGAATGAAGCATGAAACGGTCAAATTTGACTCGTTCTGCGAGGCTAATTTCTCGTCAAATTTTAGGAATTTATTGAGATTTGGTATGTTCTCTTCTGCCTATATAAAGGCAAGCTAGTGAACCTGTCTTTCCATACTTCCTTCACCAAAAGAGATGGTTGCCGAGATCCATTGGGCTGACCTAAGAAAGAAGAAGATCATGCTCTTCCAACATGTAAGGGGCCATAAAAAGAGGCATCTTCGAGCAAATGTCCTCTGCAACGATGGATCATGGAAGGATATTATAGCTTCCTTTGCTCGGGATAATCAGCAATTTTATATGGCGATTCGTCCAGGACGGAGGAAGGGTCTCATAGGACCACACAGCTTGCTAGTTGTATTTTTTCCTGTTATGAAGCTGGACGTAGGTAGGCAGTTTGGCCCTGTCTTCCAGTATTGTGTTGGGTCTGAATCCCTAACACAATTCTAGGGCGTAGCTGCCATGGCGTATGGAGGGCAGGCTTGAATAAAATAGGCCCAGTTTTGTATCCACCCGCCATTAATCATTTTCTTGTTCATCGGCCGCAGAAGCCGATGAAGTGCCGTAGAAGAAAAAAAAGATCTCCACCAATATGAGAACCTGGCACAACAGATTCCCAGCGTGATCTTTAATGAGAAATCCTTTGTAAAAAAAAAGATTTCTATCATATGTAATCATGATTAATAAACTTGTCTTCTTTTACGCATTGCTGATTTGCCATATTTACTGTGAGGAAGTCTGATAATGTGCAGCTTCGACACGTCTGAGTAATTTTTTATGCTGACTCTGATAAACGATTATCCGATCACGTCCCAACTTTTATGCGTAACAGAAGATGCGTAAAAAGCTCTCTAGCATTAAGTTGTCTTGATGATTTAACTGTCATGTTGTTTTTGGACGAGGAGTCGCATAGAATTCTGAACTGTCACTTCTCTGATACGAAGAATTTTTGTTCAGAGCATCATCTTCAAGAATAGCTTCTCGAATGATCTTCTAATAGCCTAAGAAGAAGAGTCATCTTCAATGCTGACAGCTGTGTGTTTCAGGCACTTGGAATTTTTTGTAGCCAAAAAGGAGAATTTTCTGCGTAAACCCTTGTAATTGGCTTTTTTGTAGCTTCTTAGCGTAGAATCATAAATCTGTAGCTTCTGAGCGTAAAATCATAGATTTTGTAGCTTCTGAGCGTAAAAACTTTTGAGCATAAAATCATAGATCTGTAGCCTCTGTGCGTAAAATCGTAGATTTGTAGCCTCTGAGCGTAAAAGCTTCTGAGCGTAAAATAATAGATCTGTAGCCTCTGAGCGTAAAACCGTAGATTTGTAGCCTCTGAGCGTAAAAAGCTTCTGAGCGTAAAATCATAGATCTGTAGCCTGTGAGCGTAAAATCGTAGATTTGTAGCCTCTGAGCGTAAAAAGCTTCTGAACGTAAAATCATAGATCTGTAGCCTCTGAGCGTAAAACCGTAGATTTGTAGCTTCTGAGCGAAAAATCTGGATCCGTTATGCAGCATGACTGTCCGTCTTCTTTTTTCAAATGATAGGCTGACGTGGTCCCAAATCATAACCGACTATTAAATATCGGATTTGGTTAGGAATTCGAAGAGTTATCCGAACTCTATAAATAGCCTAAGGTCCTGAGAGAGAAACCCTTCATCTGTCTTTGCAAAACCCTTCGTCTCTTTGAGAACTCTTCGTCTTCGTCTCTTTGAGAACTCTTCGTCTTCGTCTCTTTTCTGAGAACTTTGGAGCTTCACCATGGCACCGAAACAGGCTTCCACTGCTAAGAGAAAGAAAGTCGCATCTTCTTCATCTCGTTCCTCTGCTCAAGCACGAGCAACCCCCATTAGGCTGAGCGATCCCCGATCTGAACGAAGTGCCCCTCTGACGAGCTGTGCTCCGGGCATCACAGGTAAAGACTTCGAGAGGAAAAACCCTTCGCACACGTTGTACGTGTACGCGCAAGGTCATCTTCTGTGCTAAGAGCCTCTTCGAGGAAGATGATGCACATAGATGTTTTATCATTACGCCCACATTCCTAATGTGTCAGCGTAAAAACTCCATATTTTTGCATTCTGGTGTAAAAACTCAGACTGTCGAAATTTGGTGTATACTACAAACTTTGAGTTTTACGCGCTGGATGTAAATTACGGCGTAAAAACTCAAAATTTGGCAGTCTGGCGTAAAAAGCTCAGGCGTATACTGCCAACCTTGAGTTTTACGCACTAAAAATAGGTTCCAGCGTAAAAATTGTCACGCCCCAGTCCCAAAAATACGTAGGACTAGGACACGTAAGCATGCCAGCCGCATGGATATGACAACTCCAATATATGGAAACCATAACCCATACGTACGCTGTAATATGAATATAAACTCACATGTGGTATATATAATGTCACAAGTCACAGATATGCCAATCTCATCCACTCTACAAGTCATAAAAAAGAAATACTAAACTAGAATAAGGAGTCTGAAATATCCAAAATAATAGTCGGGTGGAGACAAATCTACTACCAACGACTATATCCAAAACTAAAATGAGAGAGGAGTATAAAGTCTCCAATATAAAATAATATGAAGACAGAAGTGTATCAGCTAAAAGAATCCATCGCTAGATAATCAACGATGCTCAGAAGGTAAGACCTCCTCGGCAGAAAGGAATGCGTCCGGTCCAGGCCCGTACTCCTGCAAATACTCAAGAGCAGATACACCTGGCAGAGGACCAGGTCCTCAGAGGGACGTAACAAGATACAGAAAAGCGAGCCAACTTGAATACAGTAAACATGCATATAATTTGAAAATAAATAAGTACTTTGTACAAGATAATCTATATGAATGCAAATGAGGACAACTTTTTGACGTATGGGCAAGGGTAGGCTACTCGATATAATCCTCACAACTCATACACCCGTCTAGAACATCATCAGCCGACATACCGCGAGGGTAGCGACCATCGTGACTCCATCAATCGACATACCGCAGGGGGTAGAGACCATCGGACACGACCACCATAGTGCGTGCTAGTGACTACGGTGTTACCAGAGTGGTTAAAAGCCCATACGCCTAATAATTGTCCTCTACGATACTAAGTGTCAAGTGTGTATCAACATATCTAATATATAGTAATGACAGAAAGGAACTACACATGCAATAAATATACAGAAATGAAATAAATTTATAGAATATACTAAGCATGCAAAATACTGTAAGCAATTTGACAAGGTATCTTGCCTGGCATGAAAGCTGAAAAATGTAGTGTCCCGCTGTCAACACCAAGAGTCAGAAGCTACGACCTCAGAATGAACGTCTCCGGATGCTGAAATAAACATCACAAACCTTCCCAGAATAAGCAAAATAGCTAAAAAGCACTTCCCTTTTGTCCAATTTGGATACAGGGGCAAAACGGTAATTTCGGATAAAAGTGGGGTCCACGGGTGGCCCACTTCACACCGAAAAATGTGCCAAGGGTAACAGTCTCTAAATGTGATAAACTATAGGTCAAACAACTCTAAATGTCAATAAGAACCCAACGGTATGTCCAAATGTGGATTCCGATGGGCCGAACATAATTTTATCCAAAAAGTCAATTGTGGGGCCCGCCAATTGGCGATTTGGTCAACCGTCTCAGAATTGCGTAAAAATTGGGTCACAGGACCAGTGCATTACCACGAGTCCAGTGGCGCAAGTTTAGACGCAATCTGACAAGTGTGCACAAAATACGCACGAGTTCCACAAAAGTTGCGACACGGGGTGTGTCCGCGGATACGGCCTGATTTTGGTGCGCACACACGTCCGAATCAGTTTCTACGAATTTTTATGTGTCTGGTTATGCTGCATGCACCGTTCGGTATACTTGGTACACGGCAGGGCAGTCCCGTTTGGCGGGGCGCGCTCCGTTTCACAACGTTTAGAATTCTGGAAAAAGTGGGTTCGCGGGGTTTTGTGACGAATTTAATTCTGTCCACAGCAGCTAATAATCTAGGGTTATTTTACAGAAAATAAACTAGGTCAAGTGTTCTACACATATCAAAAAGAATCACCAAATTCGGAGCCCTGTGGTGGGAGATACGAACTCGGCAACATGGGTGGTCACCGCAGTTTTCTGCGATCCCAGAATTTGGTCTGCTCGCGCCAACTTGGGCGCTGTTTTCGCCTATGGGTACACATTTTTCGAGGTCTGCTATTATAAAAATATGGGAGAGGGTTAAGGGGTGAGCATACCGGTGATGACGGAACGGCGTTTGGTTGAGCGAGTCGACGGAAAACAACTCCGGAGCGAAGGTACCTCGTGTGGGAATCTGCAGTGCGCGAGGTCGGGGTCGTCGGGATGGTTTGGACGGCCTGTCGGGGTTCTCTGGCTGCGGTGGCGGCTCTAGATGACAAGAGGAGGGTCTGGAGATTTTAGGTTAGGGTTTTATGAAATAATATATATATATATATATATATATATATATATATATATATATATATATATATATATATATATAGGATAGGGAAGAGATGTGGAGGCGGGTCCGCGTGGAAAAAAGAAGAAGGGGGCGCTGTGCTGGACATGGGAATAGGGTTGCTTCTTATGAATGGTTGCTAAGTTTTTGCTTAGCAAACTTTGCTAACGTTGCTTTAAGAAAGGGGTGGGTTATTAGTATTATTATTATTATTATTATTAGTTATTATTATATTATTAATTATTTCTTTATACTTTCTTTTCTTTTCTTTTCTTCTTCTTATATATATATATATATATATATATATATATATATATATATATATATATATATATATATACTCATAAGAAATTTAGATTAGAATAATGCACATCGTTAGGCTAGCAACTGCTCAAGGGGTCTCCTACATGAAATAAATTCCGAAAAATTCCTAATGGTCCCATAAATCCTCTAAGTGCCCGAACACCTAAAATAAAAATTATTAAAAAATTTATTTCTCCTATTTAGCATATAATTACATTAATTAAATTATTAATTAATAAAAAAATAATAAATACAATTTTTTTGAAATAGGGGTTTTACAAAAATCTTAAGTTTTTGCAGTTTGGCGTAAAAGCTCAGACTTTTAGCCTTTGGCGTATACTGCAAGAGTGTAGCTGTCACGCTCCAGTCCCAAAATAACGAGGGACTAGACACGTGGCAATGGCCAGCAACACGCACCAATGGACAAACTCAATTTAATGGATCCATCGGGGCATACTTAAGCTGTATATAACAGTCAGGGTTTACTAATATATCAAAAACTAATCTCATCCACAGAATAATATATCCAATCAACAAAATGAAATAAACATCAATATCAAATCAAATCATAAATAATATAATCGGGGAACAACCCGATAATCAAGTCTGATACAATTGTTCTTTTAAACAGGAAAGTAAATAACATCACTGACTGAGTATGGAAGAACATATACTCAGAAAAGTCTATGGCAATCACCTAGTCCTTGGTTCCTGGTTCTGTTCCAGTACCTGCTCCTGAACCTGCTTGTGGATCCATAATTCTATAGCCTGCCCTTGTGGAACAGTAGGCATCGGAGGAGCAAGCTGCGTTGATGGTGGAACGTCATCTTCTGGGATTCTCGAGGCATTCTGTCTTGCTGGACTGAGTTGTTGTGATGTTTGACCTTCATCCACTAGTATCACTTCATCTTCGTGGTTAACCACAACATCTTGTGGTGCTGCTGGATGAGTCTCGTCACCGGCTTGTGGATCCATAATTCTGCAACCAAAATAAACTATAAGAAGCACACAAGAATCAAGGCAGGATGCAAGTCAAAAATTTTATTTGAATCCGATACAGATATCAAGAACGTTTTAAGCTAGTGGATGAGATCCTAAAAACTTATCCTATCATTATTGCAGGCCTGTTCGGTCCCTAAGTTGAAACCGAACAATTTAGTCGGGACCTGCATGGGCCACCACAAAAACCATGTCACGCCCCAGTCCCAAAATAACGAGGGACTAAACACGTGGCAATGGCCAGCAGCACGCACCAATGGACAAACCCAATTTAATGGATCCATCGGGGCATACTTAAGCTGTATATAACAGTCAGGGTTTACTAATATATCAAAAACTAATCTCATCCACAGAATAATATATCCAATCAACAAAATGAAATAAACATCAATATCAAATCAAATCACAAATAATGTAATCGGGGAACAATCCGATAATCAAGTCTGATACAATTGTTCTTTTAAACAGGAAAGTAAATAACATCACTGACTGAGTATGGAAGAACATATACTCAGAAAAGTCTATGGCAATCACCTAGTCCTTGGTTCCTGGTTCTGTTCCAGTACCTGCTCCTGAACCTGCTTCTGCTCCAGCTAAATCACCTGTCCTGTAAACCTCAGAGTGGATCTCCTCTGCTAAACCTGGGGACATAATCCGGATCCAGGTCCTCAGGGGACATAGCAAGGTACAAGAAAGCACAAGCCAAAATAATGCAGTGAAATAGTAAATGAAATAAGCAGGGTGACTACATAACCATCTAAGTGAAAATGTAACTGAGAGCATCACTAGTACTCAGGCTGAGACTGCTACAAGCTCTGTGTCGGGGAGCCGGTAGCAGTAAATAACTAGTAGTGGGTCAAGCTCGGGCTTAGAGTCTTGAGCACCACAATAATAGGGGTTATATATATATATATATCAGCCTGTAGCCTGTGTGTCTCTCCCCACCCAATGTAATCACACGTCTCATGTTCATAACGTCTTATGTCCATGTCACGTGAGATCAGAGCTAATGCAACAAGTCATAATCTAAGAATGTCTATGTCCATCCTGTATCCTACACAGAATCACCTTGAATATTTCAGGAAGATTCTGTTTCATGATCTGTGTCAGGTGTCCTGGGTATAATATACTTGATATGTCAAGTACGAGAATATAAATATCACGTTAACCATTTCTAGGTGACGTTGCAGAACCCCGCGTACGGTGTTGGCATCCAACTATGATCGGACGCTAAGCAAGTCACACGGCCCTAGGGTTGAGCATGTACAAAAATGTATATAAAGTCAAAGGAACAAATATCAAGAACTGCAAAGATTGGCAAGGTACACTTGCCTGAGTTTTCGGTTCCAATTACGGCTCTGACTTCCACGGAATTTGCAGGCAGTACTCCAGTTGCTGAAACAAACATCACCATCAGATCCAGAAAATACAAATCAGCAAGAAACGCCTGTCCTTGAGTCCAATTTGGAGACAAGGGCAGAAACGGCAGTTTCGGGGTCAAAGCGGGGTCCAGATGTGGGCCGCTTTGCACCGAAAAATGCGTCAGGGACAAAGGTCTCCGATGAGCCGTTCTCAAAATCGCCCGTCGGGTGGAGCCAATGGGGCCCACGACACGCAATTTTCCAACGTTCTCAGAATCGTACCAAACTTGACCCACAGGACCAGCGTAATACTACGAGTCCGATGGCGCAAGTTTCGTCTCGATCCGACGTGTGTACACTAAGTTACCGCTAAATGTAGAAAAGTCGGATACAGTGCGTTGTCCGCGGATACGCACTGATTCCGGTGTGCACGCACATCCGAATCAGCTTCTGCGAAAGCCCGCACGTCCGTATCTACGACGCTCACGTATCGGTGAAGACCGCACGTGGCCAAGTCGTCCCGTTTGGCGGGGCGTACTCAGTTCCGGGGTAAAACAGGGTCTGGTTTTTCCTGTTTTTGGATCGCGGTGTGCGATCACCACAGGACACGATGCCCCGAGCAGTTTGTACGGGTACCGAGGGGGTCACGCAGGGGTCGCGATGTAACAGACGGAATTGAAAACAGAGCTACGAGTCAAGAGTTATGAGTACCTGAACAGGGCCCCGAGAACCAAAGATTTCTCGTGTCAATTTGACACTGTTCCCGTGTCCTGACCGTGTCCGTGTCCGGTGCTGTGTCTGCTGCTCCTAGGGTTTACTGTGGCGGACACAGCAGAGACGGCCAGTGACCGTGGAGGTCAGGGGAGGTCTGGCAGAGGCGGGGGACGTCCGGCAGCGGAGGAGGCTGTCAAGGTGGCCGGACGGCGAGGTGGAGGCTGCTGTTGCTAGTGCTCTCGAGGGCGGCCGGCTCTGCACAGCGGCGGATCGGGTCTCCGGCGACTGAGGCGGGGAGGAGCTGAGCCGTGCGGGGAAGATGGCACGGTGGGAGGTGCTCGGGGAGAGGGTTCGGCTGGAGGATGAAGATGAGGCGGAGGCGGGCCGATGCTGCTCGGCGGCGAGGCTGGCTGTGGAGGCTAGGGCACGGGTAGGGGAGGAAGGAGGAGAGGGCAGCCGGGGCTACTCGGCGGCGAGGGTTACGGCGAGGGGATTCTGGAGGAGGAGGGGTCTTATAGAGAGAGGGAGGAGGAGAAACGGCGACGGGTGAGGGCAGAGGAGGTGGAAGGGCGGGGACACCAGCGGGCGGCGGCGAGCGTTGCAGGGAGCCGGAGAGTCGCCGGCGGCCGGAAGCGGAAGAGTCGGCTGTTGCGGTTTGGGGGAGAAGGGTAGCCAACGGGTCGGGTTTCGGGCACGGTCGGACCCGACCCGATAGCCCACTGGGCCGGCTCGGTTGGGCTGGGCTTGGGTTAATTAAATAATTAAATTCATAATAAATACATAAGTAAATAAATAATAGTTCTTAGGACTTTTAATGGCTTCCGGGGTCCAATAAATTCCCGGGAAATTACGTTATGTTTAGTTTTTCATTTTACACCATAAAATATTATTTTCATAATATTTAAATACTATTTAACCTCAATTAAAAATCATTTAATTATTAAAATATCTTAGTTTAATTTGAGAAAAATTCCAGAAAATACAGAAAATTGAGAAAAATTCTAAATTAAAAATCCTTGAAAATTAGGGGGTTTACAATCTACCTCCCTTAAGAGGATTGTGTCCTCGCAATCAAAGAATAACCGGTCAACAGAGATGACACGGTTGCAAACATTATTCGAAGCACATTAAAAATCTAAGAAGTAACAAGGTTGAGAGTAATACCTAGGAAAAATTATTTCCCTAAGCATTTAAAAATTATACAATTTCCCAAATGTGGGAAATCTAGGAAATTTTTTTTTAGAAAACTAGGTTATCTTTCAAAATATTTCAGTTTATTACTTATAAAATATTCTCGGTTATTGGCAAGTTCAGAATAAACTACTAGGTTAACACTAGGTTATCCTTTATAAAACATATTTAACATTCTAGGTTATTTATCAAGTTCAAAATTACTAGGTTATCTATTTTTAGCAATTTAAAACTGTCAGGTCAAGTCTAGGGTTACGAACCAGCAGGCATGAACTAACGCAAATCTAGAAGCAGGAAACTATAAAAAAAACTTACTCGCAAAAGCTATTCCATGAATCTGCGCATTCTCCAAATTCATCACTGGAGCTTGTCCGCGTCCTCGCAGATGATTCCTCGGCTGCTGTTGGGCTTGCTGGAAGAGTGCTGCTTGTGGTGCCAAGGGTGGCCTCGGCTGATTTTCTCCTGGGGCATGTGGTAGAACTCCTTCAGCTTCCGTTGGCGGTGCTTCCAATGCTGGAGAGGCTGACTTTGGTGCTGGTAACGCTTGTCTGTTTATCATCAGTGCTCTCTTCCGATGCTGAGGACAATCTTTGGCTAAGTGTTGGTTGGACGCGCAAATCAAGCATAATCCCAATTTACGTCTACACTCGTTCTCAATGTGGCCTATCTTGCGACAGTTTTGACAGATAGGCAGTACTTGCGGAGATACTTCTGGTGGTTGGTGCAGTTGAGACTTCTTTGCAATTTCTTCCAGTGGTGCTCCGGCTGGTGCTGTTGAGGCTGGTTGTTGAATCACCACTGCTTTCTCTCGACGTTCAGGGCAATCCCTTACCGAATGCTTTTTGGTTCCGCAAGCTAAACATCGTCCCAGTCTGCGCCGGCATTCTTTAGCGAAATGGCCTACCTTGCTACAGTAGTGACAAGTAGGGAGGACTAGTGCAAATGGTGGATTCAGCTGTGTTCGTTTTGCAACTCTTTCTAGTTGTGCTTGGTATGGTGCTGTTGCATATGGCCGCTTTTGGCTGGACTCGATCCTTGTGTTGCTCTCCATGGGTCGTGTTGCAGCAAGAATGTTCACGTCTAAGGTAGGTGCATTTGAACTGATTAATCTTCGTAACTCCAAGCTAAATCGGTCAATGAACTTCTCCACTTGATTTTGCTGATATTCTTGTTGAACCTTCTGATGGGATTGCATCATTGCGTAGAACATTCGGAATAATTGTCGTTCGTCTATAGCCTGCCCTTGTGGAACAGTAGGCATCGGAGGAGCAAGCTGCGTTGATGGTGGAACGTCATCTTCTGGGATTCTCGAGGCATTCTGTCTTGCTGGACTGAGTTGTTGTGATGTTTGACCTTCATCCACTAGTATCACTTCATCTTCGTGGTTAACCACAACATCTTGTGGTGCTGCTGGATGAGTCTCGTCACCGGCTTGTGGATCCATAATTCTGCAACCAAAATAAACTATAAGAAGCACACAAGAATCAAGGCAGGATGCAAGTCAAAAATTTTATTTGAATCCGATACAGATATCAAGAACGTTTTAAGCTAGTGGATGAGATCCTAAAAACTTATCCTATCATTATTGCAGGCCTGTTCGGTCCCTAAGTTGAAACCGAACAATTTAGTCGGGACCTGCATGGGCCACCACAAAAACCATGTCACGCCCCAGTCCCAAAATAACGAGGGACTAGACACGTGGCAATGGCCAGCAGCACGCACCAATGGACAAACCCAATTTAATGGATCCATCGGGGCATACTTAAGCTGTATATAACAGTCAGGGTTTACTAATATATCAAAAACTAATCTCATCCACAGAATAATATATCCAATCAACAAAATGAAATAAACATCAATATCAAATCAAATCACAAATAATGTAATCGGGGAACAATCCGATAATCAAGTCTGATACAATTGTTCTTTTAAACAGGAAAGTAAATAACATCACTGACTGAGTATGGAAGAACATATACTCAGAAAAGTCTATGGCAATCACCTAGTCCTTGGTTCCTGGTTCTGTTCCAGTACCTGCTCCTGAACCTGCTTCTGCTCCAGCTAAATTACCTGTCCTGTAAACCTCAGAGTGGATCTCCTCTGCTAAACCTGGAGACATAATCCGGATCCAGGTCCTCAGGGGACATAGCAAGGTACAAGAAAGCACAAGCCAAAATAATGCAGTGGAATAGTAAATGAAATAAGCATGGTGACTACATAACCATCTAAGTGAAAATGCAACTGAGAGCATCACTAGTACTCAGGCTGAGACTGCTATAAGCTCTGTGTCAGGGACCCGGTAGCAGTAAATAACTAGTAGTGGGTCAAGCTCGGGCTTAGAGTCTTGAGCACCGCAATAATAGGGGTTTTATATATATATATCAGCCTGTAGCCTGTGTGTCTCTCCCCACCCAATATAATCACACGTCTCATGTTCATAACGTCTTATGTCCATGTCACGTGAGATCAGAGCTAATGCAACAAGTCATAATCTAAGAATGTCTATGTCCATCCTGTATCCTACACAGAATCACCTTGAATATTTCAAAAAGATTCTATTTCATGATCTGTGTCAGGTGTCCTGGGTATAATATACTTGATATGTCAAGTACGAGAATGTAAATGTCACGTTAACCATTTCTAGGTGACGTTGCACAACCCTGCGTACGGTGTTGGCACCCGACTATGATCGGACGCTAAGCAAGTCACACGGCCCTAGGGTTGAGCATGTACAAAAATGTATATAAAGTCAAAAGAACAAATATCAAGAACTGCAGAGATTGGCAAGGTACACTTGCCTGAGTTTTCGGTTCCAATTACGGCTCTGACTTCCACGGGATTTGCAGGCAGTACTCCGATTGCTGAAACAAACATCACCATCAGATCCAGAAAATACAAATCAGCTAGAAACGCTCGTCCTTGAGTCCAATTTGGAGACATGGGCAGAAACGGCAGTTTCGGGGTCAAAGCGGGGTCCAGATATGGGCCGCTTTGCACCGAAAAATGCGTCAGGGTCAAAGGTCTCCAAATCAGTCCAACTTAGTGTCAACAAGTCAGTAACATTGATACAAACCCAACGGAACTTCCAGAATTGGTTTCCGATGAGCCGTTCTCAAAATCGCCCGTCGGGTGGAGCCTTTGGGGCCCACGACACGCGATTTTCTAACGTTCTCAGAATCGTACCAAACTTGACCCACAGGACCAGCGTAATGCTACGAGTCCGATGGCGCAAGTTTTGTCTCGATCCGACGTGTGTACACTAAGTTACCGCTAAATGTAGAAAAGTCGGATACGTTGCGTTGTCCGCGGATACGCACTGATTTCGGTGTGCACGCACATCCGAATCAGCTTCTGCGAAAGCCAGTACGTCCGTATCTACGACGCTCACGTATCGGTGAAGACCGCACGTGACCAAGTCGTCCCGTTTGGCGGGGCGTACTCAGTTCCGGGGTAAAACAGGGTCTGGTTTTTCCTATTTTTGGATCGCGGTGTGCGATCACCACAGGACACGATGCCCCGAGCAGTTTGCACGGGTACCGAGAGGGTCATGCAGGGGTCGCGATGCAACAGACGGAATTGAAAACAGAGCTACGAGTCAAGAGTTATGAGTACCTGAACAGGGCCCCGAGAACCAAAGATTTCTCGTGTCCTCGTGTCAATTTGACACTGTTCCCGTATCCTGACCGTGTCCGTGTCCGGTACTGTGTCTGCTGCTCCTAGGGTTTACTGTGGCGGACACAGCGGAGACGACCAGTGACCGTGGAGGTCAGGGGAGGTCTGGCAGAGGCGGGGGACGTCCGGCAGCGGAGGAGGCTGTCAAGGTGGCCGGACGGCGAGGTGGAGGCTGCTGCTGCTAGTGCTCTCGAGGGCGGCCGGCTCTGCACAGCGGCGGATCGGGTCTCCGGCGACTGAGGCGGGGAGGAGCTGAGCCGTGCGGGGAAGATGGCGCGGTGGGAGGTGCTCGGGGAGAGGGTTCGGCTGGAGGATGTAGATGAGGCGGAGGCGGGCCGGTGCTGCCCGGCGGCGAGGCTGGCTGTGGAGGCTAGGGCACTGGTAGGGGAGGAAGGAGGAGAGGGCAGCCGGGGCTACTCGGCGGCGAGGGTTACGGCGAGGGGATTCTGGAGGAGGAGGGGTCTTATAGAGAGAGGGAGGAGGAGAAACGGCGACGGGTGAGGGCAGTGGAGGCAGAAGGGCGGGGACACCAGCGGGCGGCGGCGAGCGTTGCAGGGAGCCGGAGAGTCGCCGGCGGCCGGAAGCGGAAGAGTCGGCTGTTGCGGTTTGGGGGAGAAGGGTAGCCAACGGGTCGGGTTTCGGGCACGGGCGGACCCGACCCGATAGCCCACTGGGCCGGCTCGGTTGGGCTGGGCTTGGGTTAATTAAATAATTAAATTCATAATAAATACATAAGTAAATAAATAATAGTTCTTAGGACTTTTAATGGCTTCCGGGGTCCAATAAATTCCCAAAAAATTATCCTATATTTAGTTTTTTATTTTACACCATAAAATATTATTTTTATAATATTTAAATATTATTTAACCTCAATTAAAAATCATTTAATTATTAAAACACTTTAGTTTAATTTGAGAAAAATTCCAGAAAATACAGAAAATTGAGAAAAATTCCAAATTAAAAATCCTTGAAAATCAGAGGGTTTACAGTAGCGTCTAGCGTAAAAACTAACTTATTTTCTTTTATTTTGCAGTGGACTTGCAGATCCCTCCTTTGGCTGAAGTGATGAGCTCTGCTGCTGGGATGCTGAATTTCAGCTATCTGGAAAACTTGTCCCATGTGACATTCCTCATTTCTGGAACCGAGTATCCTCAAGAAAAGGGGAACTCTGATCTCGTCCCAAGGAGAACGAATGCTGCTGAGTATGATCAATGGGGAGCCCCTGACATACATAGACGAGACTGAATATAAGAAACCAGGTTTCTTATTCGAGGATATTATTGACAAACAGTCCCAGACTAAGCCCAATAAGGAAGATTGAGTATTTTCTGCTGAGGGCACGGTCATGTATCTGCCGAGGATGCCCAGAGATTACCCTATCTCAGCATTCTTCCATGCCACAAATCCTAGGAAGATGATGTGGACTCTGACTCTAGATCTTCATGGACGGCCAGGGAAGATCTCATACAAGAAAGTATTGAACCGAGGAGCCTTTGTGAGCAGTCCTTCAGGCCCTGTTATGCCTTTCAGGGGATTACTGCCGGGCAGCGTCCCGAGTGAAGATACTTCACTGATCCAGCCGGTTCAAATATCGACTTTCTGTAATGACTTTATGGGGCAGGGAGGAGTGTACCCCAAGGTTAACCCTCGCACCAGTGGATGGCTTAGCCCCGAGAATCTTCGATGGGCCAGTTTAACTGCCTGGGCCCTGAAGCACTTTCAGACGGAGCTGGAAAGTATTGGCTTATTTGCGGCTGTGAGTGCCACCAGTGTTGGGCTGCCTGTCAACCCCAACTTGTTTTTAGCTTTAATGGAGCAATACAATTCGCTTACTGGGACTTTCGCCACTCCACTAGGTGAGTTAGGCTTAGCCCTTCATGAGATGGCAGAGATTTCAAAGCTGCCAATGGGAGACACTCCTTATGAAGAGTACGTTCCCACGAATAGGGAGCTGAGGGTTACAAACTCTCGGGCAGTGGCGGTGTACCAAGAGCTGATGAGACACTATCTTGCCTGTACTACCTTCTACAAAGAGTCCTCTGATCTGGCTCATACCAACAAATGGGCATCCTACCTCTTCTTCCATCAGGCCAGAAATGCTAAGCCGGACAAGGTTGTAGATAGTAGAGATAAGCCCTTGAACCTCCTGAGCATGCTTAGTGCCAACACGGTCGATGATCTCATTGAAGACGCAGGGGCTTCAGATTATATTCTCGATGAGGAGATAGAGGGTTATCCTGCAGGCACTAAAGCCTTAAGTTATATGAGGCATTGTCGCAAGCCTCTGTCAAGGGAAGGTCAACTGGCTGGCTTCCTCTCTGTCTGGCTACGCCGATGGATAGTGCCTGGTATCGCGTCTGCGGATCGCATTCATCGCAACATCATATGGCCCGCAGTGCATTTGGTGTTTGGAGCAAGACTGGGCCTGCTCCCTGCCATGGTATACAGAATACAAGCTGGCCTGAGGGCCATTACTGATGGGCTGCTCGCAGATGATATACAGCGTGAAGGATATCCCAGAGTGGAATTACCATTCCTATATCTGATGGGATGGTTAGTCCTTCACAACACCAGAGTGGTGTCTCCCGGATCTGCCAGCGGTTCGGGAAATAACTTCTTGTTGAATTATAGGAATTTTCTTTGGAATGTGACTAGCATCATAGATTGCCAGCTAGCATTAAATTTTGCCCATGGCTGAAAGCTCTTTTGTATCGTCCCTCCCGTACATATCAATCAATAGGGGACGAAACTTAAGGATGCAGGTCAAGGGAGGACTATTCTTTCTCCTGAAGCCTTTTATTGGTTGGTCTGCATTAGACCTTCCCACCTGCTGTACAGAAGTGAGGACCACTGCTACTTGGAGCCTTATCTGCCCAGCCGGTTCGCCAGGCAATTTGGGTACGACCAGTTGCATATGGGGAATCCCATTACCAGCTTCAAGTCCAAAGGTGGGCTTATTGATGGAGCCAGAGGATGACGGTATTTTATCACGGGTTGTACTGGTGCAACCTTTGCTGTGCCCGCGACTTCTCTCTCAATGGAGTTGTGCATTCTTCACTCGTACGCACAGTTTTATGCGTCCATCAATACTTTCTATCGTGATTTTGATGTGTATAGAAGTTTTAGGATGCCCTCCCATAAGTCCACTGGAAGAGAGGAGATCCCATCCGTCTCCTCTGATGAAGGTGAAGACACTGCCGGTGCAGACGATTACTTGTTGATAATACTGAGAGGCGTAATAGCTCCGCCAGCAGAGCCTCTCGTTATCTCAAATAAGCGAAAGGCTTCCACTCTAAAAGAGCCTTCCTCCCGCAAGAAGAAGACTGTCAGAGGTCCTAAAAGGACTTCCACCAAGGGGGCCTCTAGGAGTGAGCCTATTGTTTCCCCTGTTGGGGATGATTCTTTGATCAGAGGTCCTTCGCCTTTTAAAGAGGGAACCTCCACAGTTCCGGCTGACAGTGCCGGAGATTCTTTGCTCGCAATTGCTGTCGCTACCACCGTTATTGGTAGTGCTTCGAGGTCGCCTTCGAGACCGAGCATATTCAGAATCAATATACCTTTATCTAGACAAATAATGGGAATAATCCCTCCTTCGTCTGTAAGTATTTCCAGCGAGATTCTACCCGATGAACCTCGAGTAGATCTGGGTGATGACTGGGATGACTTCCCTCAATCGTCAGTCGGTGCACCCTCTTCTCCAGGTATGACAGCTTGTTTAGCATCATTAAGAAATAATTTAGCTGTACAGGTTGGAGAAGCAACATATATACCATCGGCCATGGGTAAATATTGTCTTTATGCTTCTTTCAGGAAAATTAACATCAAATTTGATATTAACTTTCTCTTATCTTCTTTTCAGGCGAAGACATCTCTGGGGAGGGCGGAGTTGACATAACCTCTGACTTTGTTGCGGATCCGGATGATGAAACAGCGGTGCTCGACGTCGAAGAAGCATGCTTTGAATCTGCCGATCGTTTATCCGCAACATTCTCGGGTGTCATTCCGCCAATGGTAGTTCAAATAACATCAGAGGAGGATGAGCCCATTATCTCGACTGTGCCTCCTTCGTCGAGCATGCCAGCAACTTCAACTATTGTTGGTGTCTCTTCTTTTGTCGTGCCATCTGTTAAAGCAACGATTGTGGCAACCTCCTCTGCAGTCATACCAGAAAGGAGACTTACCGATATTGTGGCCACTCTCAGTGTCCATTTGAGCTTTGCTATGCTAGTGGATCAATACGCTAGCATATTCTACCTCACTTTGAAAGAATTGATATCGATGGTGCTAGAGAAGAACCTAGGTTTTGATGCTCTGAAGATGTCCTCCAATCTCCCTATAGTGCAGATTAGAAATTTCAGTGATGCTGAAAAAGCTGATGTACTAGAGCAAATAGTTAATGGTTTAGAATAACCCATTAACGAGTATTTACAACTATCCCGAGGCAGCATCGACGATCTGGTTCAAGCTAAGTATGACTCCTTAACTGCAGAACTTGCTGAGCAGATAGAAACTCTAAACAAATCCATCCAAGAACAGCAGCAAGAGATGGATAAAGATTAGGCTGTCTTGGTGGAGGTTATTCCTCAGCTAGCTAAGTACCAGGCCGAATGTGAAGGAGATGAAGCGAGGGTTCGAGAATTGGAAGCTGAACTCGCTCAGGCAAGAGAGAGGCTTCTCAAGACATCGGCAGCTCGTGATGTATTTAAGGGCTAAGTGGAGATAGCTCAGCAGAACTTGACGCATGCGGGTGTAATCCGTGCCAGTTTTGTTGATGCTCGGTCCGAACTATCTCGCTTGAATGACGACGAGGCAAGGCTGGAATGGGCTCGCAACCACATTTTGTACTCCAGGAATAAGAGGATGGCTGCTTTGGCGCAACAGATCCACGACTTAACGGCTCCTCCCCAATGATGTACCTTTTTTGCTTCTTATGTAATCTGCTACTCCCGGAGATAATAAAGATACTTTTTTTGACTTTGTGGACCCATCATTTTAGAATATAAATAATAGGCTAGGATGAAAGTAATCAGAGGTAATATGGACGTAATATACTTTCGGTAAGTTTCAGCTGGATATATCTATTCAGAGGTTATATGGACATGATAGAATATGATCCAACTAAATTTGTGTACAAAACACTATCAGAGGTAATATGGACGTAATAGGTTTTGAAGTTCCAAATTAGTTAAACATATCTATTCAGAGGTCATAAGAACATGATAGAATATGATCCAACTAAATTTTGTACGTAGTATCGTCAGAATGAGATCTTCATCATACTCCATTTAAGCGAGGGTGATTAAGTGTAGTACTTCTTCAGGAATTTTTTGTTGATAGGAGCCATTATCAAATCTCCATTAGGCTTGGCTAATCTGTAAGCACCATTTGAAAACGTCGTTTCAATCACATAAGGGCCCTCCCATTTGGACTGGAATTTATCCTTACTTTTGTACGTAATGATCATTGGCCTCTTCACGGCTAATACTAGCTCGCCAACTTTGAATACTCTTTTCTTCACTTTTTGATTAAAAGCTCTGAAAATGCGTGCCTGGTAGAACGCAATGCGCTGTTGAGCTTGAAGGCATTTCTCGTCTAATCCTTCTAGCTCTTGAAGCCTTAATTGATCATTATTTTCCTGAGTCAACTCATTAGCCACTGTTATTCTGAGTGATAGGATTTAGACTTCAATGGGGAGAACTGCTTCACACCCGTAAACTAATGAGAATAGGGTACAATCCGTTGGTGTTCGTACCGTTGTGCGGTATGCCCAGAGATATTCTCCCAGCTTCTCATTCCAATCTCTTTTGTTCGAAGAGACAAACTTCTTCAAGAGTTTGATGATGGTTTTGTTGAGGGCTTCCGCCAAACCATTAGCAGCAGGATTATATGCCGTTGAGGCCATATTTTGCATCCGATTTTTATTGCAAAATCGGTGAAATGCTTGGCTGATGAATTGAGGCCCATTATCATGAATTATCCTTCGGGGTATCCCAAAGCGATAAATTATATGGTGCTTGATAAAGCTGATCAGGTTGGATGTCTTTTCCTCAGCAAGAGGGATCGCCTCCGCCCATTTGGAGAAATAATCGGTGATAGCCACTATGAACCGATGTCCTCTAGAAGATGACGGGTGAATCGGACCAATGATATCCATACCCCATGCTTCAAAGGGCCATGATGCAATCGTAGGATGTAAATACTCAGAAGGCTGATGTATAAAATCCGTATGAACATGACAGGCTTTGCATTATCTTGCATATTTTACGGCATCTGCAATCATAGTAGGCCAGTAGTAGCCCATCCTCCTGATAAGATCCTGTAACTTAGGACCGGATTGATGTGCTCCACATACACCGTTATGAGCTTCTCGGATAACCTATTTTGCATCATCGTCAGAGAGACATTGTAATAGCAGTCCATCGTATGTTCGCGATATAGACTTTGTGAAAAAGCATCAAAATAGAAGCGTAATGATCGTCTTTTGATAGATATTACTTTTTTAGGATCCTCTGGTAAAATTTTGTATGACACGAAGTCTATAAATGGACTTCTCCAGTCTCTTTTAGGAGGAACCGTGTTTGTAGCATAGTTGCGTTCTATATGAAAATTATTTTTTACACAGAATAAATCTTTGTTAAGAAGGATCACCGAATTCTGCCTTCTTATAGGAATAGCTAGATCTGCAGCTAGACTGGCCAGAGCATCAGCTTCCAAATTTTGAGATCGAGGCACATGCTCTAAAAAGAATACTTTAAAAGACATGGCTATCTCGATCGTTTCTTGGTGATAAGGAATAAGATCTGGATTGCGGACCTCATATATTCCTCTGACCTGATTGACGATCAGCTGGGAATCACCAAAAGCTTCCAGGTATTCAACATCCAATTCTTTAGTGTCTTGAAGTCCGATTAGTAGAGCGTTATATTCTGCCATATTATTAGAGCAGGATTCGCTAAGAGAATATGCTCGATAGATGACGAGTTTATCAGGAGTCACCAGAACAATTCCTACTCCTGAAACCACGTGTCCCTTGGGACCAATCTTGGAGGCACCATCGAAGAATAGCTGCCACGTATCACCTTCCATTACAGAATTACATTCTGCAACTTCGTCGAGAATGTCCTCGTATAGTTTGGAGGTTTCCGAAATTGGGTGAGCAGCTAAGAAATCGGCCAAGGCTTGACCTTTCATGAACTTCTGAGGGACGTACACCATATCATATGGTGTCAGTAGTATTGCCCAAGTCGCGAGTCGGGAATTAAGAATACTCGGCTTATTCATCAATACCCGAAGAGGATTGATTCTGGAGATGATATGAATAGTTTGGCCTGTCACGTAATATCGCGTCTTCTGAATGGAAAACATTAGGGCCAAGCATTCTTTTTCTACTGGATTGTACCGGTGTTCAGCTCCGACCATCATCCTGCTCAAATAGTAGATAGCATGTTCATGACCCTCATTATTCTTTTGTTCGAGAAGAGCCCCTAAAGAATGATCCATTGCTCGAACATATAGCAAAAATGGTCTTCCTATGATGAGAGACACCAGAACTGGAGGATTAGTAAGATAGTGTTTGATGTCATTAAACGCTTGCTGGCAGGCTTTGTCCCAAATGAATGACACACCTTTCTTCATCAGAAGAGAAAAATGTTGACATCTCCCAAAGAGGTTGGATATAAATCTCCTGATATAATCTAGATGACCTTGAAATCTCCTAAGTTCTCTCAGATTACGGGGTGGTCGCATTTCCAGGATAGCTTTGACTTTATCAGGGTCAACTTGAATGCCTTTAGTGGTAATGACAAATTCCAGAAATTTGCCACTAGATACGCCAAGAAAGGACTTTGTGGGGTTCATTTTGAGTTGGTGTAGGCGCATCAACTCGAATATTGTCTTCAAGTCTTGGATGTGATTATCCTTGAGGCAGCTTTTGATAGCGATATCGTCTATGTAATATTCTACCATTTTGCGTAGATGTTCATGGAATATGTTACTCATAGCTCACTGATATGTAGCCCAGGCATTCTTCAATCTGAAAGGCATAACTGTATAGCAATATACCCCCAGTGGTGTACGAAAGACAGTATGCTTCTCATCTTCAGGATTTATCTTAATTTGATTATATCCTGAGAATTCGTCCATGAAAGACATGCGTTCAAAACCGCACGTATTATCGATCATGACGTCTGTGATGGGAAGAGGGAACTCATCCTTGGGGCAGGACGCATTTAGATCTCGGAAGTCGATACAAATACAAACTTTCCCGCTTTTTTTTATGACCGGGACAACATTAGCGACCCAATCAGGATGTTGTTCTTCCCGGATGAACCCGCAGGCTATCAATTTCTTGATTTCAGCTTCAATGGCATCCATCATATCCAGGCGGAACCGGCGTTGGTGTTGCTTTACGGGCTTTGAATTGGGCAGTATGTTGAGTTTATGGGTAGCCACTTTAGGATCAAGACCTGGCATATCCTCATAATTCCATGCAAAGACATCGATATATTCTTTTATCAGCTGGATCATTTCTTTCCTTTCTTCTTCGGAAAGATTATTACTGATAAATATCGACTTTGGTGAAAATTCATCCCCAATATCGACTTGGATAACTTTATCTTCAGTGGGTGGTTCTCTTTGCTCGAACCGAAGTTCCCATTGTTTATCCATTTGTTGTGTCCAGAATTTATTTTCAAACGGTTCAGATTCTTGTTCCTCTGCTTCGAGAGAATCTATCAATACCGTATTTACTGACAATACCCGTTTGAGTTCACCATGTGAGTTGGAGGACGACAAACCGTCTTGAGAAGAGGAAACGGTCCCCCCACTTGACTCAGAGTTGTTCGAAATTGCAAGAGATGTGGTATACCCTAACCCAAAATGAGTTCGTTTACAGTAGGGATCACCATGCAACGGCATCCGTCTGTCTTTTCCATAGTTGAGGCCTGGCTCCAACTTCAAGTCATAACCCATGCTTTGCATAATCTTCAAAGCCTGTGGGCTATATCTGTGAACCTGCATTTTCCCAGCATCAGACTCGTGAGATTCTTCTTGTATAATTGGTCTGTTCCACATGCGACTGAAGACTATTGGATGCTGATGGTTGCGAGTAGGTGGAACAATAAAGATAGAATCTTCATGTGGCCCATATGTCGTAATGACATTAGATGTTGACGCTACTTCCCACACATACGGATGATAGGAGTCTATAGCTTCCAAGAATTTTTGTGCTATAGGTTCTATATCGTTATGAGGGGAAGATTCCTGATTAGGAGATTGAGCATCAGTATACTGGAAAAGAGAATCTTTATTATCGTCAGAAACCACATTTCTGATTGTATTTACATCAGTCGGCTGCTTGTTGCGCCTAAGGTTGATGACCAAAGGTGGAGGCTTTTGGTTCAGAGTGATCACTAGAGGATCACTTCCTCCTCCCGATTTGGTTCTGCTCAAGTGGATAGACATGGGTTCCATGACTTTCGGACGGGTAGTCCGCCCTTTCACCTGGATTGATAAAGGTTCCTCAGCAGAGGGTTCTGCTGGCTCCTGATGGGATTCCTCCTCCATCTTGCCTGACATCTCCTTCATGTAGTCTTGGGTGTATAACATGACATCAGAATAGTATGACTCAACTCCTTTGAACGGGTTAAGATCAGCAAACTCTGTCTTTACTGTCCCTTGGGCGTCTACATATTTGAAGCATTGATGTAGAGTGGAAGGAACAATATTGTGATCGTGGATCCATGGTCTGCCCAACAGAATATTGTAAGACACATCCGAATCAATGACGTAGCATGTAGCCACTGATCTAAGGTCACCAATCTGGATCCTCGGACGAATCTTCCCCAACGGCTTGCTTTTTCTGGCATTGAAGCCCACGATTGTAGTGGTAGTGTAAGCCAGTTCGCTTGTAGGGATTCTCAACGGTCTTAACAGACTATGAGGGATAATGCTGATCGACGATCCCGGATCTATGTGAATCTGGTCTACCTCCATAGAGCCGACATATTCGGTGTAATAAAGAGGCCTGTCATGTTTGTTATGTTTCAACAACATATCCTCTTGAGTGAAAGTGATGTTAGGGACCACTTCCATCACACTATGGCATTGAGGACATGCCACAGGCTTTTTATCAGGGGACTTGAGCTGAGTCAAGCATACATCTGCTTGCATTAATGCTTCACTCAAGGCTTGATGAGTGTCTTTGAATAGCCTAAGTAGCTCAAAAATGGACAATCTGGCTGGTGTATTAGCCAACTAGGCCAAGATGTCGAAGTTATATGGTTTCTCTAAACCTTTGTTTTGAATATTCTTCAAAGGTTTATCAAAACGAACTTCTTTTTGCTTGCCTTTATGCACTGAAGTTGGTCTAGAAGGACCTGCCTCTGGTATAACAGGTTCAGGCTCTGGAAGTTTGGCAGCTGAAGTATCTGTCGTTGCTTCTTCCTGATTTCCTCCATAGTCCTTGAGGTAGGTTTTCCCAGACCGGGTTGCGGTAGCCAAAGCCTCTTCTTCTGATGTCGGGGATACTGCAACCATATGGCATGGTTTACATCTTGAGTTCTTTTTAGACTTAGCTTTAGCAGCTTGAGTCTCTTCCTCAATCTCTGACACCAGATCAGGATAAACCCACATAATCTCACCACGCTTTGTAGTTAGGGGTACCAGGTCATAATTTTGACCCCTGGTCGGAGGGAGATTAATAATGTTCATCATTGCCCGTAGAATAGGTACTACACCATCCGGGACTTCGTGAGGGGGCAGATTGCCAAATTGGAGAGAAATCATGTTGGCAGTGACCATCTTCTCGTTATTACGCAAAGTGATAGCCTTAGCGTCGATCAACTCCTGGATTTTCCTTTTTAGTACATAACAGGCCTTTGTGGGGTGATGTATGTACCTGTAGAAAATACAGTACTTAGGGTTATTGGTACTGCCGACTTTATTTAGGCGCTTTACCTCGGGGAGAGTAATCTTGCCACTTTTGACTAGACAATCGAATATGCTCGGAATATCGTCGTCGTCAAAAGAATATTCTTCTTTAGGCCTGGAAGTCCCAGGATTCGTCTGTGTAGTCACTGGAGTATGTTGCCTGGACGTGTTGATTGCCAGAGCTTCCTTTCCTTTAGAACTATGAGTATGGTCGCTAGTGGAGGATGACCGCTTCCCTCTATCAGAGGTAGAGATCATGATTCCATTATCACGCGCCTTCCGACTGTTATCTTCAGCGGCTACCGTTGAGATGATAAACGAGGGCCAATCATGGAACTGATATGGTCCTGTGAACACTGAGATCAGTGGAAGAAGGTTCTTCCTGTAAATGTCCACCATGGCTGAATCCGGAACTCCGGGAGGCATCTGCAAAGTAGCCTGACAAAAATGTTCAATGAAAGTATGAACGTTCTCTTTCTTCTTCTGCTTCACTTCGATGAGTGAAGACATAGACATGTCCATCCCTCCTTCGTAGAATCGAGCGAAGAACAAAGTCTTGAAATCTTTAAAAGAAGTAATGCAGTTGTCTGCCAGACTACGGTACCATTGATAGGCCACTCCAGACAGACAGCTTTTAAATACTCGAGTGAGAAGGGCGTCATTCCCTTGCAACAACACCGTCATTATGCTGAAGTAGTTCATGTACTGGCTTGGTGACGTCTTTCCCTCAAACAAAACCATAGCCTGTGGTTTGTATTTTGGCGGGAAAGGGATCTTGTCCCAGATAGCTGGGTATGGCTGGTTGATTTCCAATTTCTTGAGCTGATCCTTATGCTTCAAGGCATCAAATTGGGCTTTCAATTCCCAAACTGCCTGCATCGGATCTTCAGCTGGGAAAGGAACTACAGAGTGGTGAGAGGTTGGTTATATTATAACTCCAACAGGAGGCAATACATTCTCCGGGTTGAGAGGTTGAGGAGCAGCTGATTCTTGATTTTGGATAGGCTCCTGACTTGATGTTATATCTACCCCTACCCGTAGTTGAGTCAGAGGAACAGGTGCAACTGTGTGTTGAGTCACCAATATTTGGTGCATACTCTCCATCATGGTATGCATCTCTTTCAGCAATGCTTCCAATACAGCGATGTGTTGCTCAGTACTTCCTGATGGGAAAGCCTCTTCATGTTCATCTCCAATGGCATAAACCCCCATTTCTTTGGATGCTACTAAGGGACTAGTATAGATCTCTGTAGAGATCGAGTCTATACTGTCAAGATCACATTCAGGAAACTGGCGACCCCCAGTGTCGGAATCGAAAGAATATGAAGCCGATTGTCGCAACCTCGAACGGGTGTTTCAAAAAACACCTGCTTCAATATTCTCCAGGAGTCTATCAAATCTCCTTTGGCTTGGAGTTCTAGAGGGATGACGTCTTGAACTTGACCTTCCTTTAGGAATGTGTGATGCCATATTTACTGATGCGAATGTTGGCTCTTCTTCCTGTAGAGACAAAGAGTAGTTCAACAGGTCAAAAACTGACCGTTTTGCCTTAGAACAGCAGTAGTTAACTACAAATTTATGACTATTACAACAATGCTCCCTAGGGGGTGTAATAGACATATTAGAGGATCCTCTGTCTTTGCGCTTCTGGATCAAGAAATCACGCAAATCAGGGGGATTAACAGAAGAAGGAGAAGGCTTATTCTGCCTTTTTATATCAGTAGGGGCGTGGAGATTGGGAACCATAACTCTCTCCCTGCCATAAGAATATAGCAGTTCAGCCATGTGAGTAGCATATGATCCGTCATTCGTCTGAGGAGCATATTTTCCTGTGAAGCGGGTCTTCTTTATGCGGATGGGCTTACCCTGGCATAATATGGAGCTTTGCACAGGTTCGCGTAAAACAGGAAAAGTCTTCAAATGGCCTCCAGCGTCACGCGTATTTTGAAGAGCGGGCAACTTCTTCTCTTGGTGGCGTACAACTCTAGCGATCGGGAGATTCGCCACTTATTTTGCCTTAATGTGATCCAAGGGTCCATCTGCCTCCTTGTAGATAGGAGATGCATTTTTACGCGCAAGGCGCATTTAAAATTTTTGAATTGGCGCTGAGGCCTTGTCAAAAATTATGTTTGCTACGTCACAGACGGGAGACGAAGTTTTACGCGCAGGGCGCGTTTAAAATTTCTGATTTGGTACTGAGGTCTTGTCAGAAATTTTGTCTGCCACGTCACAGACGGGAGACGAAGTTTTACACACAGATCGTATAGGTTGTGATATCACAACCTTGTTGGTCTGAGAGAGAGAGAGCCTACAGGAAGGGTAGAGGATGTCCGGAGCATCCATACTTTACGCAGCTTCCTGTTATCCTGGACAGAGAGGGAATGAGAGCTACCCCCTGCGCGAAGCATGTCTTCATAAGCCGATTGGTCGAATTGGACGACCAGAGTCTTCTTCGTTGATCCGACGGATACAGCATCGTGTTGAGCAATGGATTTCTCTTCAGATGAAAAAGTAGTCCCCAGCAGAGTCGCCATCTTGTGTTTGATAATAAACAAAAAGAAATTAAGAGTAGGTTTATACGAAACATTTTCTTTGTTTACAAACAAGAAAAAGAAGTATAATTAATCCTATATGAGGATGTTAAGTAAAAAAAAATTCTGGGGAAAAATTGCTATAGGAGTATGATATGCGGTCGATCACTTT
Organism: Iris macrosiphon; assembly: GCA_036927795.1. Lineage (NCBI taxonomy): Eukaryota > Viridiplantae > Streptophyta > Magnoliopsida > Asparagales > Iridaceae > Iris > Iris macrosiphon. Next base: position 143,142,496 of record JAYESA010000008.1, read on the forward strand.
GTCCCTTGGACCACACGATGACGAAGAAGTGCTGTAGAAGAAGAAGGAGCTTCAAAGATTGTAAGAGGGATTGAACTCTCGTTGCCAAAGTCGTCAATCAACACTCTGTATATGTGCTCTCTCTCTCTCTGATTTTCTACCCCTGTCTCATGTGACTGAAAATCTCTATTTATAGAGCTCGGTCACAGTAACTGACCAGTCGACGTAGAAGCCAATTAGTGGAGAGAGTTGCACCTTTTACGCGGCGGTTATAATAACTACTACCCACGTCTAAATGATCTCCTAAATCTGCGTGTGACATATATCCCTTTATGTGGTAATGCGTATAACTGCTTCTCAAAGATCATGGCATGCAAGCCACGTAGGTAACTGCACCTTGCGTAAAGATGGTTGGCGTAAAAGCCAAATAGCTGTCTCGATGGCGTAAAAGCCAAGTAGCTGTCCTGTTGGCGTAAAAGCCAAATAGCTGTCCTGTTGGCGTAAAAGCCAAGTAGCTGTCCTGTTGACGTAAAAACCAAGTAGCTGTCCTATTGGCGTAAAAGCCAAATAGCTGCATAATAGGTAACCAGCGTAAAGATAGCCAATTATCCTTCCTTGACTGAGGTCTCGAGCGTATTCTGGGCCAAATAGCCTTATCTCGTACCTTCGCAAATATAGCCAGAATTGGCATATTTCGAGGAGATAGCATACGGCGTACTCCTATAGTTAAAAATAGCCTGGTTGGCATAACATGCAAGGATGGTGACGTGAGCGTATTAGCCCTAATTTTAGCTCTTCTAGTCATTGAAAATAGAACAAAATCTCGTGCATTAAATGCAGAGATCTGCCGCCATCTCGTGCATTAACTGCAGAGATATGTCTCGAGTTCTGTACGAAGAACAGCTTTTGACGTGGCGTCTAATTTCGTCTCATCTTGAGCGTAAAGGCTCATTTCTGCCTGTGTAAAATAGGCAGCATATTCCTTGAGTGTGTAAAAATGACTTGTATGTCACTAAACGACAACCTGGGCCTCTGTGTAGAATCATCATTACATCCGTCCTCTCGATCGTCGTGCAGTACTCTTTGTCAGGAGTCAGGTTCACTGTTTTGTCTGACAGGTTCATTCGAGGAATACAAAGAGTTTCTCGTATAACTTCCCGCTGCATTAAAAGCAGACATTGTTTACGCCGGAGTGTAGCAACCTTTTTATGCCAAAACAGCCTGTAAGTGCTGCCTTATGCGAGTTATTTTGGAGCTCTGTTCTACGCTAAATAGCGTTGAAGTTTTATTGTACACCAATAGCTCTGAAGTCATATTTTTATGCCACGCAACGCTGGAGCTCTGTTTTACGCGTGCTTCATGTATGTTGGGGGTTTTACGCGTATAATTTCTAGCGTATTTTTTATGCTTCTACAGTTTGTTGTTCAGGGAGTTCTGATTGCATCAGTGGATCAGTTGGTTGGCATACGAGATTTGGTTATGCGGCATGTTATGAGTAGAAGCATCGAATGAGAATGGATCGTTGCACGAGTTGCTCGTGTAGCCAAATTATTAGATGGAGTTTGAATTTTGGCTGGGTGTATCACAGAGAGTGTTGCACGAGTTGCTCGTGTGGCGCATCGGTTAAGCAAGTTTAAGTTTGGCTTGGGAATATCAGGATAAGTTCGCACGAGTTGCTAGTACAGTAAATGTGTGGAACAGTTGGGTATTGGGTTGGACTACTTGGAAGACGATCGTTGCACGGGTTGCTCGTGTAGCAAAAGTATCAAACGGTTTAAGAATAGTTGAAAGTATTGAGAATGGAACATAGCACAAGTTGCATAACAAGATTGATGGAAAGAATTGGATAATTCAGGCATTGGCTAAGTTTTATGTTAGATTTAAGTTGGGGATGGCAGGATCACACATAAAAGGATGGTTCGAACGGATCTTGGATCAGTGCAAGGAATCGTAATGCGAGTAGCGACTTGATTCGAAGTGGTATATGGGATACCACATATTGAGCAAGGCATTGGAGTATTATTGGCTAAACATCAATGGGAATTGCCTCAACGGACTCGGGTAATGGGAATACAAGTTGGTTGGTGCACATCGACTGAGTTGGAAAGAATAAAAATGGAGCAAGCGAGTATTGAGTTGTGATTCGACAGAATCACCCCGGAATAGTCGGTTTGGGATAGACGTTGGTCGACGCAGAGTAAGCAAGAGGGCAACTATATTTCCAAGTGGTATATAGTACAATAGAATTTGACTCGGGTATTCTTCGATACATTAGACTTGAGAACTCAAGAACGGACTCGTACAAATGGAAGTATCGTTGGGCTTAAGAGATGGACGAGATCGGAACGAACAGTTGGGTTACGCTTGAGCGAAATGATGGGTAAATCGGAGGATAAGCGAGCACGGACTACGATTTTGAGCAACATATTTGAGCTGTTGGTTGAGTAATGAAACACGATCTTAGTTTGGAGGGGCAATGCGATGGTTTCACACGACTTAAAGGATTTTGGATATTGCTGCTCGAGAAGTCGACTCAGGTTTAGCGGAAGTAGAATTTTGGGCAAAATGGTGCAACGAGGGTAGACGGATTCTCCGGAAGACGTGAACGGATTATGGCAACAACTAAAGGCAAATATTATGGCAGACAAACTTTTAAAGATAGCTAAATGTGGGAGCAACAATTGAGCAAATCATTGTACTGCTCGAGTAAGTTGGACGTGCATTGTGGGACGCGACAAACGGATAAGAATTTGAGCAAGTCTCGAGTTTCGAGAATCATTGCAAGTGGTAGTGCAAGTAGACGAATATGGCAATTCGGAAATTTGATGGATTCAGGGCAGAACGATAGATTGAAGGAAGATGTTTTCAACAAGCGCAGTTCTCAAAGTATAGCTCGGATAAATAGCAAGACTCTAGGTGGTTAAGCGGTATTGGTTGACAGATCATCAGAGGTAGTGCATAAATTTCTCGGATTCGGAAGTTCGCTTGGATGGAATGGTTGGATTTTGGTTCGGATTTGCAGATAAGATATAGCATGGTTCATAGTAACTGTCCATCGTGATGACTTACAATTATTGAGCGTAGCTTCGGGATAGCTGACCCTAGCGACTTGTCCGCCAGATCAGAGATGAATATTGTAGACCCATAGAATGACCCTCGCGGTGGCGCATTTGGGAGTGCGTCGAGGGCAGATATGAGTAGTATGTATTAGAGATTTGGCTTATTGACTGAGCGTTGGATTTGAGAGACCCTTGGGATAGTCTTCAGCTGAAGATGCAGCCGAAAGATCGGAGCGATGGTGGAAATAGCCTAGACAACTAATGAGATTCAGAGTCGTAAATTTTTGTAGATGAAATCACCTCTGACTCATCGTGCCCTGGAAGGGAATATCATTCATATGAATTGACGACTGTGAAACTAGCTCGTGAAGTTAAAGCAGCGGCTCGTTCAGATCAAATCTTTATGAATACTGGAAGGGACAGACGTGCCTCAGATTTACAAGATGCATTAGAACTTAGTCTGGGAAGCATGCTCGTTCAGAAGGCAAGGGTGATATCCTGTGCTTCGAGGCAGTGGAAGCAGTGCGAAGAACTATTCCATGCGCAACCTAGGAATTGTGGCGAGTGTGTCCATGTTGAAAATGTGGCAACACTATCCCTTTGGCATGGCGGCAAGATCTTCGTGGATCACACGAACCTCAATATAGATGTTCACCCAGTGAGGTATTGAGATGGCAGGAAAAAGGTGTTGGACTGAAATGATCTAAGCAAAGTTTGATATTTGGGTAAGTCGCCTAGTTGGGGTAGTATCAGTTGAGATGATCGTTCGGTGCACGAGATATATTTGGAGATGTTGCTAGTGCAGATTCAAAAATAGTTGGATGGATTGAGTTGGAACACGAACTGATTGAGTCGGTGGGAAATCATCATATTTGAGACTAGTGCTCAAGCGATTATGTTGGAATAGAAATCAGGATTGGTTCAATTGGGAGTAAAGCAAATGGATGCCTCGGACATAAAGATACCCTAGCAACTTGTTCAAATTTGCTATCGCAAAGTTCGACTAAAATGCATGTATTTTAGGGATGCCTTAAATATGTGTACGATCCAAAACTAAGCGATACGAGAAATTCGTATTGAGCTGCAAGGAGGATGTGGGAATTCGGGAATTTGTACGAGCGTTCAGCAGAGCGAGATGCTGAGTCAGAATCGTGAGTATGAGAGTTGCATAGAGCAGAGTTATAATAGATAAGCAGCATGTGATGGGAATAAGTACCAGCACGGTTTGTGGACGAACCTGATTTCTAAGTGGTATATTATGTAACGCCTCGCAACCGCATGGTGCGTTATGCTGAGTCGGATTAAATAAAATAAATGCTGGTTATATTTGATTTATTGGATTTTGGGAAAAAGTATTGATTAAGTTGGTTTCATGTGCAGATGGCTAGCGGAGTTTGATGGAAATCAGATGTTCGTTCAGAACAGTACTGAGATAACTGGATGGGAGCGATAATGCCATCTTTCTTAGTCCGATCGGTCGGATAATTTGGAGAGCACGGCATGCTCATACGGTCATACCAGTTGAGTAGATCACGCTTTACATCGGACCACGGGTTCAAGGGATTGGCCGTATCGGCAGGACATGATGCTTAACGGGATCAAACATTATGAGTGGGCTATTTTCCTTCTCCTCTACTCCTTCATGCCTAATAATATGAAAAACACGTAAAGGCTTGAACACTTGGACTGGAACTTGAGAATCACTACACTGAGGCGTGCATAGAGTGTACGTCGTTTGCTTGGATAGGATTGTGGCTTGAATTGATTTGCACATATGGATAGTTGGAGCTAGAGTTGGATTATACACTCGAGGCAGTTGGTTGAATGATTGGGGTTATGCTTGGACAGTTAGAATGATACATTGAGACATTGGGAACATCGGAAATTCGGGTGAGCAAGCGTGCATCTGTGCACGAGTATCACTTGGTCGCTTTGTCTTGCAAAGTGAGCAGTTGTGGTTCAAAACCGAACAACTGTATCGGCGAGGATATAGTGCCACTGTTGGGGCATTGTGCCACTGTTGGGGCATTGTGCCATGGGATTGTTCTGAGTTGGAGTGTTACACCCAATTTGAAATACTGTATTGAGAAGCGGCATTGTGCCTATGGGATAACTTGAGATTTGGTGCCTTGGGCTATATGTTGGAAGAATGGTTATGGATTCTTTGGTTGGATATTTGGTTGAACGAGTCTAGGATCGCTTGGTGGGGCAAGAATATTCGATCCTCTCGTCATACCTACTTGGTGTCTGCATGTCACGGACAACCTGTGTTGCACAGGATTTTGTTTCCTCGAACGGAATGGACTCCGGGGCACCGGGACCGTTCGGCCATGGAGGAGATAATGGGTACCCGCGTCTTGGGTGCAATGCCGGTAGTTCGATACGAACCAGAAGGGAGTAGCTTCCCATTGCTGGTATCGAGTAGGACTGCCTGTTGATCAGTCCGATCAACGTCCTTTATGGCTTGGCCAGTGACTTCATATAGATAAGAGTTGGTTTGCTTTACTTTGGTTGGTTTGTGCTTTGTGTAGGCACGACCACCTTGCCTCGGCAAGAGTGTGCATATTGAGATTGGAATATAAGTTTTGGTTGAGGAAGGATATTGAGGCTTGGTTGATGGTTCGATATGTTATCGTGCAAGCGATGGCTTGAGTAGGACAGGTTGCATGCTAGAATCCCTCGAGTTGGTTATTCATTGCTTGTCGTTTGGATTGAGTTGAATGCTTGCATGCTTAAACTGCTTTACAACTTTCCTTAACATGTCATTCCTATGCCATAAAATGAATCTAGGATTCAACTAGAAAGATCACCATATAACTGTTTGCATTCACTATTTACTTAGTGTCGGCTTAGACGAGTGGGTTAACCCACTCACCAGTACGGCTGTGTACTGACCCACATTTGTAGGCATTATTTCAGGTACGCAGGCGTAGTAGCGCTGCTTTGATATACGAGACATGATGTATGAACTGTAAGTACCTTTGTGGGCTAAAGAAAAGAGCAAGAGTATTTTATCGCCTTCGTGGCATTGCCTTTGTGGTATTTCATTTGGACCCTATCGAGAGCTTCGCTGCGTATACTCTGATGTGTGCTTGGTACACAATACTTGACTTTCGTTGCAACTTGGTTGTTTCAATGATAACTTTGGTGTTTGACAATATCGCCTTGTACGAGCACAACTCCAGGCTCGTACGGTATCACGTCCCGAAGAGAATGATTATCCTGCGGGAGAGCTGCAACGTGGTGATTCACGTTCAGCGGAGACTATTGAGCTAGCGGGAGATTGGGGCGTGACATGTGCTGGGTCTGTCTCGTTGAATGACTCTATCATTCAATCCAAGCTCTGACTTGGCCTCTACTGCGCCTTAGCATGGAACATATATCGCTTAACGCGGGGTACGGTATGATCCATCTTGAATGACGATCTAAGGATAAGGCAAACTTATCCAAATTTTTATACTCGTCCATGCGAATCTAATATATTCACTTGTACTAATATTCGAGATCAGCATATCGCGAGTCTGGATTGTGCATATATTTAAAGCGTCCCTCAAACATATGCATGTCAACCAACTTAGCGATAGCGAAGTCTTTGCACTCGAGTTCAACATATCATTGAGTCTTGGATCGTGTACACATTCAAGACATCCCTCAAACATATGCATTCAACCAAACTCATCGATAGTGAAGTTGGACAAGCTACTTGCAAAAACCTCCAAGGCTCTCGTCTTATGAATCATAATGATACTTCCAATGGGGTCAATCAAAATCTAAATTATTCTAATCCCATTCAAACTAAGCATTATACTATCGTCAAGCATGATCTATCTGATCTACTGACTAGCGTCCATTCCATTTATGTCAAATATAGCACACACTTACCATTCCGAGTCTAATTCTAAGTCTTGTTGTGCTAATTCTATAGCTTGCTCAGGCAATACTCTAAAGTCGGTTACACAAGTTTTTTCACTCGGCACAGGATTATTTGCCTAATTACTAGGTCAGCTCATAAGGTCATAGGTACAGTTCATGTTCATAACTTATCGTACAAATTTGTCGCACGATGCTCGCCCCAATTCCTAAGGCCAAACTATTGTTCTTTAGCACGAGGTATTCTACCCAAGCTTGTTTTACTCATATTTATAAACATCGAGCACAGATCATCCTACTCACATTAACACGTTCATTTGTATAAGGTCCAAGTTCGTTCAGTCAAATCTATGATATATCTATGTTGCATGATAAGCCTAGCAATTCGCATAGTCTATCTCCTCAAACATGTTTGATAGAATCCACCTATCCATTATAAGTCTAGACCACCAAGCCATGATTAAATTTTTAATCACCGATCTCAATCATAAACTCTAAGTAGTCCAACAAGATTCATGTATCCGTTCACGAAACCATCAAGCATGACTTACTCCATATTCTAGACTAAGTCATCCATGAAACACTTTCGATTCGCTTGTACTCTCAAACTCATCCTATCGTGTTGAACCATAAGTCAAGACGATCCTTCAATTATTACGTTCTGGTCTTCCGTTAGTTTGATCATCCTCGCTGGACGTGAGATCACCACGCCAACGCTCCCGCTGGATAATTGTCCTAATCCGGACGTAACGCATGTACAAGCATGGAGTTACGCTTGTATAAGACAAGAACGTCAAACGTTATGGTTATCATCGAAATGATCGAGATACCTTATCATTACACTTTGCTCCATCCAAGTTATATATATCCTTCAAGTCATGTTCGTTCATGCCGTGATCATAATTCATATAACCAAATCATCCACTTCAATGTTACCGTTCGATAAATCCATAGTCTACTTCTAGCATTCCTCAAGCAACTAAGTTCAAATATTCAAGCCAAAGTCTATGCATCTTCGATACGTTCCATTTATCGAGTTCTTTTGAATAATCATCGAACATGTTACCGAGAGTTCGATCATCCCCGTCATATGTGAAATCACCACGCTAGCGCTCCTGCGGGATAATCGTTCTCGGTCGGGCCTGATTATCTAGGGTTATCTTTCGAACTATATTCAAGATCGTTCTTCCAAACTCCAGATCGAATTCGTTATCACTTACCTCTTTCATCGAACAACAACATTCCTTTACTTGTATTAATCTGTGCTATCTTCCAATTATCGATACTATATCAAGTCTATTAATTTGAAACCACAATATCCATACTCAAGTTTAATCCGTTTGATTTAATTAAAAATTGCCCGCACGATCCACCAAGTTTTTTCGACCAAGATATTGATTCCTTTGCCTTGAATCTCAATTCGATATAAGCCTTATCACTTGTCCAATACATTCTCAATCGTTTGAACCAATTATCGCATGAGACCTTTGAATTCGCTTGAATATTTCCAAAATAATCCATACACCACTCAGGAATCGAGTCATCCAGTTAAGTCCTTAATCGTGTTCGCATCACTTGCCAGCATATTCACCAAGTCATTCCTTAGAACTCCTGCGTGATACCTAAGCGTCACCTTGATAACCCTTAATCTCGTATATATCTCTATTGATAGTCATCCAGGTAAACCATATTTGATTTGCATCTTCTGACACGAAATACTGTCTGAGCTATTTTCCAAATTCCAAGCATGATCTACTATATTTGCCTTAGCGATAACCTGATAACGTTTCTATCGGTTGTCATTCTAAGTCTGACTTATCCTTATCTGAACGATATCACAATCCCTCTCGCAAACTAGCTCGCACCAAAGGGTTTTGGCATGCGATACTCAACACAACTTACCTGAAAGGATGTGTGCATAGCTAACCGTCCGAATGATATTCTATCACGAACACTAACCAACTTGGTAATCATGTATAGGTATTCAGTTTTGCACATAACTTGTCAATTCTAGCATGAGTCTATCCCACAAGGTCTAAAACGGGTTGGAACAAGGGTCTTCTCATAATTATCCAGTTCAAGCAATTATACCATTAACATGTACTTTTGAAATTATTTAGACTCATTGTATAGAACATCCCAACGGGTCAAGGAGAGAGAGCGTTTCTTATATAATCCACGAACGAGCTTTCAAAGCTGAGAAAATCGATAAGAAGTCCAAAGATGTAAAGCCGATGCTCTGATACCAATATGTCACTGTCACGACCCACACTCAGTGTAGGGGCAGGTACGTCCAGCCTACGCCGCAGCATCGACGGTAGAACGCTGTCTAGGTCAACAATACTATCTAAACATCTCACACACACAATATATATATATATATATATATATATATATATATATATATATATATATATATATATATATATATATATATATATATATATATATATATATATATAAGGTACCTGTCATGTTGTCTTAACTCCAAATGGAGGATAATATAATATATGATAAATGGTGTCACTACCACATTTTAGAAAAAAGGGTATTTTAGTAATTTTCTATTTAAATAAATATTGTGCAAGGTAAATAATTTTGTTGTATTATTTAATTATTGTTGGATGTTATTTAATTATTTTGGACTTATTTTAGTGGACCCAACTAGTGTAGTTTGGACCCATGGACCAACATGAATTAAATAGTTAGATTTGGCCCATTTAGAAAGCCCATAGTTAAGGAGATGGATTAAATTAATTAAGTGATTAGACTAGAAGCTTCCTTCCTTAATTATTTCTTCATGAGAGGCCCCAAGGGGTACATTGGACATTTTACAATTGCTTGGGAGAGGGGCAAGGCCGGCCTATTAAAAGAGGGGGGGAATTTCTCTCTCCTCTCATTCTCATTCCAAATCTAGATCTAGAATTTCCCACTCCCAAATTCCCTCCATTCCTATTCCAATTCCCTACCAAATTCATTCCAAATTCTTCCCAATTCACCATTAGAGAAGGAGGAAGCAAGGATCTAGAAGAAGGAAGCAAGGATCTACAAAGAGGAGCAAGGATCTATAATTTGGAAGCAAGTTCTTCTCAATTGGAGGTTTCATTGGGAATCCATCTCCCAATAGGTATAATTCAGATTTTTCCATTTAAATAGCTTCTAAATCTGAGATTTAATCATGTAAAATCAACCTATATGTATGTACTACCCATAGGACTTTGTTTTGTGTTCATAGGAGACCCATGGAGAAAGTTATGGTGCTTTTTGTGTTAATTTTGTTGGAATTCCGAATTTACATTTTGTTGTGTGTATCAATTGATCCTATAGATCAATTGGACATGAGCTTATGTATTTGGGGCTAGTGTCGTGTTCATAATTTGGTACATGTGGTTCGTATCCCAACTATTTGGTGATACGTGTCATTTTGGGAGTTTTCCCTCCGACACGGGGCTTTGAACATGTCGTATTTTGACACGGACACATAGATCTACTTTTGACACTTTGATTTATTCATAAATATTATTTGTGACTTGTTTGTGTCCTTCGGGGTACAATTGGTTGTGTGTTGGACTCGTGTCACATGCGTATCCTAGATCTAGTGGGATACGGTGTGATACTCTCCAATTTGGTGTATTTATGTGTAGATCTAATTATTTATACTTTAAATTCTTCATTTATAACTAGTAAATATATATAGATATTATATATTATTTTAGTGTATTTATTATGGTATTTATTGTAGCATAGATCTATATTTCTATGTGTTCTAATGTGATATATAAATATATGTATGTAGCTTTCTTGCATGCAAATATATATGTACTTATGTTAATAACATAAATTATACATAAATGTTTTATAAAATATATTTATGTGTTTAAATGTGTAATTATATTATTTATAATTATTATATATTTAATTGTTAATTTAATGAATATATTTTTATGTGTGCTTCTAGCCATGTAAAATATGTACATTAATATGTGCAATGTATTTTGTAATTATTAATATTTAAATGTGCAAGTTTATGTGTATATATATACAAGTATATATATTTATTAAATTTTTTTATATATGTATATATATAGGTGTTTTTGTGAGGTATAATACTAATAATAATATATTATTTTATTTGTATAAATATTGGTTTGTATATACATTATTTAGAGTGTGCATTAATTGTATTATTAGTATACTTTGTGTGGGTACCAATTGGGATCTAATTTTGATTCCTAAATTGTTGTATTTTATTTTATATATTATTTATATAGATGTCTTGTGAGGATGACCTTGGTTTGACCATGTTTGACTTTAGTTGGCTTTAGAGTTGACCATAGTTGACTTTTAACTTAGAATTGATTTATTGACCTAGAAGTTGACAGTTTGACTTGTTCTCTTTCCGGGACCTTGTTTTAATGTGGTATTCCATATCTAGGTCTTCGAGGCACCGAGTCAGACATCTGTGAGACTGTTTTTTGGATTTCAGGCGAGTATATTCTCTGATAGTTTCTCATTTATGATATCCTCTATGTTCGTTGTATCTAGTGTAGATTTACATGTTTCTCTCGACACTATGGTTACACGGATTGGTATATCCGGATCTCGTCATGAGATATTATTCCTTGGTATATGGTGTATATGGTGCAAGTATTGTTTCATTGGTTATCTTGTACATGTACAGACACCGATTCTCGAGGAGACTAGCTATCTTCTTGGGGAATCTAGTGCCATAGCATACCGTGGTTGGATCTATTATACCAGTTGGGGGTGGGAAGTATTAGTATAGATATGTGATCAAATCCCTATTGAATAAAGTATTGGTAAGCGAATAGTGTTGATCATGCACCGCACGTATGATTAGCCAGGCCGCATTGTATCTTGCCCAAGCCGATCACATGTTAAGCTAGTACTCACACACTTAGTCATTACTATTATTGTTTCATTGGCATATTGTTCATTATTGTATTTCTTTCCAGTATTTTCTTATTGTCTATATATCTCTTGTATCTATTTTGTGCATCTTGTTTATCCACAGCTATTTACTGTTACATAGTTTTTATCATAGATTAGAACTGCTGTTAGAGATGTACTCTGCTCCTTTCCTGACTGGATATATATTTTTCCAGATGACACTGAGGAGTACCCTACCTATTATGGACCCCAGGATGTTGTGGGTTTAGATTCGGAGACCCTGGCTCAAGAGGGACTTATCCCAACTGAGACAGTTGACCCTGGAGTGTAGCTTGTAGTATGATAGTATTCTTTTGTACTGGATTTGTCTCCAGCTTATTTTTGTTACTCTTCAGACTCATTGATGTATTATTTTAAACTCATGAGTTGATGACTATTCTATTCTTATCTGATCCGTGTTCATTCTATCTTAGTTCTGTGATTGAGTACACTATCTTTTGGTGGTTCATTATATTAGATAGACTTTCTAGACAGCGTTCTACCGCTGATTCTGCGGCGTAGGCTGGGCATTGTTTCCAACTAGTACCCTTACCCCGGGTACGGGTCGTGACAAATGGTAATCAATACTCAATCATAATACAAAACTAAAGGAAGATAAATGCATGATATGGAATAAAAGAAGAGAATAGAGAGTCACAATACATCAGAAGTCCAAGTCCAATCACAACACAATAGTCTAATCTCAACATAAGGTCTCAAATAATAATACATACTATAATAGTCTATCTAGAACCAAATTCAACATCATAATGAGCTATCTAAGTCTTCTCAGTAATCACTCATGTGTGTCAGGACCCATGGTTGTTATTCTCTCCTCTGCTCTATAGTATATGGGACACCAGTCCTCCAAATAATTATTTAAAAAATATATCCAATCAGGATTGAGCGAAGTATAACCCAATAGCAATTCCAATTAATTGATAAAAACTATAAAACTGTAAATAGTGATGAAATACTAGATAAGCAGGTAATGAGGAAATAGAATATAAACTGGAATGAACTGAACTAAAGAGTAATAGAAAACAGAATGGAAAAGCAGATAAGTAAGTAAAAGTAGACAAATATGTGTGAACTAGAAAACCCGTCAATATGATATGCAACCAGCAAGTATAGAATAATCCAGAAAATATAATATCTAAGCTAGTGTTTTAAAATACCAAATTGATATATGAACGGCTAGGGGTAATATCCGGCAAATCACACATGTCGTGTGTGGCTGCTATTATTCCAGTAAGACCAAAGGATAGAAAGGGTATGTTCACACGTCACCTTGGTATTTTTTTGTCCGACCAATACTCATGGATCAAGTTCCGACACGAAAAATCTTAATAGTCCAAAAAATGTCAATAGACCAGAAATACATTAGTCCAGTAGTTCATTAGTCCAAAAAAGTCGATAGGCCTGAAACCACTTATCTCAAGACAGTGAATCCATACAATACCAATCCGTGTATCCAACGTATCATAAAGCAGGAAGAGCAATACTATAAAACAAGAATCATAGAAGATATCAAATAGTGAAAACTATTAGAGAATGTACTCGCCTGAGGTCCAAAGCAATAAATCTCGAGTCAGTCTGAACTGGAGTCCAAGTGACCTATATATATAAGTTATCATGTTAAAAGATGTTTCTAAATCATGAATAAGTCTAAAATAGGTTAAACCATGTTTCTAGGTCAATCTAGGTCGACACTTTGATTCTAGATTCAAACTACCTATTGAGTTGACTTTTAGAATCAAACTGGTCAATACTAGTCAATACTTGGTCAAACCTAGTTTTCTAGGTCGTACTAAGGTATACCAGTCAATACTAGTTATTACTACTAACTAAGTTAATAGTAAGTATACTAGATATTATATATAACCCATATACTTTGGTATCAAATTAATACCCTAACTTATAATAACATACTACCCTAATAATTTTGCCCAATTCTAATACCTAGTCCTATCTCAATATCTTGATATCCAAGCATTACCTACACCCATGTATCTTGGATACATTGATACACTATCTCATGATATGCTAACCTACACTTAATCTATTACCTTAACTGATAATAAAATACCCTATAATTTACTAGACACACATGGTACACTAACTACCATATACATTAACATCAACTCAACACTACACACATGTTCTCACCTCACACACCCTCTGGAAATACCCCACCTGTACTGTCAGTGCAACCCCAAGCCTGCAACACACATACCCATCTACTAAAACAATATATGTACACAATCCTCCCATTGCAATACCTCACTCACACATATACTAACTGACATTGCACCATGTTACTCTACACCCTCAACTGTGCATATCACAGATACTTCCCCCACACTAATACTTAACCACTGATACTCGTGGATACCCCAAATACCCATACTTAGTATCAATACTTAGACTCCAAAACCCAACATTAATATCACCTGCACCTATACAAACCAACTCATGTATCCTAGGATATAGGGTATACACCTCTGCACAACACTGATACTCATTCTCCACACTAGTCTATACAATTATCCATAACCCAACTATACTTTATACCTAACTGTGCACTGTCACAGAGCAGTGCACCCCCATTCTAGCAGCGGCTCTATATGAGCTTGCTGACTCCAAACACAACATGTACTGTTGTATTACATCCCAACATAGATCCATCTTTCTTATCTAACTGCAGATGCACCTCCCTTCTCGTATTCCCTTACTGCTACTCTCACAACCAATGCTAACCCCCAATACCTCTCTCCCACTTGATCACTGAACTCGAGCTCCCCATAACTGTGTGCATTGCTGCATAGAGCCCCCACTGTGATGCTACTGCTACTACCCGACCCCATCACTACAACCTTACCAAATACTTGCAGACCCTGAAAGTCCCAACCCTCTGCTGTACCCCCTTGCACCCAGGACTTATTAGTGTACTTGCACAACACTTACACCCACTGTGCAGTGTAACTGAAACCCCAATACCCAAGATCCTCATCTCACCAAACCTGGACTACAACCCCTGATCCATACTTCACTCGAACCCAATAGGTGCCTCACTGTTTTCAGTATGTGGAAATTGCTGATACTGCACTACTGTTTCAGATTCCTATTATAAAACCCCTAATTTTAAAAACTGTATTAAGTATTTAATTAATTATTTAATTTATTTATAGTATTTATTAGTTAATTAGAAGATATAGAATTTATTTAATTTTATTTCTAGGTGATTGTGCAATAGAGGATTAATGGAGCAACGCGTGATTTTACCTTAATTATTTACATGTAGGCGACCCTGTGGACAGTTGATAGATTAATTTTATGCACTAAAATAAATTTCTCAAATTATATATATATATGTATATGTATATATATATATATATATATGTATATATATATATATATATATATATATATATGTATATATATATATATATATATATATATATATATATATATATAAAGTTTATTAATTAGAAAATAGAATAGAATAGAAAAAGGAATAAAGGAATAAAGGAAAAAGAATAAAAGAAAAAGAAAGAAATAAAAAACAAATAAGTAAATGTTATTAACCCAAAACCCTAACTAAACCCTACCCGCTAACCCATTATATATCCTAACCCGGCCCGCACTCATATCAGCAGCAGCAGCTTAAGACCCGCGCGCGCGGATGATCCCCCATTTTTCTTTCATCTCCCCTATATATATATACTATTTCCCAAAACCCTAACCCTAAACTCAAATCTTCATCTCAACCCCGAGCCCGCCGCCGACCGCCTTACCCAGCGCCGAACTTCATCCGCCCGGAGAACCACCGTGTCCGCCGTCCATGATCGCGCGTCTGCGTCAACCCCGCGCCGCGACAGCGAGTAGTCAGCAACTTAGCTCTGTTCATGCTTCATTTTTTGTGCCATCGCTCGACCAAACTCGACCTCGTCTTCACCGGTATGTTCACGACCCATCCTCCTTCTAATGCTGTGTATTAGTTTATTTCGAACAACGCGTAACCCTAGGCGAAAACTGAGGCAAAGTTAGAGAAAAATGACTTTAGATCGCAAAAAATTGCGGTAACCACCCATGTTTAAGGACTCGTATCTTCCACCACAGAGATCCAAATTTAGTTTTTCTTTTTGGTATGCGAAGACCACCTAACCGAGATTAATTCTTGTCAATTACAATATTTTATTTGTTGTTGTATGCTGAATCTAATCAGATTGAAAATCTCAAAAACCTACTTTTTCAACTTTCAGAATTTGTGATACGGAGCACGCCTCGCCAAATGGGACCGCCCCGTCGCATACCAATTGCACCAAAAGGTGCACATGATATATCCAGGCCTGTGGACTTTCGCAGAAACTAATTTGGATGCATGTGCGCGTCGGAATCAGCCCGTAAAAAAATTCTCGTATCGCGACTTTTGCAAAACTCTACGCTATTTAGTGTACGCTAGTCAGAATGCGACAAAACTTGTGCCACTGGATTCGTGGTATCACACTCGTCCTGTGACCCAAGTTTCATGCGATTCTGAGATAGTTGACCAAGCCGCCTATTTGTGGGCCCTACGGTTGACTTTTTGGACGAATTTGTGTTCGGCTCACCGAAATTCAAAATTGGACATACCGTTGAGTTCGTATTGACGTTTAAAATTGGTTTGACCTATAATTTGTCCCTTTTAGAGAACGTTACCTTTGACATGCTTTTCGGTGCAAAGTGGGCCACATGTGGACCCCGCTTTGACCCAAAATTACCGTTTTGCTCATGTGTCCAAATTGGACGAAAGGGTAGTGTTTTCTAGCTATCTCGCTTATTCTAGAAATATTGGTGATATTTATTTCAGCATCCGAAGACGTTCATTTTGGGGCCATAGTTTCTGATTCTGTGTGCTTGACTTCTAGATCTTACACTTTGCAGCTTTCTTGCCAGGCAAGATACCTTGCCAAATTGCTTACAGTACTTTACATGCTTATTATATTTCTGTATATTTATTTCATATATATTTTTTTTATTCATTACTATATATTATATATGTTGACACACACTTGACACCTAGTATCATGGGAGGGGAGGACAATCAGTAGGCGTATGGGCTATAACCACTCTGGTAAATCATAGTAACTAGCACGTACTACGGTAGTCATGTCCGATGGTCGCTACCCCCACAATATGTCGGCTGATGATGTTCCTGACGTGTGTGTGAGTTATGAGATTAGATAGAGTAGCCTACCCATGCTCATACGTCAAAAAGTTGTCCTCATTATGCATTCATATAGATTGTCTTGTACAGCGTACTTATATATTTTCTACCTATTATGCATGTTTACTGTATTCAAATTGGCATGCTTCTATGTATCTTGTTACGTCCCTCTAAGGACATGGTCCCTTTCCAGGTGTAGATATTCATGACTATTCGCAGGAGCATGGATCAGGACTTACTACTTATCTCTTCCGAGGAGGTCTTACCTTCGGAGCATCTTTGATTATCTCTAACGATAAATCGCTTCGCTGATACCTTTATATCATCATCTTATTTATATTTGGAGATTTTACTCTTCTCTCTTATTTTAGTATTGATATAGTCATTTGTAGTGGTTTTGTCTCCACCCGACTATTATTTTGGATTATTTAGACTCATTATTCTAGTTTAGTTATTTCATTTCTGTGACTTGTTCTGTGGATGAGATTAGTATATTTGTGACTTGTGACCATATATATACCATATATGAGTTTATATTCATATTACAGCGTACGTGTGTATTATGTTATCCATATATTGGAGTTTCCATATACATACGGCTGGCATGCTTACGTGTTCCTAGTCCTACGTATTTTAGGATTAGGGCGTGACATATTTTTGTGGTGGCCCATGCAGGTCGAGAGTATTTTTGTGCGCATAGGATTAGAATATAGGATCTCATCCACTTATTTATCACCTCCCTTGATATTATTTCGCATTCTCATTTGATTGCTTGCATTGCATCTTGCTTGATCCCATCTCAACGTTAATCTTCTCTCGTGCTTGATAGGGGTTAGGAAGATGACTTGTACTAGGTATATACACTATAGTATTCAAAAACCCTATTAGTTAAATTTTTATAAGTTTGGTAGTATGCCTCTTAACCTAGTATCACATAGTCCTTCTGACCAATTAATGAAATATAAATGAATGACACCAACTATAGGCTTGCATAAGAAGATAGTGTTTATCTAGACTATAGAACTTTAGTGTTTATCTAGACTGTAGAACTTAGAGGCCCATACACCTATTTGGGAGACTAGAGACCTTGACAAGTAGTTAGTTTGGCAATTGTAGAGACACAACACCGATCTTCCTGGTGAACTTAAATTATTCTGTACCTTCCTCCATCATAATCAAGCGTACTTATATTTTCTGAACTATCTCGACTTATGCTGTTATTATAGCCTAGTTTTGTAAGCTTATTCTTTTATCGAGCTTGTTCATGACATATGTATTATTGGGAGCCCACACTAATACATTGTAAATCAGAATCAGTGCATTATGGTCTGATCAACCTTAGTGTGCTTGGTTCGCTCTTCGTATCACTACTTTATGTGGATTGAGATACAGTTGACTCAACTTGTTAGACGAATATACTTGTCCTCTAGACTGGTCAGAGCATATCATGTCAGGTATATAACTGTTCTGATATAAACATGCGAATAGGAATAAACCAAAATAAGATTTTAATCCACAACTGCCTTGGTAACTCCCTTTGAATTCTTTAATCCCTTTGAATTCCGTACTTGTATTCTATCACCTCCTCCTTGAATTCTTTATTGTTGTTTTCCGTCTTCCCCTATTTCGAAAAGACGAACATTCGTACTTAGTATAAGTTTAATACACGAATAGTACTAGATATACCCCATAGGCCGAGCACTCACAATAACAAATATATGAGCACAAGCACAGGAAGCCATAGATACAGGTACGAACTTTAATTATATTTGTTATCTCATACTCATGACCCTCTTTATGACACGAGATCTTAGGTGCATAGTAGACGTAGAATTATATATAAGGTAGTTTAGCAGATATGAGGATGTATTGATATTCTACCCAGATGGCATACACGCGATGCTAATGGATGACGCGAGTAGCAGTAGTAGTATTCTCTTCCTATCACCATCTCACCCCCTTGGGTGGCTCATCTTCTCTTCTATATCCATTCCTTACCTCGTGCTTAACTCTTCCTATCATAGTCGTATCTTTTCGCGCCATTATGAACTGTTTGAATTACTTCAACCTCACCCTTATTTTGTTAGTTAAAAATATAAATGGTTTAGTAAATGATTAATAACTAAAAGATGAGTAAATAATGATAACCCTTATGTATATGCCCTATAGTAATATATGTTTCCTCTTATCATTTTAAAACATGAATAGCATCCCTTAGTCTAACAGAAATTAGTAGGAGTGTTAAAATAGTTCATACTCCAAATAGTTTTATAAAGTTAGTCAAGATCTTAACTGTTGCCCAAAATCTTAGACTAAGCTTAGGAAAGAGTTGAAGGCACTTGTTACGAACTGACAACTATGATAATTCGCTGGCGAAGTAGCGACAGCTGCTAACATACTGGTCAGGTGGCATGGCAGTATTAGACTACGATACTTGAAGGTTACAGAGAAAAATCATTGTTATGAGATTCCAGACAGGTATCCCAAGATACTCGACCCAATAAATAAATTCGTCCTACAAACTAGACAAAAGCCTAAAGAGACTTTGACTACTAGTAGAATTCTTGTAAGTTGGGTAGTGTAGATGAGTTAGAAATAGAATAGTGTATGGACAATAAATAAGAAGTATTAGAATGGCAGACCATGATCTTTAGGAAGCACTGCTAGATAGAAATAAAGTGTAATAGCTATAGTAATTTATTATGAATATGGGTCAGTGTCAATTTCGATGACAAAATTTTTATAAGTTGGATAGAATGTAAAACCCCTAATTTTAAAAACCGTATTAAGTATTTAATTAATTATTTAATTTATTTATAGTATTTATTAGTTAATTAGAAGATATATAATTTATTTAATTTTATTTCTAGGTGATTGTGCAATAGAGGATTTATGGAGCAACGCGTAATTTTACATTAATTATGTACATATAGGAGACCCTGTGGACAGTTGATAGATTAATTGTATGCACTAAAATAAATTCCTCGAATTATATATATATATATATATATATATATATATATATATATATATATATATTATTAATTAGAAAATAGAATAGAAAAAGGAATAAAGGAAAAAGAATAAAAAAAAATGAAAAATAAATAAGTAAATGTTATTAACCCAAACCCAAAACCCTAACTAAACCCTACCCGCTAACCCATTATATATCCTAACCCGGCCCGCACTCATATCAGCAGCAGCAGCTTAAACATGGGTAGAATTTCTTGACTGTGATTGTTGGGGGTTTGACCTAGAGAGAGTGTGATTGACTTTAAATTTCGAGGACGAAATTTTCTAAGGAGGATAGGCTTGTCACCACCCCATTTCCAGAGCCGGATATTTTTTTTATTTTTAATTTAGTTAATTGTGGATTATTTATATTTAATTGTATTTATATTTAATTATTGATTGTATTATATTTTTATTGTTTGTTTTAGGATTTTGGCTAGCCTGGACCCATGTCAGACCCTAGTGGACCCATGTCCGACCCAGCCCACACCCTTGTGAGAATTATTTTGGGGCTTAGATTTATTTATTATATTTTTAGAAGGTTAGTGGGAGAGATTTGGAGTTAGTTTGAGTGTTTTTGGACCCGAAACCCAAAACCAAGTTAGGAGAGGACATTTTGGACTTTTGGACATTAGTGTAACCCTTTATTTTGTGCTTGGTCGGCCATTCACAGCCCCCTACCCGTGCACACAGCAGCCCCACTTCCTCTTCATCTTCATTCTTCATTCTTCTTCTTCTTCTTCTCCATTCTCCACTCTTCCTTCTTCTTTTCTTCTTCCCACTCTCAAGTAAGTTCCCATTTCTCCTCTTTCTTCTTCTATTCTTCTTTATGATTAACCCTAACCCTATATTCTTTCCCAACCTAGGTGGGTAGAGCCTAGATTTTGTGTTGGAGCTTGGATTGGGAGCTTGGAAGCTTGGTTTGGAGGATTTGGAGCATTTTGGAGATTTTGGCTTGGGATTCCAACTCCCAAGAGGTAAAACCTAACTTTCCCCTTCCTAATTATTTTTGTGTAGTGTAATTAGTGTTGTAGAACCTTCCTAGACCCTAAGCCTACCTGTAGGAGAAAGTTGGAACTAGTTTGGTTGAGTTTAGAGACTTTGACATTAGGTTTTGTGTCGAATTCGGGTGGAATCCGAATTTGGCCCAATTTTGGGTGATGCCCTAGGTTAGACGGACCTAGGTAGACGTTGTTGGGTGTCTTGAGGGTGAGTGCGTATCTCCGTTCGGACACGGGAAGCCGCGTCGCGGAGAAACGGGCGTTTCGGGCAAAATTGGGACTTTTTGTCGTCGTCGATTCTAAGTGCATGTGCGTTTCCGCCACGGGCCTAGAATCGACGCGAGAGTGCATTTTCTAGGATCTAGACATCGTGTAGAGCGCGTGGGTAAATTTTAGGCCAATTCCGAGTTTGTTTGGTGTGCGTTTCAGGAGGTTTTCCGAACCGCGCACCACGTGTTCGTCGAAATAACCGAACGGCCATTTCGACTTGGGCTCCTCGTTTCGGGCTTGTGCGCGCGTTGAGTTAGTATCGGAGAGTGTGTGCTAGAGTTTTCGAGTTATATTTTATATATTTTTAGGTGTTTGGGCGTGTCGGGGTCGTTGGGCGTGCGTTGGTGGGGCGTGTGGTTTGTGTGTGTTGTGTGTTGTGTTTGTTTATATATATGTATATATATATATTTGTGTGCGTGTTTTTATATATATATTTATATATATGTGTGGTTATGTGTTTGTGAGCGTGTTAGGGAGTGCTTGTGTGAGTGTGTTTGTGAGTGTGTTAGTGAGTGCTTGTGTGAGTGTGTGCTAGTGCGTAGGTGAGTGTGTGTGAGTGTGAGTGAGTGCCTATATATATATATATATGAGTTTGAGTGAGTGTGTATATATGTATTTATATATATATGTAGGAGTGTTAGTGTGTGAGGGTGTGTGAGTGTGAGTGTGTGTGAGGGTATATGTATTTATGTTTGAGTGTGTGAGTGTGTATGTGTATATATATATATAAATATATGAGTGTAGATATATATGTGTGTATATATATATAGATGTGTGTTTATATATGTATAGATATATGTGTGTGCTTATGTGTGTGTGTTGATAGTGTTGTGAGTGTGTGTGTGTATTAGTGTGTGAGTGTGCTAGTGTGTGTGTTAGAGTGTGTAGATGAGTGTGAATGTATATATAGATATCTAGTTATATATATATAGATATATATATGTGTATATATATATATATGTATATATATAGGGGTGTGTGTGTGTGTATGTGAGATGAGAGGGGGGGGGGCAGGACCAGCAGCAGGGAGCTGCAGCAACAGCAAGCAGCTGCACCAGCAGCAGTTTGCAGCAGCAGGAGCAGCAGCAAGGTGAGGAGCAATACGAGAGAGAGAGGGGTATGCATATATATATATATATATATATATATATATATATATATATAGATAGATAGATAGATTATTAGATATTTAGATAGATAGTTAAATAGGTACATAGATGGTTAGATAGATACATAGGTAAAGAGATACATAGATAGTTAGGTAAATAGATAGATATCTATAGTTAGGTAGATAGGTAAATAGATATTATAGATAATTAGTTAGATAGATGCATAGATAGATAAATAGGTATATATTAGATAGATCAATAGATATCTCTAGATAGGTAAATAGGTATATAGATACATAGTTAGATAAATAGATAGATAGATGCCTAGATATAAATAGATAATAAATAGCTAGTTAGATAGTTAGATAGATAACTAGATAGGTAAATATTAGATAGATAGTTAGATATCCATATCTATATGCATAGATATATATATAGATATATACATAGCTAGATAGATAGTTAGATATCTAGGTATAGATATATATATATATTTGAGGGTAAGGTAAGGTAAGGTAAGGTAAGGTAAGGTAAGGTATTGGGTGTAGATACCTAGGTATATGCCTATATGTATTAGATATCTATATTTTAGCCTAGATTATAGCTAGATATATATATGTTTATGCATAGTTAGCTAGCTAGAGGGGTAGTCGGGTTGAGTTTAGAGCGGTATCTCAATACCTTAAGATAACCAAGGTATTGGGTTTCGAGCGGAGTTTTTGAGCAATAGCCTAGGAATAGTATTGGAGTGATTTTTATACGTATATGTGTATATATTTACGCATGCTAGCATAGGTTTTAGAGGGTATAGGCGGGGTATA